>BSBK01003333.1:777500-1135769 GCA_027943335.1 Chamaecyparis obtusa | reverse complement strand
AAGAGGAAATCTGAACACTGAGTATGCAAAGAAAGAGAAAATATTACTAAAGATCACTTGGAAACATGTTCTGAACTTCAAGAAGAGAGGCAAAACACAGTTTGAAACCCCCAAAATAGGAAGAAGCCAGGAACAAGAACCCTTAACATTGAGAAGAAAAAAGAAGAAATAGTTGAAGAAGAAACCCTAAAAATCTATGCTTGACAAACACTTGTCTATCATTGCAATCTAATTTCACTTTCCTTCTCTCTCCTCTGAAATCAAATCTAATCTTCTCGGGCACTTCAAAATCTAAATTCATCTACCCCTTTAGAATCTAATTTACTTTGTCTTTTCAAAACTCTGATCTTAACCTTTCATCTAACTTCAACAGCCTTTGCAAACATTCCCGGGAAGAGAGTTCAAAAAAATCTCTGCAAAAAATCTAATCTTAGATAAAGAAGTCAATTACTACTCTCATCTACTCAATCAAATCTGATTTTATCAACTGTCATTGTATTCATCATCTTCTATCATTTCCAGAAATATATTATACTCCTATATTTGGGTTAAAAAATGAATCTGTAGGCTTTAAATCTCTGAACAAGCTCTATCATTCAAATTTTTGGATTTTTCCCTAGGTTTGAACTTTATCATATTTTAAATGTTTTATTTCTGGCTTTTCCTCAAACCTCACTAGAATTTGCCAAGTGTCACGATGTGATTGGATGTCTTTGACTGGCTCTGCAACCTCACCTTTAACCTTAGTCCATCTAGAGACTTGGAGACTACATTAGTCTCTGAATCTCTGTAGTTATCTCTTAACCATGCTTTCCTTCAAAGACTTGGAGAATGCCTTTAGTTTCTTAATCTCTAAATCTCCTCACTAACCCTAGGTCTGATGTGAGACTGGGTGACCTCCTTTAGTCTCCAAGTCTCTTGATCCTCTTTTGGTGACCTAGCGAATGACTAGTGGTTATCTCTAGGTCGCAGTAGTTTTCTCCTCTAATAGTTATCTTCTCATGACTGAGTGACATCATTAGTCTCCAGATCTCCAGATCATTCCTCCTAACTGCTAAAATTCATGAGACTGGTGACTGATTGCCATCTCCAAGTCTCCAAATTTTTCTTTGACTGGTAGTTTATTTTGTGACTAAGCGACCAACTGCCACATGTCCTCCTCAACTATCTCATCACTGTCACTTTTCTAAAAAATAACTTCTAAGCCCGCCAACATGGAAAAAAAGGTGACTTCACAAGCTCGCATGAGCAAAGCCTCTAGCCTTCAATCTATTTCATTATTTATGGGTCGTTGCATATATTCACCTAAAATGCCCATTTCGGCATGAATGTGGGACTATAATTCTAAGAGTTTTAAAGACTGCAATAAAATCCCACATAATGCACCCAGCTGGCATGTGCATTGAGGTGGGCTCACAAGGCAGAGGCCACACAAGCCTCCATTCACTTTCTTTACAATGAGCATGAGTGTTGTTCTTTATAAACAACTAAAATTTTTGTCCCGGGGAGAATGTGGGATAATTCCCCATTTCATATTCTCACATCTCAACTACGCAACTCCCATGCCAAACTTCTATGCATTCATCTTATACCAGTGTGTGCCATCACTTTGCATTGTTTCAATGCATGAACCTTTAATAAGTATGTGAGGCCCCAAATTTGCATGAGTTGCCTTCAATGTGCCTATGCATGAGCCCTCAACCCAAATTTGCGTACGAAAAGCCACTTCATTTGTTCTCCTCATGCACTGGGATCCCAATTTTATAAATACGTGAGTTTAATGTGCTTACACAGGCCTTGTCTAAGGTTTCTTGGTTTATACAAGAAGCCACTTCATTTTGCGCAAGGCCTCCCTTTATACTACATAGGCTCCCTGTTATGTGGTCATTTCCTCACACTTATGTGAGTGCCCCTAAACTTTATGTGGGCCTTTTTATAAGTCGATGTTGGCAGCCTGGTTTTAATAAGTCTAACAGAGGCAACATCTTCTCATCAATAAAGCCAAGTACTCCAATCTATAGTGTACCAAGTCCACATAGTTGTGCATAGCTCATACTTGAAATATTTCTAATATTGAAGTCCATATCATTAACAAAAGATTTCAAATCCAGAGCATTCACAAGACTTATGTTTTTCACTTCAACACTCATTTTGGAAATAATCACATGGTGAAATCAGCCAATAGAGAGTATGCACTATCCTCATCAAATGGTGTGCCCAGTAATTACTAGAAGCACACATATTTCTCTCTTGGTGTGTATGGGGAGAGGAAAGGCGGTATCAAATGTAACTTTTTTGAATGGTGTGGCCAATATATACAAATGTGTGGTCACACATGGGATGACATGTGTATAAAATTTTGAAAAGTAGGTGCCTCAATGGTTCACCAATCCTCATATCCTGTCATAACAAAATCTAAAACTTATAAAATAGAAAAGAAGAACTTTGGCTTTGGTGAATCATTGCTCCACAAAAACATAACTTTTCTCAAAATCTACCTCAGCCTCTTCATTTGATCCAACAGTCTTTTACCCACATGCCAAAGCAACATCAATCCAATTAGAATCCTTGTTAATTAGGTGCAACTTTCCCTTAGGCTAGATGTACTTATCGACTCTAGAGCCAAGGATGTCATTAATATAGTCAGGCAATGTCTCATATATCAACTTGGCCAAGTCGACTTTATATATTGTATTTCTTGGGCATGGTCCATGCCAACATTAAGACAAAAGCACTTAGCCCTTATGTGTTTGGTTTAAGAATTAGTATGCAGCCCATGAATGGTGCATCAGAGGTGTACTGACTTGGCACTACTTGCATCTTCAACATGAGATTGGTCGCTTCATATAAATATTCACACCTTATTTACTTTGTCTTGCTCATGCCAACTCCTCTTCACTCACCATTTAGTGTTAAACTAGCAATCCTCCACTCATTTCACCATCATGGATTACAAATCCCTTGGATGAGATTAGTATTACAAAGATAATATATGAATTTTTGGCAAGTGTCATTTCTAACAAACACTCCTCTAGCTCCAATTTCTTTTAATAAAAATGTTGCTTCTTGTGCCTCCATAATATGGAAAATTTCAAAAAATACGAGTACTATAAGCAACAATGCCAAGGGCAAATCCACCTTTTAGTATTTCATCACTTAATCTGAAAACATTATTCACCCTGGTTTACTAGGACAAAAAAATTCAATGAGAACAAACATGATGCACTGAAAAGATATCCATCATTTAATTTTTTACATCTCTAGAGAATTTACCAAATAACACTAACTGGCCTCTGGAAGCGGCCTTGAAAAACTGACTCAGGGACCCCACAGGAACATGCCATCGCATACACAAGTTCACCTACAATACATAAGTATTCCTATCAGAAGAGATTGGTCAAATGATCTGGGCCAAAAGACACTAATGACCAAAAGTGGCCACTTAGAAACATTGCTTGTCCACATTGCCAAAATCATATAAGTCAGCACCAGAACTATGTTTAAAAAATCACACGCGAAAACTTTCATTAACCAAGATCTTAGGCATTGATTGACCCTCATATAAGGAATGCAAATCCATAATCAACTCACCCAAAAGACCAAGTGGCAGATTTCAATCAAATGCCAAAGTCATCCTGTTAGATATGTTCAGAATTTAAAATAGTGAAAAACATATAGTTCTATTTATTTAAATTTAAATTTATTTTAAACCTTGTACAGGACACTGCGATGGATGGTAGATATGGAGATTTAGAGGAGCTTTTTGATCTAATTCATCAGGATACAAAGTTAAAATAATTTAAATTATTTATTATAATTTATTTGTTGAGTTTTTAAATCTACATTTTAATTTAAGATCAAGACATTATATATGTAAAAAAATTATTTTTAAATTGTTACATTTACATGTACAGACTTAGGTCCAGCAAGATGAGGATCAACAAAGGCTCGAACATCTAGCATGTGATGGTGTCATTGATGTTGTTGATCTGTGTCCATAGATTTAGATTTCGATCTACTACACATGTACTAGTACTAGAGTATTTATTTCTAGACATTTATGTTGGTCTATATATACATTTACATTGATATTTGTTACGTTGATCTATATGTTTTACGTTGATACATGTTTTACATTGATCTATGTAGACATTTACATAGACCTACATATTTAATTTTCATATAGACATTTACATTGATACATGTGTTTGATTTTTGTGATATATAGGCATTTACATTGATAGATCTACATGTTTGATTTTTGTGATATAGACAATTGCATTGATATATATGTTAAATACGTTGATCTATAGACATTTATATTGATACTGTTAGGATTAACAAGGTAGAAATAACAATTATGTGCAAATATAACTAATATCAGAAAATAATAAACCACACAAAATAGAACACAAGACACAAAGATTTAACGTGGTTCACCAATCCCTAGGCTACATCCACCAACATCGAGTCCAATATTATTATTATCCAGTGATTACAACCTGATTACAATCCGTAATCCCTTACAGCCCAATTCTGCCACAAGTACTAAAATCATACATAATGAAAATCCCTAACCCTAAGCCATATTATACTAATATTTTCCTACTTTAGGGTTAGAATGAAGTTATAAGTAGTCAGCCCAAAATAACTGAAAAGTAGTCGGCCTCAAAATAACTGAACCCTGACAAGGTTGGGAGGAAAAGTGTACAGTACTTTCCTGGATAGTACTTTCCTGATTAGTCACCACAAGCTAACAATCTCCCACTTGGTGACTGATCAGTATCCACACTATACTAAAAAACCTCCCACTTGGAGACTGATCCTGTAGCAATACTGCTACCCACATGAGGCTCCCACTAGATTGAACCACCTTGGACACAGCTATTCCTTTATTTTGTTCAGTCTAGAAGACCAATTGAAGCTGAACATGAGTTCAAATTTTCCCTTGTTTACTACCTTTGTAAACATATCTGCTGGATTATCATCAGTATGAATCTTTTCCAGCCTTAACTGTCCATCATCCAAACTGATCGAATGAAATGGTACCGCAACTGTATGTGTTTTGTCTTTGAGTGCAAAGCAGAATCTTTGCAAGATGAATGGCACTTTGGCTATCTGTATGTAGAAAATTATCCTTTTGTGGATGTCCCAATTCTTCCATGGAGAATTGAAGCCATATCATCTCCTTGGCTGCCTCTGTAGCAGCAACATACTCTACCTCTGTAGTGGATAAAGAAACCACATTTTGTAGTTGAAAATCCAACTCACTGCTGTCCCACCAACAGTAAATATATAACCTATAGTACTCCACCTGCTATCTATATCTCCTACCAAATCTGAGTCAACATAGCCTTGTACAGTATTAGTAGAACCCCCAAAGTGTAAACACTTACTGGATGTGCCTCTCAAATATCTGAGAATCCATTTGACTGCATTCCAATGCTCAATACCAGGGTTACTCATATAACGGCTAACAACTCCCACTGCGTGTGCAATATCTGGCCTAGTACATACCATAGCATACATTAAGCTCCCTACAGCTGAAGCATAAGGTACCTTAGACATTTTAGTCTCTTCTTTTGGTGTCTTGGGACACATATCCTTAGTCAATTTCAAATGACCAGGCAAAGGTGTGCTGACAGCTTTGGCATTTTCCATAGAGAAAAGTTGCAACACCTTCTCAATATAATCAGCCTGAGATAGAGACAATTTCCTATTTTTCCTATCTCTACAAATTTTCATACCAAGGATTTTTTTTGCTACCCCCAAATCCTTCATAGCAAAATATTTTGCTAACTGTTGTTTCAACCCCTTAATGTGATTCATGTTAGACCCAACTACAAGCATATCATCAACATATAAACATAAAATAATGTAGTTGTCATCATCCAACCTCTTAAAATAAACACAATGGTCAGAATGACACCGACTATATCCATGCCCATTCATAAAAGTGTCAAATTTAATATACCATTGCCGAGGTGCTTGCTTCAAGCCATATAAACTTTTCTACAATCTACACACCAAATTCTCCTTACCCTTGACCTCAAATCCTTGTGGCTGAACCATATATATTTCTTCATCCAAATCACCATGAAGAAAGGCTATTTTAACATCAAGCTGCTCTAAATGCAAATCTTCAGTAGCCACAATACTTAAAATAGTACGAATAGAAGTCATTTTAACAACTAGAGAAAATATCTCATCAAAATCAATACCATGTTTCTGTGCAAATCCTTTTATGACTAATCTGGCTTTAAATCTTTTCGTACCTCCATCCTCTTATTTTATCCTGTAAACCCATTTATTCTATAAAGCCCTTTTACCTACAGGTAACTTACATAAATCCCATGTCTAATTTTTTAGCAAAGAGTCCATTTCATCTGTCATTGCAGACTCCCACTGAAGCTTTGTATCCACCTGCACAGCTTCATTATAACATTGAGGTTCACTAGCATCTGTTAACAAAATAGAATACAAAGATGGAGAAAATATTTCTGGAGGTCTACTTAGCCTTGTTGACCATCTAACACTCACTGGGGTGTGTGGTATTTGTTTTTGCTATTGTTGCGGAGCATAAGGAACTACTGGAACATGAACTTGTGGAGTATCATCCAGTACTACATAGTCATTTTCTTTCTTCTCATGCTGCAGCAACAAATCTTTGTACAATACTTTCTCATTGAATATGACATCCCTGCTTCTTACAATTTTATGATTTTCAAAATCCCAAAGCCTATAACCAAATTCATTAATGCCATACCCAACAAATACACATTTCTTTGACTTAGCTTCCAGCTTGGTTCTATTTTTAGAATCTATAAGTGCAAAAGCTTCACAACCAAAGGTTTTGAGAAAAGAATAACTCACCTTCTTACCACTCCATGCTTCCTCTGGAATACCACAGTCCAAAGGAGTAGAGGGGCCTCTATTGATTAAATAAACAGTAGTGTTCACTGCCTCTACCCACATATTTTTGGGCAGCCTAGCATGCAACCTCATACTCCTTGCACGCTCCATTATTGTCCTGTTCATGCATTCAGCCACTCCATTTTCTTATGGAGTCCTTGGTATGGTTTTCTGCCTACAAATACCATTAGAGGAACAATATTCTTCAAATTCTATGCTACAATACTCACCACCATTATCAGATCTGAGACATTTTAACTTTTTACCAGTCTCATTCTCAACCGAGCATTTCCATTTCTTAAAAGTTTGAAATACATCAGATTTCTATCTAAGGAAATAAATCCATACTTTTCTTATTGCATCATCTATAAATGTAACATAATACAGAGAGCCACCAAGGGAAGATACCTGAGCTGGTCCCCATACATCTGTATGCACAAGCTCTAATCTCTCATTTTTCTTTTCCTTCCCACTCTTCACAAAACTAACTCTCTTTTGTTTTCCATAAACACAACTTTCACAGAAATCCATATTGACACATTTTAGACCAGGTAAAACTTTCTTTGAATGAAGTAATTTCATACCTTTTTCACTCATGTGCCTGAGTCTGTTGTGCCACAGTGCTATGTCAGAATCTACAGCAACAGTTTGATGTTCTTCCTGCTCAACTGCAGCCACTGTTCCTAAACATTCATTATCTTCTGAAACAATTAAAGTAGAAGGAACAGTATGACCTATACAAAGATATAAGGTGCCTACTTTCACACCTTTTGCTACTACTAAGGAACCTTTTGAAACCTTCCAATTTTTATCATTAAAAGTAACTGTGCAACCCTCATCACCCAGTTGCCCTGCTGAAATTAAATTCATACTCAGCCTTGGAACATGTCTTACCTCTTATAGTAGCCAATGATTCTCATTCTGCAACTTAATCTTAATTTTTCCCTTTCCAACAATCTGACAGGGTTCATTATCTCCCAAATAAACTAGCCCAAAATCCCCTTGGACATAATCAACAAAATAACTTCTATGGGGTGTAGCATGAAATGAAGCCCCAGAATCTAAAACCCATGAATCATCAATACTTTCTAAGGACAAGAGCAAAGCATCCTCCTCGGATTTGTTACTTACCACATTTGCCTCCTTGTTTCCATCATTTTTGTCTCCTTGATCTTTCTTCCGAGACCAACAATCTTTCTTCTTATGACCTAGTTTTCCATAGTACCAGCTATCATTTGGCCCTTTAGATTCGGACCTCTTTCCCTTTGATTTTCCTCTTGATTTCCCATGATTTCTAGAGTTGTTTCCTCTATCTCTTATTCTGCCTCTGATTTCTATGTTCAATACACTACCCGATGTGGATGCCCCTAAGCTTTTCCTATGAATTTCCTCACTCAATATAACACCAATAACATCATCATACTTTAGGGTATTAGAACCAGAAATAGAATTACTAACAGCCATTACCAAGCCATTCCAGCTTTCTGGCAAAGAACACAAAATTAAGAGAGCCCTAACCTCTTCATCAAAAGTAATTTTAACTGAGGCTAATTGACTTGTAACTATATTAAACTGATTCAAATGATCAGTAACTAATCCACCTTCTACCATTTTCATATTAAATAAATGCTTCATAAGAAATACCTTGTTTGAAGCTGAAGGCTTTTCATACAACTTCGCTAGGGTTTCCATCAGATCTTTAGCTGTCTTTGCTTTAGTAATATTGAATGCCACCGATTGTGCCAGGCATAGACGAATACTCCCTAGTGCCTTCCTATCCAAAATATCCCAATCCTCCTGAGACATTGATTTCTCTTTCTTGGCTACTCCCTCTAATGGCCACCATAGATCCTTCTGATAGAGATAATCCTCCATTTGTATCTTCCATAACTGGAAGTTCTACCCATTAAACTTATCAACCTTCAGCCTACCCTCGTCTGCCATTTCTCCCACTTAACCGAGAGACTCTCCCACTAACTCGTGAGACCTACTTCAGAGAATAGATGAAAGAACGAATGAAATAACCTCACTCTGATACCACTTGTTAGGATTAACAATGCAGAAATAATAATTATGTGCAAATATAACTAATATTAGAAAATAATAAACCACACAGAATAGAACACAAGACACACAGATTTAACGTGGTTCACCCAATCCCTGGGCTACATCCACCAACAGCGAGTCCAATATTATTATTATCTAATGATTACAACCTGATTACAATCCGTAATCCCTTACAGCCCAATTCTGTCACAAGTACTAAAATCATACATAATGAAAATCCCTAAACCTAAGCCATATTATACAATATTTTCCCACTTTAGGGTTAGAATGAGTTATAAGTAGTCGGCCCAAAATAATCAAAAAGTAGTCGGCCTCAGGATAGTACTTTCCTAGATAGTACTTTCCTGATTAGTCACCACAAGCTAATAGATACATGTTTGATTTTTGCAATATAGACATTTACATTAATTTACAAGTTTGATTTTTATGATATAGACATTTACATTGATACATGTTTGATTTTTGTGATTGTTGTCACAAGGGATTACACCCGAATGTGGCTAAGCATGAACCTATAAATCCTGTGAAACATGGGACTACTTTGAGGCTATGGGTAACCTATCAGAAAGTAGACCTCTAGATTAGGGGTCAGCTTCCCCTTGAATCACCTGAAAATTAAGTAAACTTTGAAGGAAAAGGGAGAGAGAGTGCATGAAACTGAAACTAAACTAGGTGATTCACAAAACATGGATAGATCCACAAACTACAAACAAACTCACAATGAAATTCAAGCATAACCTGAGCATCACTTCTCCCTAATTCCAATTTTTCCCTTAGCAATAACAAGGTGTTGGTTGTAAATGAGGAGGTAAAATGAATTCCACAACCCCAAAAAACTTTTAAATGCACACAGATTAGTACTTTAGGAAATAAAAGTGCTTATGAGCATCTAAATGAACAAAATATCAAGTAAAGGACTAACCTTAATCATAATGCATTGATATAAGACTCACCAAAGAACTCATAAAACCATAGGAATAAGAAGGATAATTGTTATGCATTGAATTGAGAGGAGCCAAAATATAGCTTGCTTCTCTAGAGCTACAAACATTCACCTCCAATAAATAGAGAATGAAGAACTACCCTCAATCACCTAAGTGAGAGGTATATAAAACAAAACCTAAGAATTTGCATTCAAGAATCTCAAATTCACCAAAAATGGAAAACATCTACATTTAGGGCCAATGAAAGATGTCTCTCAAATCTAGATGTCAGATTTATGGACTTGTAGGGGTACAGGGGGAAAAGTGAAGATCCTAAAAAAGATAAGCCATTAAAGTATACCCTATTCCCTCTAAATCATGCTCTGTAAATGATATGCTGACAAATGATTTATAAAAACACCATTTGTCAATATCTTACAATGATATAAGAAATGATTTTCATTTAAATATTTAACTACCCCTAATCCATGCTTTTAAATATATGTGGATTCTAATTATATTTATGAATAGGCCTCAACCCATTTTAATTTAATAAAAAGGGGAAAATATATTAAAAAGTATTTACATCTTTTAAAATAAAATCCACTTATCATAAATAGTACCTAGCATCAAATTAAAACATCTTTTAAAGCTCTCAATCGAATTTAAAAAAAATAGAAAGCATATTAATTAAGTGTTTTGAGAAACTGATGTAAAGAAAATATGGAATATACTAAAACATCAACACTTCACTGCTAGCAAGATGGAGAAATTTGTAGTTTGAGAACTCACCTTGGCTTTTGAACACACGCTTGAAATGGAAACTTGCAGGCCTTTTGATCTTCATTTCATCATGTTAGGTACTTTGGTTTTCATTTCCATTTCTCTTCTATGTTTGTTGATGTTTTTGTTGCAAATTCTCTGCATTTGTAACATGTTTTTCATAGAATCTGTCTATGATATTGAAGGTACATGTTTATGCTACCATGAATCATGACATTGCATTCATGTTTTTATGCTTTGGTCACTATTTTTTCCATCATGTACAACCCATGCTTGAACTTGGGCATTTGTGTTTACTAGTTTTATTGGTGCCTAGAAAACCCGAGCCCTATTACCATGGTGAATAGTGTCATTGCCATGTTGTTTTCACTGTAAGCTTTGACTCTTTAGTATTCATTTCTCTGTGTTTGAAAGCCTAAGCTTACTATTGTTAGAAAGTAAAGACCACCAAGATAACTGAGAGGGGGTGGGTGAATCAGTTATCAGATAATTATAACCTTTATCAGCTTTAACAACATTTAACCATGTAAGGAATGTAATTACCATCCATAGAAAGATATTCATCCACAATGACACAATAACACAAGATATGTTGACTAGGGAACCTCTTGATCAAAGAGTAAACCTCGGTGGGAATGATACCCACAAAAGATGCACTAATATGAATATTCCTTATGAAAGGATGGACTCTATTAGGAGTCTTATGAAATACATTCAGTACATATGAATCCTTGTTAGGAGATTTTGAATCCCTGTTAAAAGATTCTAATCCTGCTAGGAGTTATGGAAGACAAAAGGACCCACTGCCCAAACAGCTTCAGGGTAAGATCACTGAACACACTATACAAATGACCTTAAGATTATTCAATACAATAATATGAAATATGTTGCCTCCTCACTATGCCAAAATGCACTTACTGCTACATCAGATCAATTCCAAATCTCTGTACTTCACATGTCTTCCTTCATAATTTTTCTTTCACAACTTCATTAGCTCTTTTCTTCACTTCATGCTTACATTCGCATTCAACCATGCCACTTCATCATTCACTTACTTAATCATGCATACCTACCTACATTCCAATAAGGAAAAACATTTCTTCCTTTATACCACACTCAAATAATTACAAATGAGTTGGCACACAATTACAAAACAAAAGTTTCCACATGCTACATCAAAAATATACAAAGCTGTCAGCTTCCAAATGCAATAACTCTTCACTCGTGTGACCTCAAAGTTTGCACTATGGACCACATCATTATCAATGTGTCTCTAGCTTCCCTTTAATTGTGCAAAACCAGATTCCATCCCGATTAGGAGATATCATCTGATTTACACAAATCGTTACTTAGGAACACTACCTGAATACTGCTTACACCAAAATGCTTATAACTTTCATAAATCAATGAATTAATGTCTACACTCTTAACTATAGACATATAACATATCAAAGAGTATAACCTCAACATCACATAGATCGCCAACTATAATATCCCACGTGTGCTAATCAAAGCACTATGTACTACTCTGCGAGTCTCCAGAAAATAACTGTGTTGACATCAATGACAATCATAGTCATGAATGCAACAAAAACTGCTACAAAATGAAATCCAAGCATTCATTCCTAACAATCTCCCCCATTGGCATTGATGGCAATATAGATTAAAAACATCTAATGTTCCAAAAATCCAATACTGCAACACTGCTGCTTCAAATCCTCTTCATCAATCAAATCTTGCTTTGTTTTCCTATTCAGTTCTCTCCAACAGATCGTACAACTAGTACAAATAGTTTTTCATGTACACTTCTCCCCCATTGACATCAATGACAAAAATTTCATCACTATGTCAACAACAAATCAATGTCAAAAGACACTATTCATAAAATACAATCACAAGAGTCCTCATGACTCAGCTCACATACTCCCCCATAGAGAAAGTATCAACATCCAGTCTAGAAGAAAAATAAGGCTCATATACCACTGGATGGATGCAACCAAATGCATCATTACTCAAGAGTAGGTTGGGGCATAACCCCAAGCATACTTCTCATATACTCAAATGTATCCTTAGGCAAAGGCTTAGTAAATATGTCTGCTATTTTTTCCTTTGTGCTTATGTACTCTATTTTGACTTCTTTCTCAGCAACTTTCTCTTTTACAACATGATACTTGATCTCTATATGCTTAGTCTTAGAATGTAAAACATGATTCTTAGACATACTGATTGTACTGGTATTGTCACAATGTATGACAATAGGCTCAACAAATTTTATTCTGATATCCTTCAGCATTTGCTTCATCCAAATTATCTGGTTATAATTGTTTGCTACTGCTACATACTCTACTCCTGCTATACTCTATGAAATACAAGTCTACTTCTTGCTCAACTAGGAACTTAATCTTCCTCCAAGAAAAAATGCTCCACCACTGGTACTTTTTTTGTCATCAACACCAGCTCCCCAATCAACATCTATATATGCACATAGGGTAAAATCATCATATTTTTCATACCATAATCCATAGTCTATTGTGCCTCTTAAATATCTCAGTATTCTCTTTCCTGCTGCATAATGTGACTCTCTAGGTTCAGCTTGAAATCTTGCTACCATTCCAACTGAGTGTGCTATATTAGGTCTAGTATGTGTCAAGTACTGCAATCCTCCAATCATGGATCTATATTTCTTCTGCTCAACTATCGGTGTTTCATCTTTGCTAGATAGTTTATGTCCTGTAACCATAGGTGTTCCAACTAGTTTACAGTTCTCGATTCCAAATCTTTTTAGAAAATCATTCAAGTACTTTGTCTAACTTACAAAGATACCATCACTATTTTGTGTTATCTGTAATCCCAAAAAGTATTTCATCTCACCAATCATACTCATTTCAAATTCAGTCTTCATTTCATCAACAAATTTGTCACTAGCTTCATCTTCTCCTCCAAAGATAATGTCATCAACAAAAATAACTATAATTAACAAACCATTTTCAATTTCTTTTGTGTACAGGTTGCTATTAGCTGTTCCTTTTGTAAATCCCAATTTTAACAAATACTTATCTAGTCTAGCATACCAAGTTCTAGATGCTTGCTTTAGGTGCTTGCTTTAGTCCATATAATGCTTTCTAAAGTTTACATACCATATCTCCTTCTTGAGTCAAAGGAAAACCTTCAGGCTGCTCAATGTAGACTTCTTCTTCCAATTCACCATTCAGAAATGCGAACTTCACATCCATCTAATACACTTTAAATTTCTTAAAGGCTACATAAGCCAAAAACATTCTTACTGCTTCAATTCTTGCCACAGGTGCAAAAGTTTCTTCATAGTCAATTCCTTCTTGCTATGAGTATCCCTTACATACCAATCTTGCCTTATTTCTTACAACTTATCCTTGTCCATTCATCTTGTTTCTGAATACCCATTTAGTTCCAATCACATTCTTGTCTTTAGGTCTAGGGACCAATTACCATGTCTTGTTCTTTTCAATCTAATCTAGTTCTTCTCTCATAGCTTTAATCCAATGTTCATCTTCACAAGCTTCATTAGTAGATTTAGGTTCAATTTGAGAAATCAAACATAAATGTACCTTATTCTAAGTTAGAACTCCTCTGTCCCAACTTCCAATAACTTGCTCAATAGGATGATGTCTTGATATGTACCTGTTCAGTGTCATAGTCACAAATCTTGTTTCAACTGTAGATTCTTCTCTAGATTCTTCTCTGGTTTCTTCTGTAAGACTTTCATTCAACAATTCATTGTCAGTCTCATAGAATAATTTAGTAGCTTCAGTAATAGGATGGGATGGGCTTCTTCATCAGATTCATAATCAAGCATTCTTTCTTGAATTTTGAACTTTTCATCAACTTTAACATTTGCGCTCTCAACAATAGTTTTAGTTCTCTTATTGTAACATCTATATACTTTACTCTTCAAAGAATATCCAAGAAAAATTCTTTCATCACTTCTAGGATCAAACTTTCCAATATCATCATCTCTCTTTATATAACATTTGCTTCCAAAATTTCTAAAATACTTAACTAAGGGTGCATGTCCAAAAAATAATTCATAAGGTGTCTTGTCTGTATCTGCTCTGATTTGTACTATGTTTATTGTATATACTATTGTATTCATTGCTTCTCTCCAAAATGTCTTCGCTCATTCTCAAATAACATAGCTCTTCCTGCTTCAGTTACTAATCTATTTCTTCTTTCTGCAATACCATTTTGTTCAGGTGTTCTAGGGGCTGAAAACTATCTCTTAATACCATTCACTTCACAAAAAGTATTAAACTCTCTAGAAGTAAATTCTCCACCTCTATCAGATCTCAAACATTTAATCTTCATTCCAGATTCATTCTCAACTTTATTCTTAATGATCTTAAACTTATCAAATGCTTCAGATTTTTCTTTCAGAAATGCAATCCACATCATTCTTGTAAAATCATCAACAAGAATCATAAAATACCTTTCTCCATAGAATCTTCTAGTCTTGGTTGGACAGCTCAAGTTTGTATGACCAATCTCTGCCGATGTGAACTTCTTACTAGGAAATGAACTTCTCTTCTGCTTAGCCATCACACATTCTTTACAAATCATGTTAGTATGCTTCATAGATTTAGGAAAATCTCTTACCGCAAGTGTAGTACTTACTTTCACAATATTATCAAAGTTTATGTGACAAAACCTTCTATGCCATAACCAACTATCATCAATCTTAGTAATCAAACATGTCATCTTAGTAGGATTCAACTGAAATACATTACCTCTGGTTCTAGAGCCAGTTCCAATAAGATTTCCATCTTTATCCTTTATCATGCAAGTTTTCTCAATAAACCAAACTTGATATCCCTTATCCACTAACTCTCCAACACTCAAAAGATTATGTTTCAATCCATCAACAAAGTAAACATCATCAGTGTTAGTCTTTCCATCAAGAGTAATAGATCCTATACCTTTAATCAAACAAGGTGCATTGTTTCCAACTCTAACAACTGCTCCTTCATAATTGTTAAACTTTATCAACTTCTTCATGTCACTAGTCATATGATGTGAACAACCACTATCTATAATCCAATAAGATTTCTTTTCAACTTGGGAAACTAAGGCTTTTTCTTCCTTAACATCAGATTCAGGATTCTCTTCTTTAATTGCTACAAATCTTATTTCATCATTATTTTCAGTATCACTTTCACTCAAAGTTCTTTCTATTCTAGCTTCAAGATCTTGATCATTAGCACAATAACATTCCTTAGATCTTCTAGGCTTGAAATTGTTTCTATACTTTTTAACTCTCTTAGGACATTTAGATTGAAAATGACCATATTCTTGACAACTCCAACATTTAAAAAATTTCTTACCGTCTAGTTCTCTCTTCACAAGCAAGGCAATACCTTCTTCAATTTTCTTGTCTTCTTCATTTCTAGATCTGCTGCTACTGGCATAATCTCCACTCACACTGGTACTTCTTGACAAAGTAGGACGAATACTAAGAGCACTGAATGTTGTCTCCATTCTAGGTAAGTCTCCTGATAACCTCAGGTTCATCTCTGCTGCTTCCAATCTTCCAAGAAGAGTTTCTCTTGTAAAGTTTGTTGTACAAGGTATAACTCATTCAATCATCTGTGTTGTCTGCTTAAATACAGGAGTCAATGTCCTCAGAATTTTCCATATCACTTTGAATTCTCTGTCTTTTCTCCACAAGATTTTATCCCTGCAACAATTTCTGACATTCTGCCAATATAGCTTCTAATAGATTCATCTTCCATCATTCTTATATCTTCAAATGAACAAATCCAATTATGTAATCTAGCTTTCTTTGCATGTTCATCACCTTGAAAAGTAGAATGTAAAGCTTTCCAAATTTCATGAGATTTTTTCAAACATTTTACCTGACTGTACTCATTTTCTAGAAGTGCTGTCAAAAGTGGTTCTCTTGCAAGTATGTTACACATGAATAGATCTACCTCATCTTTAGAACTTGTTTCAAGATCATCTTCTTCAATGATAGTCTTATTATTCTTTGTAATCAACCAATAACCTCATCCTAAACATAGTAAATGTGTCTTCATTTTCTCCTTCTAGCTGTAAAAATTTACTCCATCAAACTTAGGGCTTTCTTTCCTAAAATTTTCCATGGATCTCCTTAAGCTGTTAAAGTTTTCCTTCAAGGACTTGCTACTCTGATACTAATTGTTAGAAAGTAAAGACCACAAAGATAACTGAGAGGGGGGTGAATCAATTATCAGATAATTATAACCTTTATCAACTTTAACAACATTTAACCATGTAAGCAATGTAATTACCATCCATAGAAAGATATTCATCCATAATGACACAATAACACAAGATAGGTTGACTAGGGAACCTCTTGATCAAAGAGTAAACCTCGGTTAGAATGATGCCCACAAAAGATGCACTAATATGAATATTCCTTGTGAAAGGATGGACTTTGTTAGAAGTCTTATGAAATACATTCAGTACATATGAATCCCTATTAGGAGATTTTGAATCCCTGTTAAAAGATTCTAACCCTGCTAGGAGTTATGGAAGATAGAAGGACCCACTGCCCAAACAACTTCAGGGTAAGATCACTGAACACACTATCCAAATGACCTTAAGATTATTCAAAAGAATAATATGAAATACGTTTCCTCCTCACTATGCCAAACTGAACTTACTGCTACATTAGATCAATTCTAAATCTTTGTACTTCGCATGTCTTCCTTCATAATTTCACTTTCACAACTTCATTCGCTCTTTTCTTCACTTCATGCTTACATTCACATTCAACCATGCCACTTCATCAGTCACTTATTCATGCATACCTACCTACATTCCAATAAGGAAAAATATTCCTTCTTTTATACCACACTCAAATAATTACAAATGAGTCGGCACACAATTACAAAATAAAAGTTTCCACATGCTACATCAAAAATACACAAAATTGTCAACTTCCAAATGCAATAACTCTTCACTTGTGTGACCTCAAAGTTTGTGCTATGAACCACATCACTATCAATGTGGCTCTAGCTTCCCTTTAACTACACAAAATTGGATTCTATCTCGATTAGGAGATATCATCTGATTTCCACAAACTGCTACTTAGGAACACTGCCTGAATACTGCTTCCACCAAAATGCTTATAACTTTCATAAATCAATGAATTATTTTCTGCACTCTTAACCATAGACATATAACATATCAAAGAGTATAACCTCAACATTTCATATCACCAACTATAATATCCCATGTGTGCTAATCAAAACATTGTCTGCTACTCTGCTAGTCTCGAGAAGATAACTATGTTGACATCAATGACAATCATAGTCATGAATGCAACAACAACTACTACAGAATGACTGCCAAGCATTCATTCCTAACAACTATGTTCTATGTATATGCTCATGGATATCAATTTACTATTTTGAAACATTGACAGTGGTTTATCAAATGGATAGCCCGTGAGATTCTAGCTAGGCATCATGTTTAATGCTTAATGCTTAATGTACTTAAAAGCATTGTGTGATAGCATTTCCATTTGAATTACTAGTGTCATTTTCTTTGTAACTCACATTGCAATCAAGCTTGGCATGTTTTTAGTGTATGCACCTAAAAATACATTCAATGTTTGACTTTATTCCAGCCCATGCACTATTTACTTCATTATTTATTGCATTGATGTTTCATTCAATGTCCCATGAAATACTAGGGCATTGTGTATTGCACCTCAGTGAGGTGTGAGCTAAAGAGCTAGGAAATAATGCCTATGTGCTTGAGACCAATGTTGGACTATCAATGCATATTGAATGTCTTTGTTTTGTTGATGGCACTATAATTTGCTATCATTGTCTTTATAAATCGTGGGCCACTTTTCTCATTCACTTGTTGGTGCTTACCTATTCATGGAGCCCATGAGCTTTCTTTTTCATCATTTTTCATGGTGCTTAGATGCTCGTATGCTCATGACACCCACATTTGAACTATGTCATCATTTTCCATTGATTTTACTATCTTTTGAGGGCCCGTGAACAAGCTAGGGCACCAATGTCTTGGTTGTTAATATGATTTAGAACAACAGAGAGGAGGGGGGTGAATCAATTGTTCTTAGGTCCTAATGTATAAAATAAAATTCAAAAACTTTTCCTTAAATCAGATCAAGCAACCAAAACAAACTCAGTCATCACTGATTCAATAATAGAAACATATAACATTGCAGTCCACTACCCATATGTAACTAACTTGTAGAACACAGAAATGTTCAAACCAAAACATTCACACAAGTATTGACACCAAGATTTATAGTGGAAACCCAATATGGGAAAAACCACTTTGTAACATGCTACTATTATTTTCACTCTTCTAAAGTGAGCTCAGTTAAAAGCCAACCCTGTCAAAGGTGACAATACACACTGTCAGGTGTGACCCAGTTAGAGGATTTCAATCACCCTATTAAAAGTGAGCCTTGTTATAGGACTTACATACACTCCATTAGAATGCAACTTTGTTCAAAAGATTTAACATATGACTGTTAGGTCAACCTCTGTTAAAAAGATTTTGACTATTACAATGGTTAGAAAGTAGTAGTAGTATTGATCTGAAAAATGTACAACTCACTTTGCAAATATCAGATCCAATTCCATTCACAAATGCTGGTTTACTAACTTTGAAACTTTTCCATCTCCATCTCTGATCTACTTGGAACTTTTCTTCAAGCAATCACCACACTTCTCCTTAGCCTTTTCACTTATATAGTCAATAAAACTTACTATTCTTCTAGAATCTACTTCACCCATGCATTCATACCTAATGTTCAGGTTCCCTTAATACTTACCTCTATTAGGTTAACTTATCTTTTGCCACTTCATCTCCTTCATAGATCTTAGGGTTAGATCAGATTCATTGAATCTACCTGCTTTATGTTCATCATCTCCTCTTCTACAATCATCTTAAATCTCATAAAGATTTACAATAAAATGTTTTACAAAGCATTAAATGCTTCCACACAATCAATAAATAAAGTCAACATGGTTAACATAATCCAAGAATTCAATAATGTCAGCTCCAAATCTGAATTCTCTTCAAATATAAATATGTTGATGCTCATTCAATACTGTGATCATCCACTTAGTATTCATGTAAAATGATTGGTCACTACTAAAATTTTTTCCTCATCATATACTATCCTCCTCGGTAATTAACTGATACTCGGTCAAAACTAGAGTTTTTCTCAGCATACACTAACTCAGTCGACACTAACATAACTCGGCTTAAACATGATTTCTTCATTTTTTCTTGGTTAAGCCTACCAGTTTAGTCTTCAATCTTACTAAGATAAACAATACATTGTCCCATCATTGTAAAACATAGTCAAGTACACTTTGCATTATCAAGATAACTCAATGTTTCCCTAGGTGCTACTGTTACCATCATTTCTTTCCCTTCTCACAATAGATATAGTAATTTCCTAAGTAGTAACAGTCTTACCAGTTAAGGTTTGACATCAATGACAATACAATAATTGCTTCAATTATAGTTTCCAACAATCTCCCTCTTTGGCATTGATGGCAACACCATATGATATCACCTGAATAACACATAGATTACCAACCAATCCAAAAACTTATCAGTCCATCAGAGAAAATTTATAATATCCTTAGCTTCATTCTAATTCAGACTTTGTAAATCTCACTTTTGTGACCGTTAGAAGTATCTGGATCTCCCTCTATCCTGATCTTTCATTTCTGTTCATCATCCCTACTCTTCTGTTCATGTGTTATAGTATCATTTTAGTTCAATCTCCCTCTTTGACAAAAATGCCAAAGCAGTAACTAAAACTTACATCCAATGGATGTAGATATATCTATGTAGCTCAGTGTTTCTCTATTTGTCATCTTGCTTATGACTAATTTGTTGTCTTTTCTTCTGCTTCATAGCTCTAGGAAAATCCTAAAGTGTGACAATCTTCTGCATTAATTTGTCAATTATTTTGCTATAGCATATTTGATGCAGTGCTCCTAGCTTGACTAGGCAGCCTTAGTTAGGGAAAGGACCCCTAATTGACTTCTCAAATACTCATGAGCTTCTTTAGGTAAAGCTTTAGTGAATATGTCTACCAATTGTTCTTTTATATTCACATATTCCATTTGGACTTCCTTGTCTTGTACCAATTCCCTCAAATAGTGATACTTGATTGTGATATGCTTGGTCTTAGTGTGCATCACTAGATTCTTAGAAATATTGATGGCACTTGTGTTGTCATAGAAAATAACAACAGGTTCAGTGATTTCTTCTTTCATGCCCATCAACAACTATTTTATCCATATCAAATTTGAATAGGTTACTGCAGTAGCAACATACTTGGCTTCGGTAGTGTGTACTGAAATGTGACCACACTTCTATGAATCCTTACATGCAAGAAAACTCAACAATGAGCCCTCACAAATTGATCCATAGCTCTTTATGCACGGAGTTGTAAAATTTGTAAAATTTCTCTCAGCTAGAGCTATAAAATCATGACCTTGCTAGTCAACCACACAATGAGAGATTCTAAATCAAAGACAAGGGCAACAATGCCAATATCTCCAATGAAATCAATATGAATGCAATGCAATGCAAACTAATCTATGAGAATGAAAGATGAAAGCTATGCTATGAAAGGAAAATACAAGTGTTACAAATCCTCCTATTAAGCTATGTAAGATTAATCTATTGCATAAAGGAAATCTATACTAAAAATGTCATTATCATGCAACTATGATGTAAGAAAATAAGCTAAATGAAATGCAACAACAATGTCTTCAAAACTTGAATGCAAGAATATCTCCAAAGAGCTCCAAATGACTTAGAAAACTTGCAGCATAACATTAGCATAAAAATCTAAGATATGAAAATGAGAAAGAGAGCTCTTTTTTTATAGAGAATGAGAATCAATGGACGATTGAGATTAAAAGGCAAAAGACTTAATCAACGATGGAGAAAAATAGAAGCTTGATCCTTGTGCACAAATATCCTCCAATAGGAAAATAGGAGTTGACTTTAGTGTCCATATGAGACAAAAAATATTTTTTCTCTTTTTATAAAATAAGAATAATGCTTTATTTGTGCAACATAGGATAAGAAGAAAAGTGGGGATTTTTTATTTAAATAAAAGGGGAGGACATTCCTTTTAATTAAATAAATGCTTAGGATAAAGTGATTTTATTATTTACTTAAAAGAGATTTTTAATTAATTAAAAGAGAGCATGTTCTCTTAATTAAATAAGATTTTTATTTTTTTTCTCTTTTAAATTAAATAAGGCTCAAACCTTAAGAAATATTGAATTGATTATGATTTGATCAAGGAAATTGATATAATTGATAAAATGTTGATTTTTGAAAATATTGATTTGGGGATTTGATAAATTGCAAAAATGGGGCCCAAAGTCTAGGCAACCATTTTAGGGTGCATACATTTGCCCCTCTTTGACTAATGTGAGATCAATTTGGGATCACATACAGTCAAAGAATGAAGTTGAAATGTGAGATCAATTTGGGATCACAAAACAACCCAGATGTGTGTTTATTTTGGGAACACATCAGGACAAAAATAAGCAAAAGCTAAAAGATAAGACCAACACCATCACTGCTAGGTGCAAATCAAGCCTTAGACAAAATTATCACCGTCGCTGCTAGGCAATAATCAAGTCTGAAAAATAGGAGATAAAAATCGAAAGACAAAATCACCACTGTCCCTGCTAGGTGATAATCAAGTCTAAAAATAAGAATCTCAAACTGAGATGAATGATAAAGCTGAATCAAAGATTAAAGCTGATAGGTACTGCCCCCTCGAAATTGAAATTGAAATCAGATAGAGGAGAACAACAAATTGATAAACCTGATCAAGTCACAATAAATCATAATCGAAGGATGGAGCATGATAGGATAACCATCAAATAGTGAAGATATGCCCTAGGTTGATGAGGTTTGACTGAAAAAGATATAAGATAAAGATTAAGTCAAATCTTAGAGAGAGGAAGTGAAAGAGGTGAATGAAAGACTAGAAGTTTGGAAGATATGGAAAGGAAGAAATTCTATCAAAGATCAAAGAATTATGCCTCAAAAGGTCAGTCAACTGCGTAGAAGAATGAGAAAACTTGGAAACACGACTCGGATTTCAATTTTGAGTCCGAAAATGGATAGAAAATGATGTGATATGAAAGACCAGAAATGAAAAATATGATCAAGAAAATGAGCATAGTTGACCAACTAGTCCGTAGATGATAAAAAGAAGAGCTCTCTCCATATGCAAGATGCAAAAACTAAACTATGATGAACCTAAGAATGCAAGCTACTATGAAAGTGGTTGACTTGCAAGGTCACAATGCCTATAGACATCTAATTATCATCATCGAGCATTATTGGTAGCGTTGTAAGATCATACAATGCACACTAGCATAACTATGTGGATATGAATATGATCTTTATCAGATAGAAATGTGGAAATCCCACCTAGGCATCAAAGACATGGAGGTCAAGATGACTAATGCAGTGAGATTACCTGAGCTTGATATGGCAAGATTATGCTTGTATCAAGACATATGAAAGTCAGGATAGCTAGAAGCATGCACTCACAAAATAGTCAAGGATAATACCTTGTCAATCCATAGTGTCAAGTAAGACCAGCATAAATGCTCATGACAATTAGGACCAACAAAATATACCCACAAGTAGATAAAGAAATAAAACATGTTCTCATACCCTCAGTCTTCTAGCTATGCATCATTAAAAACTTCTCAGGGAGAGACCACTCATCAAAGAAATCCTCATAGACAGCACACAAAGAAAAATAAAGTCAACATATCTCAAGTGAGTTGATTGTCTAAGTGCGTGTGTATTGGTCATAGAGTCAGACTCTGGTTATCACATCTATCAATGAGAAATATCGCATCATACTTAGACTATTGGGTAAGACATCTGATAAGTGTTAAGAAACACTTGACGCAAGGGTAGTGTTGAAAAACACTGTCTGGAGTGGTGTTGAAAAACCCCTGTTTGTGAAATGTCCCAAGAGACAAACACACCTAAAGGACCTATGCTAATAGGTATGCCCCCTAGACAAAGATAAAGACTAATTCCAGACTATGTCAAATAAGGTCAAGACATGATGGAGAAAGGCTCAGTGTCGAGGATGCATGCTAACAAATAGGAGTGCAAAGGCCTCAAGTAGCACTTGTTTCCAAGTTTTCACCATTTGGAATCTTTTTTTATTTTTCAATTTTTTTTGTATTTTTGCTACCAAGGTGCCGGTTTCCAAGTTTTCACCAAGGTACTTTTTCTATTTTTTTTTTAATTTTTGATTTTTGATTTTTTTGTATTTTTTTCAAGACTTTTTATGCTTTTTAGGTTTTTTTTAGCATCATATATCAATTTTTTTGGTATTTTTTCAGGATCAATAAGTATGTACAAGGATGCCCCCAAATAGAACATGCATCAAGCTTCCAAGCAAGATCACATCATGTATTCACAATGTCTAGGAAGGTGAGGGACAAGATGGATGAGCAAGTTGGTGAATGAAATGGAGGAAAGGAGAATGAAGGTGAACAGAGGGAAGAAATCCTCAAGGTCAAACTCCTCAAGAGTACCCTAGCTAGGAAAAAAAAATGTCATGTAAAGCACATCTGGACAAGCAATGAAATGCCAGCATAGGATAAGTCATAAAAGCGCACTACAAAAGAAGGAAGGGATGCATTCTAAAGGAGTAGACATATCAAGAGGCTTCATAGCATCATGTTTTAGTTTTTGTTTATTAGATCAAGACCAAAAGGGAAAAGGATAGCGAAAGGCTACAATAAATGGAGGAAAAATAGATATGAAGGCTAAAAATGAAAGGAATGAAAGCAAGATCATCTTAAGATAGCTCACAAGATAGCCAAATATTCGTATATAGGTCAACATTGCCAAGATCAAATAGTGAAGATGAAATGGATGAAATATGTAAAAGAACTACGCATAATGCCTGATTGCCATGTTTTCATCATGGTACTTATCTAAGGCACCACAAGGGAGTGGTTTTCACCATAAGATGAATTTATTTCTCTTTACTTTTTCTACCAAAGTGCATGTTTCCAAGTTTTCACCATGGCACATTTTCATTTTTTCATTTTTTAATTTTTTTTTAAATTTTGTCTTTTTTGGAAGAAGGCAAGCTTTTCAGATAATGCTCTTTGAAAGGATAAACCATAATATGCTAAGGATTCAAAATGATATGCTCAAAGATGTTGATAGGGAAAGAAAGATGGAAGAGAAAAATGGAAGATAAGGTTTTTATCCAAAGTAAGTGAGGTTGGGAGATATGAGGAATAGAAAAATGAGGAAAAAGGATAGAAGGTAGAAGGATAATAAATGGAAGGATTGTGAAAGCGTAGATGAAAAGGAAGGCAAGATCAACATCAACACACACCTTGAAGGGTGACGAGAGGATGGAGGAAATTTGAATGAAGGAATACATGAAGGAATATGACAAATGTTTAGCAGAGGTTGCGGTTTGGGCGCATGAAATTGAAGGATATTTTTGGAAGAAGATGAAGTGGAAGCCTTTGGAAGCTTGAATGTCAATTTCATCTTTTTCTCAACATCGTACTCTTTCAAGAGAGACTTTGGAATCTATATAGCTGTAGGCTTTTCATTTATTTATGATGATTTAGAGAGAATATCTTCAATGATGGATTTTGGAACCCATACTTGTCTTGTAGTTTTCTTCTTAGATATCTCTTTTGACTTTATGCCTCCATGTCGATTAGAGGAGACATGGTGATCTTCTTTTTTTGATGAATTCTTGTATTGCTTCTTTTTCTTATATTAAACATTCAAGTTACTTCTAAAATACTTAGGACTTGTGGAAGAAAGAGGATATGACTAGTTTAGATGGGTGATTGGATGAAAAGAATTCAAGGGTATGCATCTATGTTGATCTTGAGGAAAGATAGGAGACGGAGGGATGTAAGGACCCAAGATGGAGGATGATTTAGGAGAAGTAAGAGGGGAAGGTGAAGGGACATAAGGACCCAAGATGGAAGGAAGACATGAAGCCCTTAGTATTGGTGGAGGAGGTCCAAGGATGGACGTGGAAGATGCAAAAGGATAATCAATAAGTTCATCAACATCTATATGACAACCAAGGACATCAGCATCTTTAGAGTGAGCATTAGGATTTGCAATAGGATCATGAACATCTTGAATAGGAGAAACTTCTTTGATAGGATTGTTTAGAGCTTGCAAAGACTTAGGAAGAGTAGAAAGTGGAAGTGAACATGGAGTGGTAGAATAAGAAGATGGAAGACTTTGATCTTGACAAGTTGCTTTGGATAGCATAAGTGTATCATTTTTCTCTTGATTTTTAATAGGCTTAACATCGGAAGTAACAACATAATTTTTAATAACCTTAATGGAAGTATCATCTTTGGAAAGTGCAAGTGTAGTAAGGTTATTTTGTTTATCAATAAGCTCAACGGTGTGAGTAGTAGCTTGATCTTGCTTAGGAAAAGACTTAAGACATGGTGGAATAAATGAGGAAGGGTGTAAAGGATCAAAAGAGCCATGAAATGGATGAGAGATATTATAAAAAGGATTGGATGACATGGAGGGTTCTTGATCTTGATCTTTCTTTATGTTCTTTTCTGTATCATTTTTAAATTCCTCTTGACATGAAGCCACTTCTAAGGACAAGGAAGTAGGTTGGAGTTGTATGGAAGAATTTGGAAAAGATGGTAAAGGACTAGCTGAAGTAGGCATTATAGCGCATAAAGGCTTAGGCTCTTTAGGTTTGACATTATTGAAAGTATTTGTAGCCAAGTGAAGGTTAGCTTGAGTTTCTTTAAGAGGTAGCCCTCAAGGATAACTATAGGGAACCACATGAAAATCCTTAGGATCTTTGATGGATGAAGGATTTGTGAAAGATTTAGAAGACTTGGAAGCTTTAAGAGATGTATGGGCATTGGATGAAGTAGAGGATGGAAGGGAACCATCACAAGACAAAGGTTTAGCATTAACATGATCTTGCTTTAGAGTGCAATATTTATTTTCAGCATGAGAATTCTTAGAGGAGAGATGCTCATAGTATCTACGTTTATAATTAGCATGAAAAAATTTCTCCTCCTCAATAGTAGCAAATGTATCATATTGGTCACAACAAATATTATATTCTCTTTCAAAATCAGAATCATAGGGATCACCATCACAATCTATCCAATAGGATGACCCTTTAGTAAGCCTAAGCACATGGTGAGGAGGACTCTTAGGAACAAAGGTGTCATAAGTATCATCACATTGCTCATTATGGTATGTCTTCTGAAGAGAAGTAAGACTCTCAGGAGAAGTAGAAGAAGAATGAGATCGTGAAGAAGAGGAAATTGAAGACTTAGTGTAGGAAGAGGACTTGGATAATAAGGAATTCAAATAATGTTTAGAAGAGTCATGAGAAGACTTGGAAGATGAAGAATGTGAATAGTGTTTAGAAGAATCGTGATAAGATTTAGAAGATGAAGAATATTTGGATGAGATCATGAGTATGATTCTAGCAAAGGCATCTGATTTAATCGATTTTTCTTTTATTTGTGTTATAAATTTATCACTCATGAGAATTTTGGAGGAACAACACTTTTTGAATATGTCAATGAGCTCAAGATCATCTATTCTTAATAAAGGTTCCAAAACCAGATATTTGAGATTCATGGTTCTAGAAGAAGAAGAATCAAGCATGGAAGTGACAGAAGAGATGAATAGAAGAAGATAGACTAGATAATAAGAGGAAAAGAATCAAGAAGAAGAAGAAGAATTTCCCATGGGAATAGAAGACTTTAGAAGAACATGGGAAATGGAGAAGAAAGAAGAAGACTAAGATTCATCTTATGCAATTGATACCATAACATTCATTGAGATGTTGAGAAACATGGCAGCACGTAGGATTTGAGATCTGGACTAACCAAGGGAGACCAAGCTTCTAAGGAGAACTCAGTATAGTAGGACGGAACTTAGTTTCAATATTCCAATTAGATCTTTCAAAAGATTTTGCAATGATGATCAAGCACATAGAACAACAACTAGGGAATTCAAGAAAATAGACTTCAAGCAATGGGCAAGGGACAAAGCAACCTTGGGCATGAATAAGTATAGTGACTTAGTATTTCTACTCCTTAAAGGTTCTACTTGTGTATGTTCTTGCAAATATTTTAGCAGGCACATAGAACACAACAACACCTTAACAAGCTGTCTACAAGGATATACATGGCTTTCTAAAAGGAGTCCTCGATATACACAAGGTACGTGAGGCCCAAATCTGTAGATGAGAAGAATCTAAAATCACATAGCCGGGGGGAGACAGTAACCCAAATCTCCTCCTTCACTTCTCAAAGGTATAAAATTCTTTGAGGCTTAGCCAAGAGTGATATCAAACTCAATTCCCAAGAGAGGTGTCTTTCGATTCACCACCCGCTATTTATACTCCATTGGAACATGGGAGTTAAGGTTGTCCCTTGAGGTGGTGTGTCCCCAAGTAGGCCTTCTAAAAATAAAATTAAGTAATTCACTATCAAAAGTATTTAAAGCACTAAAGGTGGAACACTTAACTCTTCAAGTAAATGTGAAGTGAATCCAAAAGTGGAACATTTAACTCTTCAAGTGAATGTGAAGCGAGTTCAAAAGTGGAACATTTAACTCTTCAAGTGAATGTGAAGTGAGTCCAAAAGTGGAACATTTAACTCTTCAACTGAATGTGAAGTGAGTCCACAAGGTGGAACATTTAACTCTTCACACAAACTCAAAGTGAGTCCAAAAGTAGAACATTTAACTCCTCACACAAACTCAAAGTGAGTCCAAAAGTGAAACATTTAACTCCTCACACAAGCTCAAAGTGAGTTCAAAAGTGGAACATTTAACTCTTCACACAAACTCAAATTAAGTCCACACCTTAGAAAACTAATGAGATCAAGAATCATAAAAAAAGAGAAACTTTGTGGAACACTTAACGCTATTTTCAAGTAGACCCCTCCCCCATGTATGAATGTTGACCTTGCACCCAAAGGGCAAATAACGAGAGGTGATTAGAAATAAATGATTCCAACACCCAATTTAGCTAACAAGCTCAATCAAAAGTAATCTAAAGTTGCTTATCAATACTACTCGCAAATGAAAAAGGGTTGAACAATGGAATATTTAACTTTCCAAGTAAATATAGAGTGAGTCCACAAAGTGGTGCATTTAACTCCTTATGTACACAAGGAATGAATCCATGCCCTCAATCACTCAATGAGATATTTGATATTGGAACCAATAATTACTTAAGGTTTAAACATAAGCATTCACTTACACAAACTTGTAAAAACAAATCTATGTTCTTTCATTTCCCATTAAGAGCATCAATTGAAATGTGTTCTATGAAAGCATGTAAAACACTCAAGCCAAACACGTGAAAGGTTCAATTTTTATTTCAAAATCTAAATGTTGTAGAGATGGAACAAAGTACCTCAAGTCCAATGCTTTGTTTTAAGCATATTCCATGAAAGCAAGAGCACCTTCAAATGAACAAGACAAGAAAACAAGCAAACAAGATATGCAATGTATATCCAACTTATGCAAACCCTAGGGTTAGATCTGAAAATTAATTTTTAGGCACAATAATAGCCAACAAATAATTCAAATGATAACTCACATCATGCATTGAACCATGTGAAAAATAAGTGCATGCTAATCATCAAATATCCTTTTTTTAATTTTGATTTTTGACCTTGGCAACAAGATTGGAATTATATCACATGAATTCAAACCTTAAACTCAAAATGTAGAAAAGACACCTCTATCAAAAAACAAAGAGCTTTTCAAAAATGTAAATTTTTTTAAAAAATCTCTTGATTTGTGCCCTAAAGACCCATTTTACCAAAACAGACTAGTTTTTTATAAATTGACCAAATGAGATATGATATGACCTATAAATTAAAAAAATAATGAATGAACCCCCTGTAGAATTTCAAGACCTTTCCAGAAATATAAAAATTTCTAAAAAATACACTGATTTTCATCAAAAATTGATTTTTTATGAAAAATAAAGAAAGAAACATAAAAAATAGATATTACATCCAAAAATTCTGAAACTTTTTTTAGAGCTTCTTTGATATGTCGCCAACCTGAAAAAAATATTTTAGACCAAAACACCAAGCCATTTGGGAGATATGATCAAATCTTTCAAATCTAGGATTTTTCATCTCCAAACAAATCTGCACAAGGGTTAGCTCCAAAAATAATCAAAACCAACATGCAAGATGTGGGTTGCCCCACGGTGGGTGCCAAAAATGTGTGCTAAAATATGACCACACTTCTATGAATCTTTACATGGAAGAAAACTCAACAATGAGCCCTCACAAATCGATCCATAGCTCTTTATGCATGGAGTTGCAAGATTTGTAAAATTGCTCTTAGTTAGAGCTATAAACTCATGACTTTGCTAGTCAACCACACAATGAGAGATTCCAAATCAAAGACAAGGGAAACAATGCCAATATCTCCAATGAAATCAATATAAATGCAATGCAATGCAAACTAATCTATGAGAATGAAAGATGCAAGCTATGCTATGAAAGAAAAATATAAGTGTTACAAATCTTCCTATTAAGCTATGTGAGATTAATCTATTGCATAAAGGAAATCTATACTAAAAATGTCATTATCATGCAACTATGATGTAAGAAAACAAGCTAAATGAAATGCAACAACAATGTCTTCAAAGCTTGAATGCAAGAATGTCTTCAAAGAGCTCCAAATGACCTAGAAAACCTGCAGCATAATATTAGTATAAAAATCTAAGATATGAAAATGAGGAAGAGAGCTGTTTTTTTATAGAGAATGAGAATCAATGGACAATTGAGATTAAAAGGCAAAAGAATTTATCAACGGTGGAGAAAAATAGAAGCTTGATCCTTGTGCACAAATATCCTCCAATAGAAAAATAGGAGTTGACTTTAGTGTCCATATGAGACAAAAAGTACTTTTTCTCTTTTTATAAAATAAGAATAATGCTTTATTTGTGCAACATAGGATAAGAAGAAAAGTGGGGATTTTTTATTTAAATAAAAGGGAAGGACATTCCTTTTAATTAAATAAAGGCTTAGGATAAAGTGATTTTATCATTTAATTAAAAGAGATTTTTAATTAATTAAAAGAGAGCATGTTCCCTTAATTAAATAAGATTTTATTTTTTTTTCTGTTTTAAATGAAATAAGGCACAAACCTTAGGAAATATTGAATTGATTATGATTTGATCAAGAAAATTGATATAATTGATAAAATGTTGATTTTTGAAAATATTGATTCAGGGATTTGATAAATTGCAGAAATGGGGCCCAAAGTCTAGGTGACCATTTTAGGGTGCATACAGGCAGCAGATTGGGAAATGCAATTTTGTTTCTTGCTTGTCCAGGAGACTAATCTATCTCTAAGAAATAAAACTCTACCACTAGTGCTATATTTTTCATCTACATTTCCTTCCGAATCAACATCTATATATACTCTAAGTTCAAATTTGTCATTCTTCTTGTAATATAACCCATAGTCAGCAGTTCCTTTCAAGTATCTCATGATTCTTTTCACTTCCATCATGTGTGCTTCCTTAGGATTAGTAGAGAATCTTGCAACAATCCCAATAGCTAATGCAATATCAGGTCTACTATGTACAACATACTGTAATTTTCCAATCATTGATCTATACAAAGTCTGGTTAACTTCTGCAGGATCATCATTCTTAAATAACTTTTGTCTAGTAACCATAGGAGTTCCCACTAGTCTAGCATCTTCCATTCCAAAAAATTTTAGTATTTCATTAACATACTTAAATTGTGTAATGAAAATTCATTTCTCCATCTGATATACTTGTAAACCAACAAAGAATTTGATCTCACCAAACATACTCATTTCAAATTCAGTTTGCATTTCTTTTGAAAAACTTTTAGACAATGCATCTTGTCCACCAAAAATAATGTCATCAACAAAACTTTTGGCCAATAGAATACCTTTTCCTTCTTCATCCTTCAAGTACAAATTACTTGTGTCATTTGTTCTAGAAAATCCAATCTGCATCAGATAGTTATGCAACCTGTCATACCATGCTCTAGGAGCTTGTTTCAATCCATACAATGCTTTGTTCAATTTTCATACCATTTGTCTTCTATTTGGATCAATAAAACCTTCTAGCTATTCTATGCAAACTTCTTCTTCTAGTACACCATTTAAAAATGTAGACTTGACATCCATTTGATATACCTTGAAATCTTTATAAGCAGCATATGAAAGCAGAGTTCTTACTCCTTCCAATCTAGCTATAGGGAAAATGTCTCCCCATAATCTATTCCTTCTTCTTGTGCATAGCCTTTGCATACCAACCCAGCTTTGTTCCTAGTTATTTCACCTTTTTCATTCAACTTGTTTCGAAATACCCACTTTGTTCTTATAACATTCTTATCTGCAGGTCTCGGCACCAAAGTCTAGGTTTCATTCTTCTCAATCTGGTCAATTTCTTCATTCATTGCTTGTATCCAGTCTTCATTTTCTAATGCCTCTTTAGTTGTCTTAGGTTCAAACTCACATAGTAAGCATGTTGGATCCTTGGTCTTTCTTTTGGCCTAAATTCTAGTGTCTTTATCTCCAATTATCTATTTAGGCTTGTGATGTCTTCTTACATATTTTGCCAAAATAGGTTCAAGATTTTCTCCTCTATTTTATCACTGGGTTCCTCAACAAGATTATCAGATTCAGCTTCTGAATGCTTGGCAACCTCTTCCTGATACTCGGTAGCATTATCTTATACTCGACATGTTCTTGTTCTCTCTCGGCACTATTTTCTTGACACTCGACAATCATTTCCTGTTGCTAGGCATTGCTTGCCTGCGACTTGACATCAGCTGCAAGTCTATTACCTGCCTCTTCTATTTCCTCAATGTACACAAAAGATCTGTAATCTTCTGGTTCTTTTTTGCTATCAGCTTCATTTCTTTCTGCATACTCATCAATTTTTACATTCACACTTTCCACAATTTTGTTAGTGTTAGAGTTCAAACACTTATAAGCTTTACTTTTTGTGGAGTAGCCTAGGAATATGCCTTCATCACTTTTGGCATCAAACTTTCCATTCCTATTGTCTTTTAATATATAACACTTTCTTCCAAAGATTCTAAAGTATTTAACACTCAGTGCATGCCCATACCATAATTCACAGGGTGCTAGATTTGTACCTTTCTTGATTTGTACCTGGTTAAGAGTGTAAACAAATGTACTTATAGCTTCTTTCTAGTATTTATGTGCCACATTATTTTCAATCAATAATGTCCTTGCACAGTCCAAAATAGATCTGTTTCTTCTTTCTGCTATACCATTTTGTGGAGGTGTCCTAGGTGCAGACATCTATCTTTTGATTCCTCTATCATTGCAAAACAAATTGAATTCATTTGATGTAAATTCTCCACCTCAGCCAAATCTAAGACATTTCAGGTTCCTACCTGTCTCCTTCTCAACCTTAGCCAAATACCACTTAAAACATTGAAAAGCATCAGATTTTTCTTTTAGAAATATTACATGCATCATCCTAGTATGATCATCAACAAACAAGATAAAATATCTAGCACCATAGTAACTTTGTATACCCATAGGTCCACAAAGGTCAGTATGAACCAAATCTAAAATATGTTTAGAAGTAAAGGTTTTTCTCTTGAAACTTGACTTAGTCATTTTTCTTAACTAGCATTCTTTGCACATCACATTCTCAGGTTTCTTCAATCTAGGTAGGCCTCTTACTTTCTTCTTCTTACTTATCTCTACCAGATTGTCAAAGTTAACATGACATAGCCTCTTATGCCATAACCAAATGTCATCAAATTGAGCAATCATACATATTTCTTCAGATAGGTCAAGATAGAACAAATTACCTCTAGTCTGCTCACCACTTCCAATTAGTTCACCAGTAGCATCAAATATCTTAGCTTTCTTGTGATGAAATTCCACTTGGTAACCAATTCTGTTGAGCTGAGCAACACTTAGCAAATTATAATTCAATCCTTCAACCCAATAAGCATTTTCACAAGATATTTTATCAGTCAGTTTAATCAATCCTTTTCCTTTAACAGGACATGGTGCATCATTACCAAATGTTACACTTTTACCTTTATAATGATGTAAGGTCTCAAACTTACTTTTGTCACTAGTGATGTAATGTGAACAACCACTGTCTATAATCCATTTGTCATTCTTGTTCACATAGGAAATCAATGCATTTTTCTCATCCTCAACAGATTCATCTTTCATTGCAACATATACTACCTCAATTTCAAAATCATCACTATCAGTGTTAGTCTCTTCTTCAGCAATGTAACAAGATTTCTTACCTTTTCCTTTGTAGTCTTTGTACCTTTGGTAGCCTTTGTCATCTCTTCTATCTTTGTGTCTATTGTTTCTTTCTTCATCTTTATCCTTCCTGTCAGGACATCTAGCAGCTATATGACCGACTTTATTACATGCAAAACATATAATAGGGAGTTTACCTTTATATTTTTCTTTTCCTCTTCTCAGTCTTCTAGCCATAAGAGCTTCTAGATCTTCAAGATCTTAATTAGAAGTGTCACTGTCACTTTCACTTTCACTGGTGCATCTTTCTTTTTCTTTCTTAGGCTTGTTCAGAACTAATTGTGACTTAAAAGCATATTCAACATTTCCAATACTACCAACAGTGAAATTATCATAATTAGATAGTTCAAAAGCAGTCAGTTTGCCAATCAAACCTTCCAAGGTAAGCACATTTCCAGACTTACATCTAGATTCCTAAATAGTTGAGATCTTAATAGCATATATAGGATGCAGAGTTCTTAGCACTTTTCCAATTATGGTCTCATCATCAATAGTTCCATTTGATCCTCTAATAGCATTCAAAAATTATTTTATTCTACCATAGTATTGTGCAATGTTTTCATCTTCATTCATTCTCATTTCATCAAGCTTACCTCTGAGACTCTCAGCTTTAGCTTTTAGCACATATAAATCACCACCATAGATCCTTCAAGAGTGTCCCACATATCTTGAGCAGTTGTGTAGTCCTTAATATCTTCAAATTTCGGATAGCTTAGGGCCCGTTTGGTTGTGGGAATTAGAAAATGATGGATTTGATCAAATGCTGGAAATGGTCAAATCATGGATTTGATAATCCGGATTTTCATTTTCAGATTATAGTTAGGACTGTTTGGTTGACTTGGAATATGAGTGAGAAGATGTATATCCTCCATTTGGTTCCACTTTTTAAAACTAGAATTGGAATTTGACTATGATTATTATTTTATTTTTTGAACTATTTTAATATTTTTTTATATTATATTTTATTTTTATTAGTTCATTTTATGATTTATTTTATTATTTTATTTAATTTTATAGGGAAAACCATAAATATTTTATTAAATTTTATATAGAAAATCATTAAAAAAAATTCAACTTTTTTTTAATAAGGTTAATATTTAATTTTGTTTAATTTTATTTTCAAAATCATAAGTGCGTCATAAACAACAAAAAAGTTTTTGAGTTTATCAATATATGTCCAACGTATCTACTTATAAAAAATTTCATGTATCTACAATATCTGTCTGTTAACTACATTTGTGCATATGTTCCCAAAAAAGTAGTGTGCATACTACACAAAGAATGCATCGCATAAACATGATTTTTGCTCTCACCATTGAAAATAATTTTGTAGCACTAGCTCCCTCTCTAGCCTTGCACTCCTTGCACTCATTCCCAATGTCAGGTAGGGATGTAGATGGGGTTGACATAATGCTAGGTAGGGATGTAGATGGGGTTGACATAACACTGGGTATAGCTGTAGCTAGAGTAGACGTACAATTGGGTTCATCAACCCACCTAAAGAATTTGCATTTATGATTTCCCTGCAATACCAAATCTACATCAGTTCTTCCTAAAATAATAAATTGTCACATTCTTTTTAAACATAAAACTAATTACATATCCAAACCTTTTTTGGGCAAGTCCAAAATTGACGCCCAGGATTTCATGGAGTCTGTGACATCCATAATATGCAATGGCCATCACCACATTGACACATAGGCGCATTCACCAAATTCATCGACGCTATAATGATTTATGGTTGATTAAATATACTTCATAAAATTTTAGAATTTTCACATAATCAAATCTACTCATCACAATCCATGGTTGATTAAACAAACTTTCTATTTGAAACTGAAAGGATCTAACAACACATCTATACTCATACATAGAAGATGGGGAAGAACAAAATCCAACAACAAAATGGTGGTGTGAAGACACACCATGCAAAGTTCCCGTAATAAATGTAATACACCAAGGAGTAACATTAGAAATATGTGTAGTCATCAGAAATATAGATTGTAAGTTGAAATCATGAACAACATATGAGATTCAAATACAGTGAACATAACATTTTAGAAACTCCACATAATCAAATCTACTCTAACAATCCATGGTTAATTAAAGAGACTTTCTATTTGAAACTAAAAGGACCTAATAACACATCTATACTCATGATGATAAATGTAATACACCAAGGAGTAACATTAGAAATATGTGTAGTCATCAGAAATATAGATTGTAAGTTGAAATCATGAACAACATATGTGTACTCGAAGAACTGTCAACATGTATATAAGATGGCAACCATAAGTAGGTGTTGGAGAAATTTATATAAGATTCAATGCATGAGGAGAGGGTCATTTGGTTTAGTGATCTAGGAAGATTAAATTTTGAATGTAATTGGACCTATGGTCCATTTTTGTAATTGATGTTTTGAAGCCTAACTATAAAGGCATGTATTGAAGTTAAGGGCATTGTAATGTTAACATGCACCTAGGAGGCTCATGAAGGGTCAATTTGTTTATCATAGTTTAATTTTGGGATCTAAAGGCCTTTAAGGTCTTAAAAAAATGTAATATGGCCTCTAAGGCCATTTAAAATTTGTAAAAGCACTACGAGTGCCCAAAATTGTAGTTTGCCCATATTGGCAACTTAGGCTTAATTAGGCTTGTAAGGGAGATTTAAGTAGTTTTAGGAGTTTTTAGGAGGTTTGATAAAGTCATAAACATATAAAAAGGTTCGTACAATGTAATGAAGTTGTAAGTTGTCGTAGTTGACACTTTCGTGCCAACTAGACAACAAATACTTCTAAATTTCAAAGTGTAACTAACCAATAATAGTCAAATAACTGACTGTTACGATTGTGTGAAGAGATAACCATCCTTTTAGGGATTTATAGTGAAGTAATAGGCATGTCTAGGCAGTATGGAGAGTTGGTCGTAACCAGGAAAGCTTTGTAGTAAAGTTTTAATCAAATAAACTAAATCCATTCTTTGCAATTTATCTCTGTTCCATGGGTACATTCTGAAGAATATGTTCTAATGATAGTTTGCAATGTGATCTTGGTGTGATAATGACATAGCATGTTGTGTTAGTTGTATTTCACATTCCCCTTCTTTATTTTTATCATTTTATTGTGGTTTAGTTCCAGAATAAAGGACTGGTATATCTAGAACAGTGACTGGTAGTGTATAGTCAGGCTGATAGTTTGAATTTTTCTATGAAGAGGACATTGCATGGAGAGCAATAAGAGGTAGGTTCCTATGAAAGTTTGAATCATGGTGATGCCAGGGTTTTATGTCCACCTACTATTTGAATTGAATAATTACAACAAATCCAATAATTCACAGGAGACAAAAGCTATTTGAATTGAATGAATTACAAGCTAAAATTTGACATTTTATTTCTCAATCGAATGAGATACAAATTTATAATCAATCGAATGAGATACAAATCTATAATCTTATTTTCCATGAGAATGGAAGCAACATTGAGGACTAGACTGTAATTAATCATCACATACTTAACTTACTAGACTATCCACCTACACTGTCTTATACTCAACTATCCACCTACACTCTCTTACACCCAATTTTTGCATTTATAATTGAACTCTTGGGCTGCCACAAACACAACTGAAAATCAATCAAATAGTCATCTTCAGCAAGGATGTGCTACCTCATTTCACCACTTTTTTCCTTGTTGAAAAATTCAATTTGGCAATTTCTTTCTTTCCCTCCCATTGCATGATCATCTGAAACCAAATCATTTTGGGGTTTGGGATGAATGATAGTTAAAGCATTGTGGTGCTTGGCATACATTTTTCCTCCAAAAGTGAAGAGTTTATTGCATGCCAAGCACTTATACCTTGCCTGCAAAGACTTGGAGGAGCTGTTATCAAAATATCTGAGCATTGCATTCTCAAAATGGCACTTTAAGCAAGTGGGTCTTGTAGGGGACACTTTCAATGCTCTTCTCAATGCTTTATATTCTTCCATCTGCTTTACAGGGCATGGTAGAACAATCTTACAACTACCCTTTTCTCCATCTTGAATTTTCTTTGCTCTTGGGAAATACCTGAAAATAGTTTCTTCAAATATTTTATACATCTTTTTCTTCAGTCTTAGCATACTGATATGCAAGGTATTGTGCAGGTACAAAATTGGAGCCTAAAGGCCATTTTTCCTTGACCTTATCTTCATGTCAATGCACACTATTGTGGGAATTCTTTGTTTATTGATGCATATGGTGCATCAATAAATTCTGAATGCTCATGATATACTAAATATTTGTGATGTTTTGAGTTTCTAAGGTAAGAGTTTTGAACTATAAGAGGAGAAGGCATAGGTTTTGTCACCTAAAATGTATCATCCTATAGAATGTCACAAAATGTTGCATGACATATAATACATTGTACCCTACAGATCGTGTTCTTGCTATTTCATCCTTTGTTGCTCAACATGGCAAGCAGCGAGATCAAAGTTTTCTTTCAGAGAATGCATACTTTATAATAGTAAAAACAATAGAGAATACATACTTTATAACAGAAGCATCTTAACATCAATATCTATTGGTATTATGTTATCTAATAATGCATGAAATAATAGTAAAAATAATATCATCATGGCTGAAATAGCAGAAAAATATCATAATGGATGAAATAATAGTAAAAACAATATCATCATGGCTAAAATAGCAGAAAAATATTATAATGCATACTTTATAACAATAAAAACAATATCATTATGGATGAAATAGCATGAAATAATAGTAAAAACAATATCATCATGGTGTTGATAAGACAAGTATTTAGAGGTCTATCAATGTTTAAGTAACAATACTTTAAGATGAAAAAAAAAAGTATCTAGAGTTCTGCAAACTTCATGGCAATATACTGCAGCCTCTCCTCATCATTCATTTGCAAGAACCCTTTGGCTCTATCTTTTTCAACCACGAGGGTGTCATATGCTTTTAGCATAGTTTGTGGACTCAAATCAGGGATGCCTTTGAGAGCCTCATAGACACTACACAAGATAGAATCTGAGTTAGAATTGTCCACTTTGAATACAAGAGGTGCACAGAAGTCCTCTTCTATTATTTTCATAGTATCAAAAAGTACATCCATCGAACCAATAATGGTTTCCTTCTTCCTCTTTTCCGTCCTTGGTGATGATGTTGAAGGATTTTGACTCCTACTTGCACTCGATTGATTGGAATGATATAATTCATCATCCAAATCAGTTGTAGTGTTAAGAGGTGTACTCATAGGGACATCCTCATCACAATCCATGTAGGTGAGCCCATTCATATTGAGCCCTTCTTCTATCTCTTGTGTAGTAGTAGTAGTGGCACCTTCAGCTATGTCATTACCTGCAATGATGGCTAGGTCATTGTAGTACTGGAAGGGTTGTCTCTTGTACACTTTGGCAGTTTTGAATTCTTTTCTCTACATGTTGTCATGATAAATGAATTAGTTCTTTGTCTTCTATCTAACTTAATAAAAAGGAAATATTGCTAAGACCAACATATTCAAAACAACATGTTACCTTTAGAAGCTCCTCCCACACCATGTCATCAGCATCCACACTTTGAGTATCTTCATTCCATGCAAACCCACTCATATTCTTCAACTCTTTCATCACTCTAAAACCTTGCTTCCATCCTTTAAGCTTATTTTTGAAATCTTCCTTTGACAAATTAAGGTTCATCTCAGCATTGAACTTCCTCTCAATGGCTGTCCAAGCTTCTTTTTTGAAGCCCCCTTCGCCTTTCCTTCCTAGGTGAACTTGATCATGGAGCAAGTTTAGGAACTTTTGTTCCATCTCTCTGGTCCACACAACCTTCTTGGAGGAAGAAGTTGACTGGCTTACTCGAACCTCATCATCCATGCTCATCATCAGCTCTGTGAAGGACATCACCTACACCACCTATTGTATGCAATCATTAGCTATATGCAAATGAGAATGGATATTAAAGAAATAGTCATACAACAGTGGCATATAATCCAAAATATTGCATTTATGCATGATATCTAACAATATGTAATATATTTCTTTATTATCCATTCTCATTTTAATGTAGCTAAGTATGCATGTATATATGGTCTACTATTATCCAACAGTCTACTATGGTCTACTATGGTCTACTATGTTCATACAGTATGCTTGACTGGTCAATATAAAACACTTAATCCATCTACTTGTATACTTAATATTTGTTGTATCTATTTGTCAAACCATATCTTGTTTGATTCTTATGCAACACCATCAAAGAGGGCAACTGTACAAATTTGCAGAGGAACTAGATACAACAAAAAAAAATGAAAAACTTATAAGATGGATTAAGTGTTTTACATTGATCATACAAGCAGATGGATTAAGTGTTTTATATTGACCATTCAAGCATATTGTATGAACATAGTAGACCATAGTAGACTGTGTAATAGAATGAACACTGATCAATATTCATTCTATTGCACACTGAATCAGTATTATAATTATATATGGTCTACTATCTTCCACATGAAAAGGTGCAAATGGAATTTTAGGGCCAAATTACCATTCTCAGCCGAACACATGTTTTCAGCATCAGCATTACAACAAGATATAGACATGAATGTTAATCAAAGAGAAATCAAAGCTAGAAATCATACACAGGATTCATTTGTTTCAAAGAATATTATAAATGTAAACTATGAGAACACATGTTTTTAGCATTAGCATTACAACAAGATATAGACATGAATGTTAATCAAAGAGAAATCAGAGTTAGAAATCATACATAGGCTTCATTTGTTTCAAAGAATATTGTAAATGTAAACTATGAGAACACATGTTTTCAGCATCAACATTACAACAAGAAACAGACATGAATGTTAATCAAAGAGAAATCAGAGTTAGAAATCATACACAAGCTTCATTTGTTTCAAAGAATATTGAAAATGTAAACTATGAGAACACATGTTTTCAACATCAGCATTACAACAGCATGATTTATATTTTGTAATGCAAAAAGGCTTACAAATTCAAGAGGCAATGAAAATAACCAGTTAGGAATGAAAGCACTTTAAAGAACAAAGGAAGGTCTTGTAAAACTACAACTAATCTCTACGTCTGTAGTCTTCCCACATCCTACTTGCTATATCATCTCTAAAGTTCCCCCAATCATCCCTATCACGCTGACTCAACCCATATGTCTCAAGTATTGGTACATTTATCCCATCATGATCATCATCCTCTTCAATAACCACTTCAGATGGAACACCGTCCTCTATAGTAATGAAGTTGTGTAGTATGCAACATGCCAAAACAATACGTTCTTGTGTCATGATTGGATAAGATGTTGCATGCCTTAGGATAGGAAAACTCTACTTCAAAATGCCAAATGTATGCTCTATTGCATTTCTAAGAGAGGAGTGTCAATGGTTAAACAACTCTTGTGGGTTGTTTATAGGGTTTTCTCTTGAAAACTCCTTCAGGTGGTAACATGTACATCAATAAGGTGCAAGAAATCTTGGTACATTTGGATATCTATCATCGACCAAATAATATTTTCCTATAGAATAACATATATTGTTAAACCGTGAAACACTGATGAAACCGCCAAACATTTATCATTTTATTCAAAAAAAACACGGTGTGAAATGGCATACCAGGTGGAACTACAAGTGGACCAGCTCTACTAAGAGCTGAAGCTAGAACACGGCTATCTGTAATAGACCCTTCCCAACTAGCAAGAATGTATTGAAACTTATAATCAAAAGAAGAGACAGCCATAACATTTTGTGACAAGCTCCCTTTTCTATCCCGATATTTACCCTGTAAGTTGACATCAACAATGACTGGTATATGGGTTCCATCAATTGCTCCAACACAATCCTATAGAAAGAAAAATCGCAGTCAAGAAAGATGCAGTAATAAGATTATCACTAAGCAAAGAAATTTGTAGTGCTAGGGGGTTTACCTTAAAGTAAGGATTGAAATGGTCCTTCCCACTAATTTTAGGAGGAGTGTTTGGCCCAGGTGGTATGAGATAATCCGCATGGAGTGCTAAGATAGTCGTCAAGGCCTTATGGAAGTATCGGCTTACTATCTCTCTGGAGTGACCAAAGTTGTGGGCAATCTTACGATTCCTCAAATTGTGGCCAAGGGTGTGGAGGAACATGACTAACTATTCTTCTAACGTTATCCTAATCATATCTAATAGGCTTCCTTTTTGCCTTAGAAGATTGGCTAGCCGAAAGAAGGTTGCTGAACTCATGCGAATTTGGTCGTGACAATGCACCTCACTTGAATGAATAATGTGTTTATAAAAACCACTTCCATCACTTCTTTCCTTACACTTTTTTTGCCTACCTTCAAGCACAGACAACACTTTCACTACTCCAATGATAGCAAGAATAAGTACTTGAATACGAGCTTTTTTGACCTTCCTACAAAGGAGTGCTTGAATGTTTGGATCGTTGATAAGATCCATCCCTGAAAAAAACATGACGAAGAAGGTTTCATATACAAAATTGACAGTCACAGGTACATATACATTTATATAAATATGTAATATATGGTTCTTATATAGGCACATATACATATAAGTTTGTAATATTATTAATCATGTTTTACAAAAAGATAGAGATAGGAAACATAGAGACAAGAAAGCTTGTGGCCATCAAGGTGATTGAAAAAAGTAAGGTAGTTTCATGTAATGTTTAAAGCTTTCTTGCAAAATATATTGAATACCAATCTTGTTAAATTCTACAAAGTATGCAACCTGTTGCAAGTACTAGGGAAAAATCAAGCAACAGTTTCATATCTATTTAAAGACCAACTATTAGGAAAAATGTTTTTTAATTGATAAAATATTGAAGTGTGTAGCCTCTTGCAATCCTTTGTGTTATGTGGCTTGGTTCAATTATTTCTAGTTGCTTATGGTTTGCAAGCTAATTAAGCATCCTAATGCAAATTGTTCTAGTTTAAGAAACTCTAGAACTACTCCAAGGTGATGTCAATTTAAGTAGAAGCATCATAAATAAAATAAACCACAACTATAACTCCTCAAAAATAACCATATAAGGACATTTTATATTCTCATGCTAATCATTCACTTACATTGTTTAGGTCTACAAAACCCACCTTTGGTCACAATAGGCCAGACAAAGTACATTCCTCAGGAGAGACTGTCCCTGATTCTATCACGAGAACTATGACATATTCTATCTCCTTTTTGAGTTTTATCACGAGAACTGTCACATATTGTATCTCCTTTATTATTAGATTTAGACTGGTCAAAGCCTTATATAGTTTTATCATGAGAACTGTTAAATCACAGTTCTAAACTACTGGAATTTAGATTGGTAATAGCCTTATATCGAATGCCAAAGCAGGGATTATTATATTGTCCCTAATTCTATAAAGGCTATTACCAGTCTAAATTGTAGCATACCAATATTCTATCAGGGAATTAATAGTATGAATTGTAGCATTCAAATATTGTCAAGAAAAGAAGGATTGCTGACAAACGTATCCTTCTATTAGAAAAATATACTGCTGGAAGTGGATTCCCTTTGTTTTTACTTATAAGATAAAGAATCTACTACTTTCTTTGTTGACCTTAGAATCAACTAATGTAATAGTTCCATCCTTTTTGCATACATCCTAAATTATGTTGGTTATTTTAATGTTTGAAATTGTATTGAAATGGAAGATTATTGCATTCGTATCTCATTCGATCAAACACAAAGCTATTTTTTCCCTTAAAAAAGGCTTCCTCGGTGGTCACCACATAATAGAAAGAACACAAGAGATCATTTTATTTCTTGTAGAGTATTGTAGATAAAAAATGGTTCAAGGTAATATAAAATAATGACAAATATATAGTCTAAAGTAGTGATAATACAAAAATACCAGAGGGCCCAAAGAAGCCAAAATGCCAATGGATATTCATTTCTCTGTTCTGATTTATCAAAATTAGATAGTTTTTCCATTGCTTAGTGAATTTTTTGTTTACTTAGTGCCTCTAGTTTTTTAAACAACTACATGCTCACCATCACATTGTGGTGGATTCTGAATATCTGAATGCAGATTTGAGACTAAAAACATGTTTTTCCCCTCTTATCAAAAACTTGATTCCATATTTTATTGTAGCCACATAATGTAAGAGCACCTTTCCTATATAATATCTAACTCTTCAATGAAATCCACAGTGAAGGAAATGATTTAAGCAAGAACCAAGAAATGAGGATAAAGTATGGAACATTTTCCCTAGGATGTGGAAAAGAAAAACAAGCACCAAAAGCTATAACATTTGGTCACATACACAAAATTGCTTCTTCTTGTATTAGTCAAGCATGGGTGTCTAGAAGAAAATACTACTTTCCAATATTCATCCATGTCATCTACTTTTCAAATACTAGCCCACACAAATCTAACATTATTATCTAACACAACTATTATTATCGAAAACCAATTGAATGAAAACTGAAACCCTAGTGCATACCAGTCGAATGAAAATTGAAAACCTAGTGCATACCTTCCTTTGATGTCTACTGTGAAGACCAGAATATGTGCAATGCCTTCCTTTGAATATCATTGTGAAGACGGTTTGCCTTCGCACCAGAATGATGTCCACTGTGAAATGCGAATGCTTTCGGTTCATAACATGTCTACTGTGAAATGTGAATGCCATACAAAAATGGACAAATAACAAAGCGAACACCAAAGCAATAATTATTTGGCCTGTGGACCTGATGATATTTTATAAAATGGAACTTCCAAAAGTGGAATTTGGCCCTCAAATGCCAATTCCACCTTTACGGATGGAAGTTATTAATGCTCAATTTTAACCAAAATGAGCATTAACACATTCCTATCCCATTTTTATATTGCACTACCAAACTAAGGATTTGACGGTTTTGGGCATTAACAAATGCCAATTATAGGCAAATGATGGAAATGGTCTGCTACCAAATGGGCCCTTAGGGTAGATGCAATTTCTAGCATTGCCTGATTATGTTCTTGCTTAGCTCTCATTTCCTCGGTAGTCAAAGGTGCAACAGGTGTGACATATTCATGCTCAATGTAGTACTTTGTAGAATCACCAATACCAGCCAGATGTAGCTTCATCAAGCTTTGCCATGCAGGGAAGTTTTCCTTGTTTAGCTTTGGTACCTCCTTATACATCCTGATCATTTTCTTCAAGTCCCTTTAAACTTGTTTTCTATAAACACTAATAAGCAACACAGCTCTGATACTAATTTTTAATATGATTTAGAACAATAGAGAGGGGGGGTGAATCAGTTGTTCTCAGGTCCTGATGTATAAAACAACTTCAAAAACTTTTCCTTAAATCAGATCAAGCAACCAAAACAAACTTGGTCATCACTGATTCAATAATAGAAACATATAACACTGCAATCCACTACCCAACTGTAACTAACTTGTAAAACACAAAAATGTTCAAACCAAAACATTCACACAAGTATTGACACCAAGATTTATAGTGGAAACCCAATATGGGAAAAACCACTTTGTAACATGCTACTATTATTTTCACTCTTATGAAGTGAGCTCAGTTAAAAGACAACCCTATCAAAGGTTACAATACACATTGTCAGGTGTAACTCGGTTAGAGGATTTCAATCACCCTGTTAAAAGTGAGCCTTTTTATAGGACTTACATACACTCCATTAGAATGCAACCTTGTTCAAAGGATTTAACATATGACTATTAGGTCAAGCTCTGTTAAAAGGATTTTGACTATTACAATGGTTAGAAAGTAGTAGTAGTATTGATCTAAAAAACATACAACTCACTTTGCAAACATCAGATCTAATTTCATTAGAAAATGTTGGTTTAATGACTTTGAAACTTTTCCATCTCCATCTCTGATCTACTCAGAACTTTTCTTCAAGCAATCACCACACTTCTCCTTTAGCCTTTTTTCTTATACAGTCAATAAAACTTACTGTTCTTCCAGCATCTACTTCACCCATGCATTCATACCTAATGTTCAGGTTCCCTTAATACTTTTCTCTATTAGGTTAGCTTATCTTTTGCCGCTTAATCTCCTTCGTAGATCTTGGGGTTAGGTCAAATTCATTGAATCTACCCGCTTCATTTTCTTCATATCCTCTTCTAGAATCATACTAAATCTCATAAAGATTTACAATAAAACATTTTACAAAGCATTAAATGTTAGAAATAGGGAATACTAAGAGGGGGGGGTGAATCAATATTCTAAAAACTTTATCTTTTGCCCACTTATGGATATAACAGATTATCTTTATACATGCATAACATAAGAAACTAAACAATATGCATAATAATAAAGAACTCATCACACATGATATGTTCTCGAGGAAACCCTGGCCAAGGGAAAACCATGGTGGGGATGGTACCCACAAAGATCCACTAATCAAAAGATATCCTGTTAAGGATGTTGACCCTGTTAGGAGCCTGTTACAATCATATAGTGTATCAATCTTGGTTAAGGGACTATAGGCCTTGTTAGAAGCCTCAACCCTATTAGGAGTTGTCAACACATAACCTGATTACCAGAAGAGCCCACTACCCAAACAAGTAATAAAAAATGTATACTGATTACAACTTCGCATCAATATCTTTCATCACTATCACAATATACTACTACCACTTCCTCATATTACAATTCAGTACATTACATCTTTATACAAGAATCAAACATAGTAACTCTTCCAGTCAGCTTGCATAACTTTATCCAAAAGTAAACATCTAGGATGTCATCTCTTTATAATGTTAAGTCATTATTTTGACAAGCAAAATAATCCCTTAACTCATTTACTAGTTTTGTCTCCAAAACTGCTATGTTAGCTTAACTCTATCATCAGTAAAACAATCATAACTATCTCCGTTCAATCCGTACTGACTTGCACACTAAGATGGGGTATCCTTAGACATCATAGAGTCTATGTTCAACTATGTAAACTCTGAACATACTCCTGTCAACGTCACCAACACAAACTCTATCAAGTGCTCTGTTAAAAACTCTATCTAACACTTAGACAAATCTTGTATGCGATCTTCCATACTTACTTTCTTCTTTGTGCGATCTTCATGAGGGACATATGTTTCCATAATGACAACATATAAGTACTTGTTGGAAATATTCAGGAATTAACCGAGTTACTGAGAGGGGAGGGGTGAATCAGTAACTCCAAATTTTCTTTCAATTACAGATGTATTAACATGTGATTTACTTTAACCTTTTGCATACACAAAGCATGAAACTTAAATGCATTCACAATAATGACACATAGATTTGGTTACCCAGAAACCTTCCAAAAGAAAGTAAAACTGGGGTGGGGATGAAACCCACAAAGCTTTAATACTGCAGAATAAAGTTGGCCTGTTAAGGCTTACAATTTGATCACTTCTGATGATCTGCCCTATTAGGAGCAATAAGGATTGCTAAATCCACCCTGTTAAAGGATTTACAAACATACAATGAAGTATGCACTCGGTAAAGAGATTTTACAAAAGACTGTTAAGTCTACCCGGTTAAAGGATTTAGTACTGATTCACCTGTTAGGATGAAACAGTAGATCTCTTGCTTTGCAACTGGATTGCTGATTGAGATTCACTGATGTACTGATCACCTTCTGTGATGAATTTGTCTTTGCTGTTCCTTATATTGCTGAAGCCTTCTGTAATTCGCTTATCTCTGCCTTTCTTTCTCTTTCACATATATATTTCTTCTTGCATACATCTTGACATTTTTACAACATTGTTTATATACAAGTCTTAAATAATTAATTATAATTATAATTACAAAGTCGGCTTGACAAATAAACGTAAGTGCTACTAAGTCGGCCCAAGTATGGTTACACGGTTCCTGCAAACTAACTCGGTGACTTTCTGATACTCGGCGTCCACTGCATTACTCGGCATCGTCATGCACTCGGTAGAAGTGAAGGCACAGTTCATACTGATCACTCGGTAGGTTTTGAACTCGGTAAATACTGGTGACTCGGTAGACATGATGTTACTCAGTTTACACTGTCCTGTTCAGTTTGTACTAACTTGATCGGTTTGCACTGTCTCCTCGGTTTGCACTGTCTGCTCGGTTTGCACTGTTTGCTCGGTTTGCACTGTTTGCTTGGTTTGCACTGTTTGCTCAGTTTGCACTGTTTGTTCGGTTTGCACTGTCTGCACGGTTTGCACTATCTGCTCGGTTTGCACTGTTTGCTCGGTTTGCACTGTTTGCTTGGTTTGCACTGTTTGCTCGGTTTGCACTGTTTGCTCGGTTTGCACTGTTTGCTCAGTTTGCACTGTTTGCTCAGTTTGCACTATTTGCTCGGTTTGCACTATCTGCTCGGTTTACACTGTCTGCTCGGTTTGCACTGTTTGCTCGGTTTGTATCCAGAATGCAAATAAGTGTTGTCACTAGTGGCAATTCTGCTTAATGCCAACAATCTCCCCCTTTGGCATTAGTGACAAAAACACTTATTGGCCAAAACTTATATACATGAATCATGTTGAGTTTTATTTTGATTTTCCAAAATTTGTCTTTGTTATAGGGCTTTATACATTGTCTCCCCCTTTCAATGTGCTAACTATTTCTTATACAAATCTATACATATCTCTCCTATACATATCTCCCCCTTTTTGACGATAATGCCAAAGGTGCATATACAAGTTATTTACAGAGAGAATCCAAAATTTGATAGAAAATCAGAATGTACCTTCATTATTAGTGCCAGGGTTCTGTCCCAACTTTCTTGTAGGATTTTACATGTTTGTATAGCAATTTGGACTTCTGCAGAGAGTTCAATCATGTGATCTGCTATAGAGAACTGATTGTCATGAATCAATGTTTTGGAATGTTCAATGTGCTTATACATTGTATTCATGATGGGAAGGATCATGTGTTGGATGTCTAGCAGTGTGGACCGGATCCTTGTGTCTTCTTTTAGTAGATCAGACTGCATATTAGATAGGTGTGAGATTTTCATGTGATGAGCAGAGCTTGAACTTGGTTCAAGTTGCAGCTTCTGTATGCTAATCTTCATATCCTCATCCATTTTATTCATTTTATCCTTAACATCCTTTGTGAACTCGACAATATTGCACAGTCTGGCCAAAAGAGAGGTAGCATTCGAATAGATAGATTCAATGTTAGACAAAACTGAGGACAATTCTACTTGGTTAATAGCTATGTGCTGAGCAATGTGCTCAAGCACTTTATTGTTGAATCTCTTCTTGGCTCTTTCAACTAACTTTTCTATCCCGGATGAATCCTCATTGTATTTCTCAACTGCTTCTGCTAATTGTAACAAAACATGCTGGGAGGAGTCTACTTTAATGCCTAATGCATCAGACAAAATGTCCTTAGCATCCTTGATGATTTGATACTCCTTGTCTCTCTCCTCTTTAAGCTTCTTTTGTTTTTCTTTCCTTTGGAGGATCTCACCTATATTTTGCATCTGGTCTGCTGATAGATTTGCAAAATCTAATGTAGGAATCTCTATCTCTTCATCTAGGTCTATATCCTCTACTACATTTTTACCCAAAAATTTTATACTCGGTAGAGTCTTAGGCTTATCTGTACTTAATGCTTTGGTAGTAGTGACAGTAGATAAAGTAGGGCTGGCTATAGAGACTGGCATACTTTCTACTGGAGAACTTAAAATATTTACACTTGAAGATTCAAAAATTGGAAAACTTACTGCTGGAAAGCTTGATGATGCAGGAGACTGCAGCTCGGTAGAAGAAATGGTAGCTGCTTCTATTGTTGCTACGGATGATTGGACAAATGTGAAAGTTGTCACAACCATGCTTGAAGGTGTCTCCGGGCTGGATGTAGAAACTTTCAATGGAGAGGTAGGAAGGGATGCAATGACTTCTGCTGCTATCCTTACAGTATCATCTACCTCAGTGTCTTCTTCTTGTTCATCACTGTCATCTTCAATATCTTTTATTATGACTGTTTCAATACTCGGTTGGTGAAGGTGGTATATGTTCTTCCATGTAGCATTTGTAGCCTTCCCAACCGATTCAATATTGCTGATCAAAATCAAACAAGTATTGAACTTCAATGTCATCTTATTTTCATTTTCTTTTAATGCCTTCTTTACTTCATCATTTTTCAAGCTCGGCATCAACTGTCTCAGGTTTTGATCAAATATGTCTATCACCGTTTGCTTTGCATTGCTCCATCTCATTTTTATTGGATTCAATAGAACTGCTAGAACCTGTGGGGCAATTTCTTCAGGAGAGTATTTCCACTGTCCCATCTTCTCAATAACAGCATCTTCTATTTCCTTCTGTTCTACTTCTGATCTGGTTTCATATCTTAAGGATTTTATGTTACTTACTCCAGATCCTGATCCATCTCTAAAGAGTTTGAGCTTTTCTTGAAGGTTTAGAGGAGGCCTTTTGAATACTATGTCTTTATTTGCCTTGCCTCTTGTATTTCTCCTTGTAAATATAGCAGTAGGAGGCTTAGGTGCCTTAGTGATAAATACCTTTCCTTTCTTCTTTGCAGGTTCTGGTTCCTCTGTTTTCTCATCCTTTTCCTCTTCTTCTTCATCTTTTTCTTCTTTGTCCTCGGTTATCATTTGCATTTTGGCTATCCTCTTCTTTCCTTTGTTTACCGCCTATGGAAGCTTTATGCTTAGTTCAATTCTCACCTTAGCTTCATCATATGTTCCAAAATATGGAGCTTTGGGATTGACAGGCTGATTAAGAAGAGCTTCAATGATATTCTTGGTTTCATCAATATTTACCTCATAAGGAAGAGGTTTTACATATACAGTCCTCGGTTTAACTGCTTGAATATATACATTATCACAATCCACCATAAAACAAATGTCATCTTTGTAATCTTCCACCAACTTCTGTGGAATCCGAAATCTGTCATTCATTTTCTCTTTGAAAGACTCAAAATAATTATCCATGATGCTTTCAAAGTTTTCACCCATTTCTGAGATGTATTCATTTATTTCATAGAGGACTAGCACATCTTTTCTCCATACAACTTTTCCTTTAGAAGGGAAGAATTTCTGAACATAGAAGAATAAACAGACCAGTAAGGATCCAAACTTACATGGATTGTTTTTGGAAGTTTTGATGCTTTCCATGTTTTTGTTAAACTACTTTAACAATAAGTCTGTTAGGTCAAATGTCAAGTTATTCTTGACCACTTTGTATGCTAGGTCAATAGCTTCACAGGAGACACTGTTCTGTCGACTAGAACTGTAAATCTTATGGGCAATAATGTGTGTACCAAACTTCAGTTCAGCGTCGGTAATGCTACTAACTTTCATGCCTCTACCGTCCCACTTGGCTAGGGTTTTCTTCTCTAGTTCCGTCCGACCTAGGGTTTTAGTAGTTTTTGCTTTGTTCAACATGGGAAGACCGGTGACTTGTTGAATCATCTTCTTTGTGATCTCAATAGGTTGCTCAAGCCAAATCTTGCCATCATGTACTCAGCTAAGAATGTATCTAACCCATTTATCTCGAAAGTTTCGAGGTAGATGTGCAATGTGAACTAAACCTTTATCTTCCAGATGTTTGTGCTCGGGTTTCAGAATACCATCCACACACAGTTCCTCATGCACAATATCTAGTTCTAGGTTCCCCATTTCATGAATTGAATAGTTAAAATGATTGCGGATATCGTTAATAAGCAGTACCTTAGGAGGAATCTAAGATTGAGCTCTGTTCAGATCTAGGGCTGCTGCAATTGCGGGCACGATCTTGAAATCTGGTGCTTTCCATTCCCCTTGGACTAACATATCAGATCCTTTCTTCGCTGAAGTGCTGGATGATGCCATGGTAGCTCACAGAAAATTCCTTTCGCAAAAGTATTGAATAGCTGGGTTGCTCTTGAAATTTTCGCTCTCAAAGTGCTAAAGATTCGCGGTGAAGAATGAATTCGATTACTTGCTTTTTGTTTACAAATCTGTCATTAATGCTCATTTCAAATTAGGGTATGAATTCTGACAGACTGTCACCCACTAAGAATTAATTGCTCGGTAAAGACTTCGCAACTCAGTGAACTCGAGAATTCATATTGCTCCGACCTCGCTCGGTAAAGACGGGTACCAACCTTGCTCAGTGAAGACTGATACCGACCTTGCTTGGTGAAGACTAATACCGACCTTGCTCGGTGAAGACTGATACTGACCTCCCTGTGATCTCACTGCATCTTGCATGCTGATTTAGATCTTTCTTTTAATTTCGGTTCTAGAACTGCTTGAGATTGGTCTATGAGAATACAGTTCCAGTGCTTTCTTGGAAATTTAGTTTGAGTCAGTAGAGCCATCCATTCCATTACTTGGATTGGATTTCTCGGTAGCTTTAGGAATCCATTTTTGTCTCACCTATTTCCTGACCTTAGTTGCTTCATTCTTCTTTCCATCTTCAACTTCACTAGCATTCATGCAGTTTCTGGCTATGTGACCGAGTTTAGTGCATTTGAAGCATCTTACGGTAGTATCTCTTTTCCTTAGATGATGTTTTATGCAATTCATGCCAATGTGTCCATAATCTCCACAGTGTGACATCTACACCAGGTGTTGTAGTCCCATCCAAACATTGCTTTCACAATTTGTTCTGTTGGATTAAATGTCTTGGATCTGCACTCGGATGCCTTGTGACCCTGTTTGTTGCACTTGTGACAATTACCTCTGAATCTAGGTTTTTCCCTGCATTCATTTGCTTTGTGACCAGGTTGATTGCAGCTGTAACATTTTCCATTGAATTCTGCTTTTTCATTGTTCCAACATTTATTTGAAGTATGTCCTATTTTACCACAATGATTACAAGTAGGTTTTTGATTTCTTTGAGTACCTTTCTTAGAGGATTCGCCTTCTCCTTTGTATCCAAGTCCTGCTTTTCCTTTTTGCCTATGAAGATTTCGCTCATACAGCTGATTCAAGTCTTCTTGACTTTTCAGCATTCCTTCATTGATTTGTTTTTCAGCGTTTAGGTCATCCACCAATCTTAGATTGATTTCCTTTTCAGATCTTAGTTCTTCTCTTGTGCTTTCTATTTCTGATCTTAGATTCAGAATTTCTTCATTTGTATGAGAGATCTGATCAATTAGGTTTTCTAGCTGAAGGGTTTTATTTTGGACTTCAATGTTTCTTCCATCTAATTCATCTTTCAACTTGTTTCTTTGTTCCAAGATCTCACAGAATCTTGTAGAGTGTAGCTCTTGTTCTCTTTTCAATTTTCTCACTTCTTCCTGCAGAGACCCATTCTTTTCTAAGAGTTCTTTGACAGCATTGTTTGCTTCATCTGAGTTATTTGAGGGAAGAAGATCTTCAATCTTTTCTTCAATGTAATTCTGATCATTCATCTGATTTGCAAGTTCCTTCCTTCTTCTTAGGGATTGGGAAAGATGTTCTTTTGCTTCTTTGAGTTTAGCTATGGCCATTTCCAGATCTAGCTTTTCATTTTCAATCACCTTGTTCAGTTTGAATACCTCCATTGTCCTGGATCTTTGCTCAAGCTAGTTAAGCTTTGTCTTGAGAACCAATGCTGCTCTGATACCAATTGTTGGAAATATTTAGGAACTAACCGAGTTACTGAGAGGGGAGGGGTGAATCAGTAACTCCAAATTTTCTTTCAATTACAGATGTATTAACATGTGATTTACTTTAACCTTTTGCATACACAAAGCATGAAACTTAAATGCATTCATAATAATGACACATAGATTTGGTTACCCAGAAACCTTCCAAAAGAAAGTAAAACTGGGGTGGGGATGAAACCCACAAAGCTTTAATACTGCAGAATAAAGTTGGCCAGTGAAGGCTTACAATTTGATCACTTCTGATGATCTGCCCTATTAGGAGCAATAAGGATTGCTAAATCCACCCTGTTAAAGGATTTACAAACATACAATGAAGTATGCACTCGATAAAGAGATTTTACAAAAGACTGTTAAGTCTACCCGGTTAAAGGATTTAGTACTGATTCACTTGTTAGGATGAAACAATAGATCTCTTGCTTTGCAACTGGATTGCTGATTGAGATTCGTTGATGTACTGATCACCTTCTGTGATGAATTTGTCTTTGTTGTTCCTTATACTGCTGAAGCCTTCTGTAATTCACTTATCTCTGCCTTTCTTTCTCTTTCACATATATATTTCTTCTCGCATACATCTTGACATTTTTACAAAATTGTTTATATACAATTCTTAAACAATTAATTATAATTACAATTACAAAGTCAGCTTGACAAATAAACGTAAGTGCTACTAGGTCAGCCCAAGTATGGTTACACGGTTCCTGCAAACTGACTCGGTGACTTTCTGATACTTGGCGTCCACTGCATTACTCGGCATCGTCATGCACTCGGTAGAAGTGAAGGCACGGTTCATACTGATCACTCGGTAGGTTTTGAACTCGGTAAATACTGGTGACTCGATAGACATGATGTTACTCGGTTTACACTGTCCTGTTCGATTTGTACTAACTTGATCGGTTTGCACTGTCTGCTTGGTTTGCACTGTCTGCTCGGTTTGCACTATTTGCTCGGTTTGCACTGTTTGCTCGGTTTGCACTGTTTGCTCGGTTTGCACTATTTTCTCAATTTGCACTGTTTGCTCAGTTTGCACTGTCTGCTCGGTTTGCACTGTCTGCTCGGTTTGCACTGTTTGCTTGGTTTGCACTGTTTGCTCAGTTTGCACTGTTTGCTCGGTTTGCACTGTCTGCTCGGTTTGCACTATCTGCTCAGTTTGCACTGTTTGCTCAGTTTGTATCCAGAATGCAAATAAGTGTTGTCACTAGTGGCAATTCTGCTTAATGCCAACAGTACTCACTTCAGCCAAATTGCCAACAATCTCCCCCTTTGTCATTGGTGGCAACATATGAGAAAATTGGCTAAGTGTATAAGTCAAAATCTCAAAAGTGTATCAAATTTGTGGCCTTAGTATAAAATAAGTATACTATCTTTATATCTCCTCAAAATATATCTTTCATTACAACACTCTATAATACTCCCCCTATGAGTATCACTCATCATATATAACACATTCTACTCTATACCATAGACAATTTTCTAAGTATCTCTCCTCCTTTGACAACAATGAAAAAATAAAGGTGGAAAGGGTCTGCAAAATTGTGTCAAAAATTTATACCTTACTGTCTTATTGCAAAGCCAGTAGGCTTACAAAACAGTCTGCAAAATCTATCTTCCAGGCCTCAAATTCTTTCTCCCATGCCTTCCTTATTGAATCTGCTACATTGAGTAAAGTACTCAAACCATAGGCTGCAATCTGACATGCTTGAAGGGACTCAAAATTGAATTTCTGAAATGATGTCTTAGCTCAGTAAAACATTCAGCTAACTACTCTTCAATAATAGCTAATTTTATTGAAACATGTTCTCTCAAAAGATTTAATCTGTTCAATTTCCTGCTCTCCTCATCTTTCAAAATTTTGATTTCATCACATAATTTTCTAATTTTCTTTTCTACATTACTTATCTTTACATTGGGACTAGCAATCAAATTTGTTTCAGCTGTAATCTCATATTCTTTCTGCTTTATCTTCTGCACTTCACCTATTATCAAACTTTCAAGTTTTGTACACTGAATGTACAAACACTTCCCTATTTCCAAATGCTTTCTCAAGTTCTTGATACATACATCAAGACCTCCATTGTCATTATTTATGTTTTGACTTATATTTTGTAACATTTCAGCTTCATAAGCTGCCTGTGCCTTAATCTTTGCAATATCAGTCAAATTTCTGAACTCTACATCAAATGTATTGATCACCATTTTAGCTTTTTCTAAAGGATCTGACTCAAAGACTTTTGTAGTCACAACATTTTGCAACTTCTCAGTTAAATCCTTCAGACTTCCTTCCAAGTTCTTAACTTTCTTGTTCTTTCCAATAATTTTGTTCAAATAAATGATCAACTCTAATTGATCATCATCATCAACCTCCTTGCTCAAACCTTCAATCAATGTTCCTATTCCTTTCTCCTTTCCAATCTTAGGAGTAAGACTAATGTCTTCTTGTGGTGCAATAGGTGTATGGGCTTCTGTTTCCATTTGCTCTTCTACTTGTGATTTCTCTACTTCAGCATTCTTGTCTGCTTCTCCTAGTGCCAAATTGTCAACAATATTATTCAAGTTCTTGAATACTACATCATCAGTGTTCAAGGTGACCTTAGTGCCTTCTATATTCATTGATTCTCTACCAATATTGATAGTTGAAGATGAGGGAATATCCTCAACTTCAATTACTTCTACTTCTACAATTCCTTCCTCTGTTTTCTCTGCTTGTTTTGTAATATGGTCTTCTACTGCAACTGCTTGATCTTTCTCAACTGTTCATGTTACCATTTCAGCCAGTACTTGCACAATTGCTTTCTCTATCTCTTCTTTGACTTGCTCATATTGACCTCCCATAATCTGAATAGTTCTTCTCTTTGTTCTTAGTAGGGTTCCAAGTGGCTTCAGAATTTATTTCAAGTGATCATCATCTCTTACATCACAAAATTTTCTCACCAAATTTTCTCTCATAGCCATTTCTTCTTCTTGTGCTCTCATCTTTCTATTTACAAATTTATTATACAAATCCTCTGGAATTTTACCATGTATTGTGTCAAACTTCTTATTAGTCAAAATCATATGAGTAACAACATCATTTTCTAAATTCAATCTTTCAAAAAATCCATAAAGATCATAATACTTATTCATTTTAGTGAAATCTCCATGCTGCATGATATCTTCATTAATTCTTTCAATTCTTGGTTTCCAAGTTTTCTTTTTCACTATAGTTTCACCATCCTTGATTTTTGCAACTCTTCTAGGGACTGGTGGCACAACCACTTTCTATCTCTTTCCTAGTCTAGAAGCACTGACCTTCATTCTCTTGCTAGGTTTGGAAGAAGAGGATCTTGTTGTCTGACTAGTCACTTGCTCTATTTCTGGTTCCTCTACTTTCACTTCAACATGAATAGGTTTCTGTGGGTCTAAACTAGATGCCAAGGTTGGGACTGATAGTACCTCACTCTACCTTATTGCTTTAGTTATCTTTCTTGCAACATCAAACTCATGTTCACTCATACCTATTTCCTTTAGAATTTTCTTGATAGTATTGTCTACTCTTTTCTTTGATTGCTTCTCTTCCTTTAGTGCCTTTTCTGTATCAAAATTTTCTTCATAGGTTCCAAATCTACTACTTTGGGCATCTAATTCACTCTTCAATAGTCTACTCACATAACCTTCAGTTTCAGCTTCAGAAATTTCATAGCCAAGAGGGTCTATGAACTCAAGTCTAGGTTCCACTACCTCAATGTAAGTAAGATCAGTTTCTACCATAAAACATATATCATCTTTGTACTTCTCAACAAGGGATGGAGGAATCCTTGATCTATTTACAACTATATTTTGAAATGTTTTCAAGACTAACTTTGCACTCTCATTTACCTTCTCTATAAGGTGTTTCATATAGACTTTATTGATTCTCTCCATGGTGTTTTTACCATCATTCTAGTTATTACCAATAGTGTAAGGAAATCTTCTCAATAAGTGGAAAAACATGTAGGTGATCAAAGAAGAAAATCCAAAATGAGTGTACTTTGCTTTCTTAATCTTCTCCAAGTTCTCAATTAACCAAATTCTCAAAATCTCACACATGTCAACAAGCTTCTTCTCAACACACATCAAATATGCTATGTGTACCATTCCAGCTACCATGTCATCTTCTCTAGAACTTCCACAAAATTTAGTAGTCAAAATCTTGCATAGATACCTTACATCATTTTGTTTTATCTTGCTTAAAACTATACCTCTACCATTGTATGTTGATCCTATGTTATCAATCACAATCTTCCTCATGTTCTTTTCATTTAGGGGAATAGCACCAACTTTAGATAAACCAGTGACATCATGACTTAGGTCTATAGTAATATCAATTACTCTATCCTCTAACCAAAATTTACCATTGTGAATTCTGCTCAAAATAATCTTAGTGCATTCCTCATCAACAAATTTATATTTCATTGAATACCTAATAATTTCATTGTCTTCTAGATGTTCATATCCTTGTTTTACTAACATGTCCTGATTATACATCTTCTGATACTCAGTAGTGAAATCAATTTCCCTTAGGGTTTCAAATTTATATCCAAGATATCCTTTAACATTCTCTAAATGTAAAACTCCATCTAGTACAGATGATAGGGCTAAACTAGCATCAACTTCCAAGGGTTCAACTGGTTCTCTCTTATCTCTATGTCTATTCTTATCTCTGATATTATGAATTAAAAATACATCCATGATTCTATCTGATCTCTTATACTGATTCAAAGACTTAGTTGGATAAATACCTCAAATTCACAAACTTAGGGCTTTCACAGATTCGACGCTTCACACTTTCACCAAATCACTGTAAATCACTTTCAAACTCTGTTCTTCGCTCTTCAAATCACTTTAATTCACTTGATAATCAAAAAAACTTTGATCTTGACCTTTTATCACTTTGCATTTACTCCGATCTGACATTGCATTCAATTCTTTTGCCGCTAATTTTCAAAAAGTTGTTTCTATAAACCTGTAACCATGAAACTTCTTGCGACCTCGCAAAACACAATATTTCTTTTTGCACAATTAACCATAGCATTAGTATAACATGAAAAACCTTCATCTAACTGCGCAAAACTTAACTCATTCAAAGTTTACTTCTACACTAATTCTAAGTTCCTAATATACTGAAATTCACATAATTCAAATGCTTAAAGAAAGATTAGGTAAGGGTTCATTCTTACCATCAGATACTTCACCTTTCTAATTACCTTTGATAATGAATATGCCTCCTTGATCTGTGCCTTTAACAAATTGTACTTCATCTTCATTGCTACAACAACCTTTCTCTTTGTTTCCTACATTTTCATTCCTTCTTGCATAGTTTCTAGGGTTAGGGTTAGGATGATAACTTCCATTGTTCATTCTGCAAAATCTTGTTGTGTGTCTAGTCTTGCTTCATATCTGACAAATGATTCCATTGGTTCCATATCTAGGTCCTTGCTGATTGATTTGTGTCCTACAATTTTTAGCAATATGTCCAATCTTGTTGCATCTATAACATACTATTCCATTTCTTCTATTCATGTCATCAGTAGTCCTCTGATCTGCATTGTTAGTATTCCTAGGCATTCTACCATTATAATTATTCTCAATAACTTTATATCTTCTACATTCAATAGCTCTATGTCCAAAACCATGACAATTATAACAATAACCATTAAGGGGTTTGAATTGTTTACCTGTACAGTCTGTCTTCATATGACCAATAGTATTACAAGAAAAACATCTACCTTTGAATTCTCTTTGCATACCTTTGGATGGTTCATCTTGCTTCAGTGATTCTTCTTGCTTTGGTAATTCTTCTTCTTCTTCTTCTCCTTTAGGTGCATCTTCAGATTTGTTCTCATCAATGTTTTTAGATACATTCAGATTTGGTTTCTTGCTTTCATTATCTATCTTCAATGTGTTGAATCCAAAACCAGTTTTGTCATAGAATGGTGTCCCATAAGATATTTCCTCATCAATCTTCTCACTATTTGAATATAGTCTCTCAAGTTGTTGTTTGGATTGAGTCAATTCACCTTTCACAATCTTGTTGTATTTCTCAAGTTTAGCATACTACATTTTTACTTTATCAAATTCAGATGTTACCTTGTCAGGTTTAGATTTTGGATCTTCATTCTCATTCTTCAAGTTTTCATTCTCAAATCTCCAATTGTTATTTCCATCTTTCAAGCTAAGTTTCAGATTTACTATCTTCAGTTCATGCTTAAGGATCACATTTTCTTTTTCTAAATCATCACAATCTTCAACAAGAATTTCAGATTCCTTCTCAGATTTCAGATCTTCTATTTTTCCTTTCAATTTGTCAATAAAATTCTTTGCATCATCATACTTTCTTTTCAGAGTGTTTCTTTCATCAGTAAGCATATCAATATGTTCAAGAGCTTCTTCAAGATTCTTCTGTAACTGATCCATATCCATAGAGATCTTACTCAAGCTGCTAGGCTTTCCTTGAATGATTCTTCTTTGAGTAACTAAGCTTTGATACCAATTATTAGAAATAGGGAATACTGAGAGGTGGGGGTGAATCAGTATTCTACAAACTTTATCTTTTGCCCACTTATGGATATAACAGATTATCTTTATACATGCATAACATAAGAAACTAAACAATATGCATAACAATAAAGAACTCATAACACATGATATGTTCTCAAGGAAACCTTGGCCAAGGGAAATCGCCAGTGGGGATGGTACCCACAAAGATCCACTAATCAAAAGATATCCTGTTAAGGATGTTGACCCTATTACAATCATATAGTGTATCAGTCCTAGTTAAGGGACTATAGGCCTTGTTAGAAGCCTCAACCCTGTTAGGAGTTGTCAACACATAATTTGATTACCAGATGAGGCCACTACCCAAACAAGTCATACAAAATGTATACTGATTACATAACCTGATTACAACTTCGCATCAATATCTTTCATCGCTATCACAATATACTACTACCACTTTCTCATATTACAATTTGGTACATTACATCTTTATACAAGAATCAAACATAATAACTCTTCTAGTGAGCTTGCATAACTTTATCCAAGAGTAAACATCTAGGATGTCACCTCTTTATAATGTTAAGTCATTATTTTGACAAGAAAAATAATCCCTTAACTCATTTACTAGTTCTGTCTCCAAAACTACTCTGTCGGCTTAACTCTGTCATTGGTAAAACAATCATAACTATCTCCGTACAATCTGTACTAACTTGTACACTAAGATGGGGTATCCCTAGACATCATAGAGTCTATGTTCAACTACACAAACTTTGAACATACTCCAGTCAATGTCGCCAACACAAACTGTATCAGGTGCTCTATTAAAAACTTTGTCTAACACCTAGACAAATCTTGTCTGCGATCTTCCATACTTACTTTCTACTTTGTGTGATCTTCATGAGGGACATATGTTGCCATAATGACAACATCTAAGCACTCACTTCAACCAACACTAATACATTTGGGGTGAAATTGCGACGGCAATTTGCGACGGTAGGCAAATGTCATGCGGTTTTGGCTTTTTTTTTTCAAATATAGCCCGACACCGTCGCAATTTGCGACGATAATACATTTGGCACTATCGCAATTGTGACGTTGTTGGGATATAAGCGCAAAATTAAAAAGGAACGTTGTCATTTGTGTTTTCAACAGTGCCGTAACCCTCCGCGAAATCACATCAGGATATAAGGGCAAAAAAAACAAGAACATTGTCATTTGTGTTTTCAACAGCGTCGTAACCCTCCGCGAAATCACATCGGGATATAAGGGCAAAAAAAACAAGAACGTTATCATTTGTGTTTTCAACAGCGCCGTAACCCTCCGCGAAATCACAGCTACAATTTCTAAGTACGTTGGGTTTATTTTTCTTTTGTCATTATTATGTAATCTGGTATTCAGCTGTTAGAGAGCTAAAATACCCAGAAATGAGGACATATCTATGTTGAATTTATTGTTAGCGGCTTTGGTTATTTAGAAGTTTAATTTTATTTGTTCATCTTTCAAGCACAAACATTTTGTGGACCGTAACATCTTCATTGTTTCGGGTATGCAGTGAAACAGCCCTAACTTGCAATTGCGATGTTGTCGGGATATAAGGGCAAAAAAAAAAGGAACGTTTTCATTTGTGTTTTCAACAGCACCGTAACCCTCCGTGAAATCACATCGGGATATAAGGGCCAAAAAAACAAGAACGTTGTCATTTGTGTTTTCAACAGCGCCGAGAGAGATTCCCTCCGTGAAATCACAGCTACAATTTCTGAGTACGTTGGGTTTATTTTTCTTTTGTCATTATTATGTAATCTGGTATTCAGCTGTTAGAGAGCTAAAATACCCAGAAATGAGGACATATCTGTGTTGAATTTATTGTTAGCGGCTTTGGTTATTTAGAAGTTTAATTTTATTTGTTCATCTTTCAAGCACAAACGTTTTGTGGACTGTAATGTCTTCATTGTTTCGGGTATGCAATGAAATAGCCCTAACTTGCGACTACCTTCACGGTACTTGTGTACATTATCATGTTGTCTTTACAGTGACTGTCCTCATTCAAGTGGCAATTACACAAGGGACAGTCACTGTGAGATGTCCTCATTTGTGACAAGGACAGTCACACTTAGGACATCTCATAGTGATATTCCCTTGTGTAATTTCCACTTGAATGTATTGCTATTAAACCACATTAATGCTTTTCTTCTCCAACAAATGAGGACAATCACTGTAAAGACAACATGATAATGTACACAATTACCAAAAAATGATCTTGTTAATTGATGTAACACTTTGTCTTGCTCACTCCCTATCCTTCACTAGGGTCTCTTTAGGCTAATGTTTTGACTTGATAGGGTACTTAACTATCCCTACACTCTTTAGGTATCTCTACCCAAGATCCCACTCCTTCAACTAGTGCACACCAACAAGAAATACAACGAACTCTGCTCAATACCAATCTAGCTACTAGGACACTCCTAGTCTTGTCTTCACAAATTGAAACACATTCAACTAGAACTTTACTCCATGGAGAGGCTGGCCACTAGGACCTCTATTGGTTTCAATATTACTCCTTCACCTATAATTTTCATCAGTACTTCAATCCGGTTCATCAAACCATGCCAATTGCACCCAAAAATAGGCTGCTAGCAATTAGGCCTTTGTCAAGCCTTTTTGTTTATATTAAGCCACCTAAAGGGCTTAGGATTCAGATTCCCTTTATTGAGAACTCCAAGATATCTAAGGTCTTCTCCTCCTAGATTTTTTGTACACCAACTGCTACAGCCATGCCTGAAAACAAGTATTTTGACACAACTTGGACAGTCTGACTAAGAGTTTGTTTTCTTAGCAGCCAAAGAAACTCACCCAATCTTCTAATTTGACTTGGGGTTTCTTTAGATGTGTGTCTACCTCTCCATGAGATTTTAGTTGAAGCAACCAATGCATTCAACTTGTTGTAATCTTCTTGTAATGATTTGTCATCCCTAACTGTGCTCAACTGACTCACCTAGGACATCATTACAAACATAGAAAATGAGCTTCCCAGGACCCCTCCTTCCAAACATATATTACATGGAGTCTCCTCACCCATTCCAAGAGCCCGTACAAAATTGACAATGGAATGATGAGCTAAGACTCCATTTGTTCAACCTGCCTGGTTCAAACCAATGATAGGGTACTTAATAAAAGAATTAACAAACTAGTTGGAATGCTTCAAAACTCAAAAAACACACAACATAGAATAAAAAAACAACTTGTACTAACTTTTCCAATAGACACTGTGAGCTATCTAATCCATTAATCAACTGAAAACAAAGAAACAAAAAAACTCAAGAATTCACTAAAACCGTGTTACTCTACAAATCTTCTTAATTCCAAATTTTTTTCCCCCCAACCTTTTGCACAGATCGATGGAGGCCTCTTATAGTTGATCTGATGCCTAATTCAATGGTTTCATATAGTTGCATAACCATCTTACTCGAAAATGCTCCCTTGCACAAATGTTGTCAATGTTGTGAATGACAACATTGACAACTTGTTACAACCTTTGGGATTTTGGTTCAAAACTTATTGTTCAAACACCATAAGACCCTAACCATGACTTAGTTAGGCTATTTAGACCTCACATAGGCCACTTCTACACTTCTTTGCCCAATTTGACCCCTAAATGCTTCATTCCCACTTTTGCCACAATATTGGTAACTTGGGTACAAATTGGCACTTGCCTTCACAAAGGTCACACATGAGGACATCTCACAGTGATCGATTGTCCCTTGTGTAATTGCCACTTGAATGTATTGCTATTGAACCACATTAATGCTTTTCTTCTTCAACAAATGAGGACAATCACTCTAAAGACAACATGATAATGTACACTCACTGTAAGGACAGTCACAAATGAGGACATCTCACAGTGACTGTCCCTTGTGTAATTGCCGCTTGAATGTATTTCTATTGAACCACATTAATGCTTTTCTTCTTCAACAAATGAGGACAGTCACTCTAAAGACAACATGATAATGTACACTCACTGTAAGGATAGTCACAAATGAGGACATCTCACAGTGACTGTCCCTTGTGTAATTGCTGCTTGAATTACATAAGGGACAGTGATTGTGAGATGTCCTCATTTGTGACAAGGACAGTCACACATGAGGACATCTCACAGTGATTGTCCCTTGTGTAATTGCCACTTGAATGTATTGCTATTGAACCACATTAATGCTTTTCTTCTTCAACAAATGAGGACAGTCACTCTAAAGACAACATGATAATGTACACTCACTGTAAGGACAGTCACAAATGAGGACATCTCACAGTGACTGTCCCTTGTGTAATTTCCACTTGAATTACATAAGGGACAGTCATTGTGAGATGTCCTCATTTGTGACAAGGATAGTCACACATGAGGACATCTCACAGTGATTGTCCCTTGTGTAATTGTCACTTGAATGTATTGCTATTGAACCACATTAATGATTTTCTTCTTCAACAAATGAGGACAGTCACTCTAAAGACAACATGATAATGTACACTCACTCTAAGGACAGTCACAAATGAGGACATCTCACAGTGACTGTCCCGTGTGTAATTGCCGCTTGAATTACACAAGGGACAGTCATTGTGAGATGTCCTCATTTGTGACAAGGACAGTCACACATGAGGACATCTCACAGTGATTGTCTGTAATGTCCCCTTTTTGGCTAACTTGGAAAACAGGAACAATTACTCCACTTCTCAGACTTACTCTATCAGATACTTACAATTAAACTAAGTAATGGAGGTTTCTTAAGATATCAACCGCTATTTCAGATTCAATCACAATATGTGTGCAAGATGATATTGATACCAATATGTTTAATAGCACTGTCAGATATAATGATATGAAATATGCTATGAATATGATGTTTCCTATCACTTATAGTGATAGTATAATGATGCTATGTCTGATATAAACAATATCGATATACAATCAATAAGTATTGCTTACAGCAATGTATTTGTTGTGTCTGATATGATGATGTAATTATGCAAATGTGTAATATCGCTATGAGTGATATGTTGCTATTTCAGATTCTAAATTATATGCTTGCAACTTCAAATATTGATGCTATTTCTGACTATCCTTTCTATCTGTGCAATCATGGTGTTGTCTCTGATCTGCAATGATAAACTTGAAACCAAACTGCCAAAGGCAGATGCTCTATTGAGTATATCCAAATATGGATAAGTAAATAAAGTTCTAATGATGCCTTGAGTGACTGACGAGAATGCATTCTTATATTGTCTTTAACAAATGAAGAGATGCTATGAATGAGACGTGTCTTGTTTCTTCCTCCATGTCCCTTTGTTAATCACACCTTTCCATAATCTGACAGTTCACATAATATTATTTCATTATTTTCTGATCATAGATAACTCCCAGATTGACTCAATATCAAATCTTTTTATGAAGGTAATCTTCCCTAATTGGTAGTGCAACCAGTAGTTAACATCCATTGTGTTTGTATTAGTTTGGTCTAACTATCATTAGTATTTAGTCAATCGATATTAACTCTTGCCTTATCCCATATTGTTATGATTATATCCAATCTTTCTACTCTGATATAAGTCGATATCATTTTCTGATAATTGTCCATTTATTGGTTGATTGCTGGTAATGGAGTTTGATCTTCAAATTGACTTCCATTCCTGTTAATACTTAAGGATACATTGTACTTATTATCCATGACTGATGCCTCATTCATCAATAGCTTGTGATATAATCACTGATTCTTTTGTGTTTCTACAAGATGTGGTTTATCTCAGACAATCGATAATCTTTTAATCCTTTAGTCGATATCCTCCTATGTGGTGTCTATTGATATAGATAGTAGAATTCAATCTAGTTTATGTTATTGTCATGATAACATAGGAAGTGATGGTGCATATTTGCTAGCGGGTCTTCATGTTTGATATTGCTTTATCGGATATGTCATTGTCTAAACTTGTGCAATTAATGATTATTTATAATATATGAATGGTTATCCTTCTTGCTTATCAATACATCTTCTGAAACACATAGCGACCTATCCCTTCTTCATATCATGTTGATCTTGACTTCATAGTATTTGGTTCATTAATCATCCTCTCATGGTATCGATGTGTAATGACTAGTGATTGTTGTATCACTTCTTCATTCCTCATCGTGATAGATAATGCAGATGTTTAATGTAGATGTATATCGATTACAGATATTCGATATTGCTTTAAATGTTATTATTATTATTATTATTATTAATGTTATTGTTATTATTAAATATTATAATTAATGATGTTAGTAATATTAATAATATTATAATAAATATTATTATAGTTATAACATATTGTTTTATATTGAGAGGTTTATTAATATTATTTATATATTAAAATTATTATATCAATAATTGATTTAATATTATTACTTAATATATTATTATAATATAATATATATAATTTATTAATAATTATTTATTATTAATTTATATTATAATTATAATCATAATTATATTATTTATTAATATTTTAATATTATTTAATTAACATATTACTTATTATGCTAACTATATATTATTATTATCTTTTGATAATAATTATATATTATTGTTATATACCGTTAATAATAGATTATTATATATCATCTAATCATTTTATTATTATACTAAGTTCAATATGTCACGGCTCATGACATTGTCCCTTGTGTAATTGCCACTTGAATGTATTGCTATTGAACCACATTAATGCTTTTCTTCTTCAACAAATGAGGACAGTCACTCTAAAGACAACATGATAATGTACACTCATTGTAAGGACAGTCACAAATGAGGACATCTCACAGTGACTGTCCCTTGTGTAATTGCCACTTGAATTACACAAGGGACAGTCATTGTGAGATGTCCTCATTTGTGACAAGGACAGTCACACATGAGGACATCTCACAGTGATTGTCCCTTGTGTAATTGCCACTTGAATGTATTGCTATTGAACCACATTAATGCTTTTCTTCTTCAACAAATGAGGACAGTCACTCTAAAGACACCATGATAATGTACACTCACTGTAAGGACAGTCACAAATGAGGACATCTCATAGTGACTGTCCCTTGTGTAATTGCCACTTGAATGTATTGCTATTCAGCCACATTAATGCTTTTCTTCTTCAACAAATGAGGATAGTCACTCTAAGGACAACATGATAATGTACACTCACTGTAAGTGTACATTATCATGTTGTATTACAAATGGACCTTATGTTGGTCGGGATATAAGTGCAAAAAAAAAAAGGAACGTTGTCATTTGTGTTTTCAACAGCGCCGAGAGAGATTCCCTCTGTGAAATCAAGCGGGTTATCATTTGTGTTTTGAACAAAGTGGGTTGTCATTTATGTTTTGAACAGCACCGAGAGAGATTCCCTCCACGAAATCAAGCGGGTTGTCATTTGTGTTTTCAACAGCGCCGAGAGAGATTCCCTCCGCAAAATCACAGGTACAATTTCTGAGTACGTTGGGTTTATTTTTCTTTTGTCATTATTATTTAATCTGGTATTCAGCTGTTAGAGAGTTAAAATACCCAGAAATGAGGACATATCTATGTTGAATTTATTGTTAGCGGCTTTGGTTATTTAGAATGCTTCCCCACAATACTTAATTACACAAGGGACAGTCACTGTGAGATGTCCTCATTTGTGACAAGGACAGTCACACATGAGGACATCTCACAGTGACTGTCCCTTGTGTAATTGCCACTTGAATGTATTGCTATTCAACCACATTTATGGGCCCGTTTGGACCACGACACATAGTAGCATCTACAGAGAAGAATATCCCAGGTGTAACAAGTTGTAAGAATATACCAACAGTTCTAAGAAGTTCCCTAGCACGTAGTAGCATCTACAGAGAAGAATATACAACATGAGGGCAGCCACTGTAAAGACAACATGATAATGTACACTCATTGTATGTGTACATTATCATGTTGTCTTTATAGTGACTGACCTCATTCAAGTGGCAATTACACAAGGGACAGTCACTGTGAGATGTCCTCATTTCTGACAAGGACAGTCACACATGAGGATATCTCACAGTGACTGTCCCTTGTGTAATTGCCACTTGAATGTATTTCTATTCAACCACATTTATGGGCCCATTTGGACCACGGCACATAGTAGCATCTACAAAGAAGAATATCCCAGGTGTAACAAGTTGTAAGAATATACCAACAGTTCTAAGAAGTTCCCTAGCACATAGTAGCATCTTCTAATTGTCTATACCACTTCACAAGGTATTGTTTGCACACATTGTTTTTGGTTCTTTTGATGACCCTTGTTTTGAAATTGCTATTAGGCCTTGTAGCTTATAGGTTTTGATTGCTGGAGAGCTTCTAAAGCTAAGCAAGAAGACCATTGCATGAGTTATAGCCGCGCGCTCAGGTTTGAAAATTGTATATTTTTTAATCTAATGTATATTTTAACTAGACTTTTAGCTTATTTTTGCTGTATATTTTAATCTAAAGGGAATCATGGATGTGAACTTGAAAGAATTTTGTACTTAGTTCTTATGGAGAGAATAGTAGTAGTTTACGGTCTAATATCAAATAGAGTTTTCCAATTACAGAAAGTTAATGAATTCTAATAGCTTATATGTTTTGATTGCTAGAGAGCTTCTAGAGCTAAGCAAGAAGACCATTGCACGAGTTATAGCCGCGCGCTCAGGTTTGAAAATTGTATATATTTTAATCTAATGTATAATTTTAATCCTTTTGCCATGTCATGTAATATGTCTTGCCTTGTAGCTTATATGTTTTGAAATTGTTGTTAGGCCTTGTAGCTTATATGTTTTGATTGCTAGAGAGCTTCTAGAGCTAAGCAAGAAGACCATTGCACTAGTCGTAGCCGCGCACTCAGGCATGAAAATTGTATATTTTTTAATCTAATGTATATTTTAACTAGAATTTTAAAATATTAAAGGATTTAACTAGGTCTAAGAAGATTTGTGTACTTTTGACAATTTTGCTTAGTCACTGAAAGTTGTAGACCGAAGTTTTCATAGCCCAATTTTTGCTTCCTGCGAAGAATGATCATGTCAGATAATATAAGTGAAGAACAAAATAGGGAGACAATCGCTAGATTGTGGTCTAACTTGAAAAGAAAAGGTGATGGAAAATGTTATTGTCCCTACAAAATTTGTAAGGGCTTAAACCATAGAAGACTGCTAATCAAAACAGTTAAGAGACATTGTAGGGAGAATGGTCACATTGAAGGGGGGCATGACTATCATCCACTGGTAAGTTGTTCATTATATCATTTTAACAATTTATATACATATGAAATCACTTGATGATGAGTTGAAGATCATGGTTTATTTATGTTAATCAATTTTATATAGGTTGATCTCCCCAGGGAAATACATGATATGGAGGAACATGGGGGTGCGAATATCCAAGGTGAAGATAATGATCCCATGGAAGATGACGATCATGCGCCAGAAAACACAATTGAAGATGATGGTATAAATACATTGATCCATGACACATTTAGTCCAAGCGGATCTGATCATTGTAGGGAAAACGTCATTGGGGGTCTTTGAGGATCCACCAGAAGCCAAGGAGAAAATGTATTCAAATGCTAAAGATGGTGTAACATTCCTTACAGCTGTTGAACCTTGCTATGTAGATCATCTCCGATTCTCCAAGTTCAACAGTACTGTGGTATTCCTTTGGATACTTCTAATGGTAAATTTCAGACATCAAGTTCTTTTCGTATGAAACTACTACATATGTAATCTGTAGTTTTAAACTTTTAGTTTATAAATGTTCATCAGCTTTAGTTCGTATGCTGCCATTTCAAGTATGATTAATGAAGTTACCTTTATCACAAGATGAAAGTGAGCAGTCAGCATACTGGTACGGAGCTGGAAGCATTGATACGGTGACTAGGGCATCTTTTAATGGTGGTATTGTGTTTTCCCGTATTTAGGGCATCAGCCTTTTGAAGCATTGCCTTCATCTTTCTTAAGTCTGAGTTTTAAGTTTTTTTATCTCTCTCGGCGCTGTTGAAAATACAAATGACAACGTTCTTGTTTGTTTTGCCCTTATATCCCGATGTGATTTCGCGGAGGGTTACGGCGCTGTTGAAAACACAAATGAAAACACAAATCCCTTGTGTAATTGCCACTTGAAGGAGGACAGTCACTGTAAAGACAACATGATAATGTACACTTACAGTGAGTGTACATTATCATGTTGTCTTTAGAGTGACTATCCTCATTTGTTGAAGAAGAAAAGCATTAATGTGGCTGAATAGCAATACATTCAAGTGGCAATCACACAAGGGATAGTCACTGTGAGATGTCCTCATTTGTGACTGTCCTTACAGTGAGTGTACATTATCATGTTGTCTTTAGAGTGACTGTCCTCATTTGTTGAAGAAGAAAAGCATTAATGTGGTTCAATAGCAATACATTCAAGTGGCAATTACACAAGGGACAATCGATCACTGTGAGATGTCCTCATGTGTGACTATCCTTGTCACAAATGAGGACATCTCACAATGACTGTCCCTTCTGTAATTGCCACTTGAATGAGGACAGTCACTGTAAAGACAACATGATAATGTACACATACAATGAGTGTACATTATCATGTTGTCTTTACAGTGGCTGCCCTCATGTTGTATATTCTTCTCTGTAGATGCTACTATGTGCTAGGGAACTTCTTAGAACTGTTGGTATATTCTTACAACTTGTTACACCTGGGATATTCTTCTCTATAGATGCTACTATGTGCTGTGGTCCAAACGGGCCCATAAATGTGGTTGAATAGCAATACATTCAAGTGGCAATTACACAAGGGACAGTCACTGTGAGATGTCCTCATGTGTGACTATCCTTGTCACAAATGAGGACATCTCACAGTGACTGTCCCATTGTGTAATTGCCACTTGAATGAGGACAGTCACTGTAAAGACAACATGATAATGTACACAAGTACCATGAAGGTAGTTGCAAGTTACGGCTGTTTCATTGCATACCCGAAACAATGAAGATGTTACGGTCCACAAAACATTTGTGCTTGAAAGATGAACAAATAAAATTAAACTTCTAAATAACCAAAGCCGCTAACAATAAATTCAACACAGATATGTCCTCATTTCTGGGTATTTTAGCTCTATAACAGTTGAATACCAAATTACATAATAATGACAAAAGAAAAATAAACCCAACGTACTCAGAAATTGTAGCTGTGATTTCACGAAGGGAATCTCTCTCGGCACTGTTGAAAATACAAATGACAACGTTCTCTACATTATCATGTTGCCTTTATAGTGACTGTCCCTTGTGTAATTGCCACTTGAAGGAGGACAGTCACTGTAGAGACAACATGATAATGTACACTTACAGCCCATGTACATTATCATGTTGTCTTTAGAGTGACTATCCTCATTTGTTGAAGAAGAAAAGCATTAATGTGGCTGAATAGGAATACATTCAAGTGGCAATTACACAAGGGACAGTCACTGTGAGATGTCCTCATTTGTGACTATCCTTACAGTGAGTGTACATTATCATGTTGTCTTTATAGTGACTGTCCTCATTTGTTGAAGGAAAAAAGCATTAATGTGGTTCATTAGCAATGTATTCCCAGCATCTGTACCTGCATCTCTCTTATATACTACAAGTTGCTTGCCATCAAAAATTGCAGTTCCCTCATGTGACATTGATGGTGAAGTGTTCTTTTCAAAACCATCATCTGTGGTTACCAATGCTCCTGTTTTAGGCAATAAGTTTGTTGCATTCCATGAGCCATTGGTCAAGTTTCTTCTACGAGCTTCTGATGCCTCAAAATCTAAGCAGCGCCTACGCATGCCTCGTTGTGGTTGATTATCATTCTGTACATGAATTATAATGAGTAATCAGTTTTGGGCCTTGGAATCTTGTATGTAACATGCACAGGCATTTCATGGCTAAATGAATCTATTTTAAAAGCATCAAATTTTCTTACATGATGCTGGATACATAAGTAGAACAAGCATATATCAAATTGGAAGCAATCAGAACTCCATAATGACATATTATTTAGAGTACTCTTCAGTTTAAGTAATAATGCATATATTGACACTGTAAAGACAACATGATAATGTACACTCACTGTAAAGACAACATGATAATGTACACTCACTGTAAGGATAGTCACAAATGAGGACATCTCACAGTGGCTGTCCCTAGTGTAATTGCCACTTGAATGTATTGCTATTCAGCCACATTAATGCTTTTCTTCTTCAACAAATGAGGATAGTCACTGTAAAGACAACATGATAATGTACACTCATAGTGAGTGTGAGTGTACATTATCATGTTGTCTTTACAGTGACTATCCTCATTTGTTGAAGAAGAAAAGCATTAATGTGGCTGAATAGCAATACATTCAAGTGGCAATTACACTAGGGACAGCCACTGTGAGATGTCCTCATTTGTGACTATCCTTACAGTGAGTGTACATTATCATGTTGTCTTTATAGTGGCTATCCTCATTTGTTGAAAGAAAAAAGCATTAATGTGGTTCATTAGCAATGTATTAAATAAATTTATTTTTTTTAATCCACCCACGGGCGTCGCAATTGCGATGGGAACCCGTCGTAATGTGATGTAGGCGCCCATTGCAATTGCTTGGGAGGCCCGTCGCGATTGTGACATCCCTCCAAAGCCATGCGACGAGGGGGTGACGCCCATGCCGCTAACAAATCTTAGCCACATTGCGACGGGATATGTGTCGCGATTGTGACGGCTACCCATAGACGTCGCAATTTGCGACTAAAAAATAGCGACGTCTATGGGTGTTGCTATTGCGACACATAGCCATCGCAAAATGCCCCCAAATGTATTAGTGCAAATTGCCAACATTAAATGCTTCCACACAATCAATAAATAAAGTCAACACGATTTACATAATCCAAGAATTCAACAATGTCGGCTCCAAATCTGAATTCTCCTCAAATATAAAAATGTTGATACTCGGTGAATACTATGATCATCCACTCGGTCTTCATGTAAAATGCTCGGTCACTACTAAAATTGTTTCCTCAGCATATACTGTCCTCCTCAACACTTAACTGATACTCGATCGACACTAGATTTTTGCTCAACGTACACTAACTTGGTCGACACTAACATAACTCGGCTTAAACATGATTTCTTCATTTTTGCTCGATTAAGCCTACCAATTTAGTCTTCAATCTTACTAAGATAAATAATACATTGTCCCATCATTGTACAACATAGTTAAGTACACTTTGCAGTATCAAGATAACTCAACCTTTCCCTAGGTGCTATTGTTACCATCCTTTCTTTCCCTTCTCAAGTAGTAACAGTCTTACCAGTTAAAGTTTGACATCAATGACAATACAATAATTGCTTCAATTGCAGTTTCCAACATTGGCATCCTATTTATTTGATCATGATTGCTCAGTGTTGTTTATGGCATGCGAGCCCTTATGCTACATCTCCTTTTTGCACTATGACATGATTATTGTTCTACAATACGTGAGTTGTGGCTATTGGTTTTTACCAGTCTCATCATTGATACCACCCGACAAGCTTATTGGGACATTGTGTTTTTTGTTTGATATTCACCGTTCCTTGGGGAGGCTCATCATGGCATATCCTGTGAGCTCTGTTAGGGCATACATGATGTAAATTTACTTTGAAACTAGGGCCCAAATGCTATGATCCTTTTCTTTGACTGGCATTTTAATCATTGCCACTACTCCTCTTTCAAGTTCACAACCTGTGAGCTCTTGGGCATTTCTGTTATTGATCTTATAAAACATATTAAGCTCACTCTTTTGTAGATCCTTGAGTTATTGCCCTGCTATTACATAGATGTCTATTGTGGCTTGTGGTAGCTTACTATTCATTTGATGACACTAATTGATTCTTTCTCATATAAGATGCCATTGTTTACCGGTTCCATGTTGTTCCCTCTATCATGACTGCATATTTTCATGGTGTTGCTCCATCATTTGATTATGTGTTGTTCATTTTTTAAGTGTAGCTCTTCTTAATGCATTGTCCTTTCATTATGCTGACCAAAATTTCATTGGCCCAAAGTACATAAACTGTAGAAGCTTAATACTTTATTAGATTTGTACCACTCTGTATCATGCAATCATTCTTTTATCTATAGCTTCTTTCCTTGGCTCAAAATGTAGATTTAAGACACACTCCATGCCATAGCATTAATATATTGACTATAGATTGTACCTTTGTCTTTTGTGTTGATCTTTGTTTTGTACTTCCATGCTTTCCTCCACTTTCATGATTTGATGAATGCTTCATGGATATTGCTTATTCACTAGGCTTATATTTCACTACTATTGTCCAGACAATAGCAATCCTTGAGGATGTCCCTCTTTTTAGGGAGGGCCATCCTTGTGGGATTTCTATTATCTAGTTGAGGGAAAGAAACAGTGTCAAAGATTCTTTTGTATTTGCACATGGAACAAACAAGTTAGTGAAAACATGGTATCTTCTTTTCCTTCCTGCAGCATCTTCCTGGGTGCACATGCCCTGTAGCATAGCCCTTTTAGAAGTATATGGCTGCCTATGTACATGCATGATTATAGATGAAGGTAAGTTGTAGGTTCTGGATAGGATCACACTGGAACACACCTCAGATCAACACCTCATCTTTCCAGGAAATGTCTGGTACCCTTTACTTTATGTTCATCCTTTTGTGTATTTATGTATTCATGCATATCTTTTTAAAAGTTGGCTATGCTCACGGCCTGTGTGAGCCTAGATGATATTATCTTTCAATTTCTTTCCTTTGTACAATACATACAAGACATATATACATGTAATATTTAGATGCAAAAATTTACTTTTCCTTTACATGTATCTCTTTTGAAATGAAAAAAAATCTAAGCAAGATCATCTAATAATACAAATTAGGGTACTATAGCCTCATTTAGTCATTAGGTCTCCAATCCAAAAACTAAGTAAAAATATGGTAATATTTTGGTGACCTTAGCTAAGTGCTTGCCTGCTAAGCACCATTAACCAGTTGCCTTTACAACCATTGGGAATTGAGTCCTTAATCCTCAAAACTAAACTTGGATCTCACCAAAACAACCTCCTTCTCTTCAACAAAATTGAAACTCAAACTGAAAACCAGCTTGTGTTGAAGCACTTAGGGAACACAAAACTAAAAACTTCTAACCTACCGTACTCTAACAAGTATCAACAAATAGGTCAAAAAAATCTATTTACTGGACCATTCAAATAACTTCCCTTCCTATTTAGGGTATTATAATTTGTGCGCTTGATGCCAACAAAGAGTATATGGAACATAAAAACATATCAAACTACTTGGCATATCCACTTTTGAAATTGGTAGTCTAGATTACTAACCTTGATTAGACCATAGATGCTTTCTTCCCAGGGAGGTTGATAAGACTGAATAAGCCCATGGTTATCAAGAAATGGATCCTTGATATCTTCCTCCACTGAATTCTTAAGCATGGATGTCCCATTTGACTCCATATGAGAAAGGTATATAACAGGACATCCCCTTGAGAGTATCAATCCAGGCCTTTGTTTCTTAGTATGCACCTTATGAATGACCTCAACATGCTGATAAAAAATCCTCCCCTCCATGATGGCTTGCCACACCATTTCTTCTTCTGGGGTTAGAGGATCATCCCCTTCTTCAGTTGGAACATCCAATAGCTCATCAAAGCTATCAAATTGTCTTAGGATCTTAACAATCACCGGTCCCTCCTCATGGTCCAGGAAACATGATTCTTGAGATTCTTCTACCACTTTATTACAGATAGGTCTAGATTCTATAACTAAGATAGCATTAACCTCTTGAGATACAAACTCTTTCTCAAGAACACGCATGCTATTATCTATCTCAGGAAGATGGGGAGCATCAACAAGAGTTGAATAGAAAGAATCAATTATAGAATAAAAATCTTCATGTTGTTCTAAATTAGCAACAATTATATCATATTTCTTATCATAATTAGTGAGCTCAACTAGTAGGTCTTGTATTACCTCTTCTTTCTCAATATAAGGAGGTATTTCCTCAAATAAATTAGTTAGGATCTCACCTTGTTCACTTTCTCCCCGATCCTTATCTTGCTGCTCTAATCCATCATTATGTAACAAATCTACTTGTTTCTCATGATCATCATGAAAAAGTACACCTAAAAGACAAAAATCCTCTTCTTCCTAGTGGCTTGAAATGCTATGAGGTGTAAGGGTCTCTTTAGGATTTAGCTCATAAGGCTTTATCTTTTGCAACATGGGCTCATTATAACTTAGGAAGTCAAACCCTTTAGGTGCCTCTTCTATTGGAATAGAATGGGGTGACTGGAAATATGAGATGGGGTCATGGAAAGGCTCTAACAATGCATGAAGGTGTGGCCCCAGTTGACTAGGATTCTGAACTGAAGGAGAAATCCTAAAGCTTGGAATTTCAATATAAGTGCTAGGGGACTTACCAAGCAAGAAACTTGGAATGTGAACCTTATGATTCTCCTGTCTAGTCTGCAAAGCTTCTAGGTCCTCCTCATCTAGGCTTGCATCTCCTTGAGGCTTTGGACACACAAGAGTAGCCTCCTTCTCAGCAACATGAGACACCTCCTCCTAGATATCCTCTTTAAAAATACTTGGCATTTCAAAACCTAGATATATGGTCCATGAGGGTCTCCAAGATTGTATTAAGTTTTCATTGCCCTCTTCTTGATCTAGTGAACTTTCTTGTATTGGGGCTGCAATGACTACTTGATCTCCTTGCCTTGGTGTTTGTGCTAACAAATTCTTCATCTATTGATCCTTTTCTACAATCTGTCTAACAAGTGTCTCTTTCTCATGATCATGGAATTCATCATTTTCTGCTAACTCTTTTTGGAGATCCTTCTTAGTTCTTTTAGCTATCAGATAGATGACCCTTATTAATTCATTATACTCTTCAATATTTTCTTCATGAATCTTCTCTTTGTGGTTCTTCTCTTCAAGGTTTTGCTCATGAATTGCCATCTAGCTCTCTAGCTACCTTGAAAACTCTTCTTTTTGAGCCACCACTTCCATATACTACCTTGAGAGCTCCTTTTTCAAAGCCCTCATCTCTACATAGTATTTCATGAAAGAGCTCATTTCTTCTCAAAACTTTTCCAACCAATCATTGGAGTTTGTATCTGAAGTGGTGATGGGATGATTGTGAGTATTGTAATGGTGACCCTCATAGGGTGGTTCATAGGAATGCTGCCAAGATGCTTGATGCTGTGTGGGGGGGTATGGTGGTGCATGTTGGTAACTTGCTATTGGTGCGCCATTTTGGTTATATGCTTCTTCTTGGCTAGCTTGATATGGCATGAATGAAGACACACATGTATCTTTCTCATGATATGGGGGTTGATATGGTGAATATGTGTCAGGAATTGACATGCTTATTCATGAAATGAGCTGGTAAAAAGGATATTTTATGAGACTTACCAATACTAGGACTTCTTAAACCAGTAGATTTTTCTTAGAGACACCATGGTGTTTAGAACAAACTACATCTAAAGGATGATTGCACTAAGGATCACACCAAAATCTTAGTGAATGATGGGAAACATCACTTGTACCACTGGGTGTGCCGAAAACTAGTCACCGGGGATTGCACCTGAATGTGGCTAAGCGTGAACCTAGAAATCCTGTGAAACATGGGACTACTTTCAAGCTGTGGGTAACCTATTAGAAAGTAGACCTTCAGATTAGGGACCAACTTTCCCTTGAATCACCAGAAACTTAACTAAACTTTGAAGGAAAAGGGAGAGAGAGTGCATGAAACTGAAACTAAACTAGGTGATTCACCAAACTTGGATAGATCGACAAACTACAAACAAACTCACAATGAAATTCAAGCTTAACCTAAGCATCACAACTTTTCTCTAATTCTGATTTTTCCCTTAGGGCCAGTTTGGTAGTGGGAATTAGACTGGAATTGGCATTTGTTAGTTCCCATTTTGTCAAATCCTTAGCTTGGGAGTGCAATATGAAAATACTATAGGAATAAGTAAATGGTCATTTTGCCAAAAATGACCATTTACATCTTCCATCTGGAAAGGTGGAATTGGAATTTGAAATTGGAATTTGAATGGAGGGAAAGCAAATTTTTAAATTTTTCATGTCTACACTTTATTTTTTAAATTTTTTATTTGTGTGGGGAGGGATTTAATTTATTTTTTATTTATCTGGGTGGTTTGTAACTTTGTTATTTATTCGAATTTTTTCAAAAAAAATTCAAATTTTTTGCCTAATTTTTTTTTTTGAATTTTTGGATGAATTTTTTTGTCGAATTTTTTTTCAAAAATTTTAATTAAAAAAAAATTGATTTTTTTTTTTTAAATTATTTTTTCTCGAATTTATTTTCCAAATTTTTTGTCAATTTTTTTTTCAAATTTTGGTTGCAGTGATTGCAACTTGGTTGTCTACCCAAAATGGTATGTGATTCCATTTTAAATTTAATTCCATTAATAAAAATGAATTATTAAATTTAAAAATGTTAAAAAAATTCCAAATTTTAAAAAAAAAAATCATACTCAAATTCCAATTCCAGTTTCAAAAAGTGGAACCAAATGGTCCAAACATAATCCAAAAATGAAAAACTGGATTATCAAATCCATGATTTGACCATTTCCAGCTTTTGATCAAATCCATCATTTCCTAATTCTCGCTACCAAATGAGCCCTTAGAAATAACAAGGTGCCGGTTGTAAATGAGGAGGGAAAATGAATTCCACAACCCCAAAATACTTTCAAATGCACACAGATTAGTACTTTAGGAAATAAAAGTGCTTATGAGCATCTAAACAAACAAAATATCAAGTAAATGACTAACCTTAATCAAAATACATTCATATAAGACTTACCAAATAGCTCATAAAACTGTAGGAATAAGAAAGATAATCACTATGTACTAAATTAAAAGGAGCCAAAATATAGCTTGCTTCTCCAGAGCTACAAACATTCACCTCCAAGAAAGAAAGAATGAAGAACCAATCTCAATCACCTAAGTGAGGGGTATATAAAAGAAAACCTAAGAATCTGCATTCAAGACCCTTAACCTCACCAAAAATGGAAAACATCTACATTTAGGGACTGTGAAAGATGCCTCTCAAATCTGGATGTCATATTTCTAGATTTGTAGGTGTAGGGGGAAAATTGAAAATCATAAAAAAGATAAGCCATTAAAGTATACCCTATCCCCTCTAAATCATGCTCTATAAATGATATTCTAACAACTGATTTATAAAAATACCATTTGTCAATATCTTACAATGATATAACCAATGATTTTCTTTTAAATATTTGATTACCCCTAATCCCTGCTTTTAAATATACATGTGGATTCTAATTATATTTATGAATAGTCCTCAACCCAAATTAATTTAATAAAAAGGGGAAAATATATTCAAAAATATTTACATCTTTTAAAGTAAAATCCACTTATCATAAATAGCACCTAGCATCAAATTCAAACATTAATTAAAGCTCTCAACCCAATTTTTTAAAAAAGGGAAAGCATATTAATTAAATGTTTTGAGAAACTGATCCAAAGAAAATATGGAAGATGCTAAAACATTGAACTTCACTGCCAAAAAGATGGAGAAAGTTGTAGTTTGAGAACTCACCTTGGCTTTTGAACACAAGCTCAAAATGGAAACTTTCATTCCTTTTGATCTTCATTGCATCACGTTAGGTACTTTGGTTTTCATTTCCATTTCTCTTCTATGTCTTTTGATGTTTATGTTGTGAATTCTCTGCATTTGTAACACATTTTTTATAGCATCTCTCTATGATATTGAAGGAACATGTTTATGCTGTCATGAATCATGACATTGCATTTATGTTTTTATGCTTTGGTCACTATTTTTTCCATCATGTACAACCCGTGCTCAACCTTGGGCATTTGTGTTTACTGGTTTTATTGGTGCCTGGAAAATGCGAGCCTCATTTCCATGGTGAATATGTTAGCTTGTGGTGACTGATCAGGAAAGCACTTTCTAGGAAAGTACTGTACACTTTTCATTCGTCACTTTTGAGTTGACACGTCAAGCATTTTTGAGTTGACACGTTAAACATTTCCCTAGGTTGACTCGTTAAGCCTTTTCTTAGGTTGGTTTGTCAAGTATTTTAGGGTTAACTTGTTAACCGATATAAGCCTTGTTAAATTGGCTTAGGGTTAGGAATTTCATTATGATGTATGATTTTAGTACTTGCGGCAGAATTGAGCTGTAAGGGGATTACAAATTGTAATAAGGTTGTAATCACTAGATAATAAAATATTGGACTCGTTGTTGGTGGACGTAACCCAAGATTGGGTGAACCACATTAAATCTTTGTGTCTTGTGTTCTCTTCTATGTGGTTTATTGTTTTTTGATATTGGTTATATTTGCATGTAATTGTTATTTCTGTCTTGTTAATCCTAACAGAATAGCCCCATTGCCATGTTGTTTTCATTGTAAGCTTTGACTATTTAGCATTCATTTATTTGCATTTGAAAGCTCGAGCTTACTATGTTCTCTGTATATGCTCATGGATATCAATTCACTATTTTGAAACATTAACAATGGTTTATCAAATAGACAGCCTATGAGCTTCTAGCTAGGTGTCATATTTAATGCTTACTATATTTGAAAGTACTACATGATATAATTTTCATTTGAATTACTAGTTTCATTTTGTCTATGACTCACCTTGCAATCACGCTTGGCACTTTTTGGTGTATGCATCTAAAAATGCATTCACTGTTTGAGTTCATGCTAGCTTGTGGACTATTTACTTCATTGTTTATTTCTTTGTTGTTTCATTCAATGGCCCGTGAAATACTAGGGCATTGTGTATTGCATCTTGGTGACCTGTGAGCTAAAGAGTTAGGACACAATGCCTATGAGGTTGACACCACTTTTGAGCGATCAATGCATATTGAATGTCTTTGTTTTGTTGATGAAACCATAATTCGCTATCATTGTCTTGATAAACCGTGGGCCACTTTTCTCATTCACTTGCTGGTGCTTACGTATTCAGGGATCCTATGAGCTTTCTTCATCATTGTTTTTCATGGTTCTTAGATGCTCATATGCTTAGAATGCCAACATTTCAACTATGGCATCATTTTCCATTGATTTTACTATCTTTTAAGGGCCCATGAATAAGCTAGGGCACCAATGTCTTGGCATCATGTTTATTTGATCATGATTGCTTAGTGTTGTTTATGGCCTGTGAGCCCTTATGCTACATCTCCTTTTTCTATTGTGACATGCTCACTATTCTGAAATACATGAGTTATGGCTATTGGTGTTTATTGGTCTCATCATTGATCCTAGCGTGCAAGCTTATTGGTACATTGTGTTTACTATTTCATATTCACTGTTCCTTGGGGAGGCTCATCATGGCATAGATTGTGAGCTCTTTTAGGGTATACATGATGTAAATTTACTTTGAAACTAGTGCCCAAATTCTATGATCCTTTTCTTTGATTGGAATTTTAATGATTTCCACTGCTCCTCTTTCAAGTTCACAAACTGTGAGCTCTTGGGCATTTCTATTATTGATCTTATAAAACATATTATGCTTGCCACTTTATAGATCCTTGAGTTATTGCACTGCTATTACATAGATGTCTATTGTGGCTTGTGGTAGCTTGGTATTCATTTGATGACACTGATTTTTGAATACATGCACCAATGATTGATTTGTGCTCATATAAGATGCCATTGTTTACTGATTCCATGTTGTGCCCTCTATCATGACTGCATATTTGCATGGTGTTGCTCCATCATTTGATTAAGAGTTGTTTATTTTTTAAGTGTATCTCTTCTTAATGCATTGTCCTTTCATTATGATGATCGATATTTCATTGGACCAAAGTACATAAACTCTGAAAGCTCAATACTTTGTTATATTTTTACCACTCTCTATCATAAAGTCATTTGTTTATCTATAGCTTCTTTTCTCAGCTCAAAATATAGATTTAAGACACACTCCATGCCATAGAATTAATATATTGAATGTAGATTGTACCTTTGTCCTTTTTGTTGATCTTTGTTTTGTACTTTCATGCTTTCTTCTGCTTTCATGATTTGATGACTGCTTCACAGATACTGCTTATTCACTGAGCTTATATTTCACTTCTATTATCTAGACAATAGCAATCCTTGAGGATGTCCCTCTTTTTAGGGAGGGCCATCCTCGTGGGATTGCTATTATCTGGGTCAGGGAAAGAAATAATGTTAAAGCTTCTTCTATATTTGCACATGGCACAAACACGTTAGTGAAAACATGGTATCCTCTTTTCCTTCCTGCAGCATCTTCTTGGGTGCACATGCCTTGTAGCATAGCACTTTTAGAAGTGTATGGCTGAATATGTACATGCATGATTATAGATGAAGGTAAGTTGTAGGTTATCATGCATTTCTTAGATCCTCTGGATCTAACCCCCATCTCTCTCTTTTCTTCATGCAGGTTCTCGACAGGATCACACTGGAACACACCTCGGATCAACACCTCATCTTTCAAGGCAATGTCTGGTACCCTTTACTTTATGTTCATGTTTTGGGTAAATTTTTATTCATGCATATATTTCTAAAAGTTGGCTATGCTCACGACCTGTGTGAGTCTAGATGATCTTATTTTTCAGTTTCTTTCCTTTGTATAGTACATACAAGACATATATACATGTAATATTTACATACATAATTTTTTTTTTCCTTTACATGTATCTCTTCTAAAATGAACACAAATCTAAGCAAGATCATCTAATAATTCAAACTAGGGTATTGTAGCCTCATTTAATAAATAGGTCTCGAATCCAAAAAATGAGTAAAAATATGGTAACAGTGATATAGATATTTACATTGATAGATGTTAAATAGATGTTTGATTTTTGTGATATAGATATTTGCATTGATACATGTTAAAAATACAAACTAATCTATAGCCATTTACATTGATGTGTACATGTTTGATTTTTGTGTATACATATCTAATTGAAGCCTAAAATTAATCAATCGAACTGATGGTCAATCTAAATTAATCTTGAGCTAAATTAAAATATGACCCCTTAATCCCTATTATGCACCCTTAAGCCCTATCTAGATCAATTAATTGAAAACTAATTAATCAATCTAATCAATCAAGTTAAAATTAATCAAGCTAATATATGAACCCTCAAGCCCTGTCTAGATCAATTAAACTTGAGTGATCTAATCTATCTTTAAAATTTAAATAACTAATCAGTCTTTTAAACCTAACTTTAATTAAACTTTAATTGATGTTCAATCCAATCAATCTAAATTCAATTTACAGGTAGAATCAATCTAATCAATTTATAATATAGATCAATTAATTGAAACCCAACTAATCAATCTTTAGCTGATGTTCAATCTAATCTAGATCTAAATCCAATTTACCTAGAATCAATCTAATTAATTTTTTTTTAATATAGATCAATTAAACTTGAGCAATCTAATAATACCTAATAAGACCTAATTAAGACCCTTAAGACCTAATTATACTTAATAAGACATAATAATACCTAATTATATATTCCTAATGAAGACCTAATATGACCTAACAGGAGCCTTAAGACCTAATAAGACCAACTAAGACCTAATATTACCCTTAAGACCCATAAGACCCTTAAGAACCTTAAGACCTAATAGGACCCTTAAGACCATTAATAAACTTAAGACCTAATAAGACCTAATTAAAACCTAATTAATACCCTTAAGACCTAATATGACCCTTGAGACCTAGTAGGACCCTAAAGATCTAATAAGACCTAATTAAGGCCCTTAAGACCCTTAAGACCTTATAAGACCTAATTAAGACCCTTAAGACCTAATAAGATCCTTAAAACCCTTAAGACCCTTAGGACCCTTAAGACCTAATTAAGACCCTTAAGACCTGATAGGACTACTTAAGACCCTTTTAAGACCTAATCAATTAAAATTCAATTTACCTATCTAATCAATCTAATCAATTTTCTAATTTCAATTAAAATTCAATTTACCTAGAATCAATCTAATCAAATTCTAATATAGAGTGGAATTATTCAATCTAGAATCTTAATCAATTCTAATCAATTGAAAAAGTATTGAAAGGACTAATCAATTAAAATTCATTTACCTATCTAACCAATTTCTAAATAATAATATAGTGAAATTATTCAATCTAGAATCAATCTATTCTAATCAATTGAAAAAAGTATTGAAAGGTCTAATTTCAATTAAAATTTGATTTACCTAGAATCAATCTAATCAATTTCTAATATAGAGTTGAATTATTCAATCTAGAATCTTGATCTATTATAATCAATTGACAAAAGTATTAAGAGGTCTAATTAATTAAAATTCAATTTACCTATATAATTGATCTAATCAATTTAGAAATATTTACTAGAAAAGGAATTTACAATTCACTTGGTCTAATCAATTAAAATTCAATTTAGGTTTACTCAATATAAATTCAATCTAATCATGAATTTTAAATCATTTTTAGTCTATAAGTTTCAAATAGGAGTTTTAAGTGCACACAAATTAAAAGTCTTCAAGGTAAATCTCCTGATACATGTAGTCTAGATCCTCTTTATCCTTTATTATCTCCAAAAAGATTCATGCTCAACTTCCACTTTTCATTTCTGTGTGACCCTTTTTTTGGCACAATTTCAAGCTGAAATTTTATCACTATAACCACGTGACTATAATGTATCTAACTCTCTATCCAGGCATGTATTCAATAGATTGAACTCCATTTTTGTTGATCTTAGCTTGTTGATAATAGGTGCCTTCAATAACAATCGATCCACTCAGCTATTATTGTCTGTCACTATCGATAATTTCTTGAGGCAACTTGCATTTTTCATTGGTGCACCTTAGTAGATAATAATATAAACCTTTTACATTCTCAGGATCTGCAACCATAGAAAAAATATGACCTGTACAATTTATATGTATGTAATTTTGTAACAAATGTTTAAATATAAACCTTGAATAAATTATATATATAAAAACATGCACATGTAATGTAACTAGAAATCAAAAACACACATCTGTAACAACTAAATGAGAAACAAGTTCATAGTCAGCTGAATATATAGGATCAAGGATGTCTATGTCATTGTCATCATCTTCATAAGGAGGCATTCTAAATAACTCTTTTTGATCCCATTGTGAAACATATCCATTTGTCATATTAACACATTGACTCATTGTGTTGTTGTTAAGACAATCTTCACAAAAGCATGATTTATCTCTTAGTTGAATCAGTGGAGGCTTGCATTTTCCTATAGTCACCACTTGATGCAAAATTCTAATTCCAAAAATTGATTGAAAATTGTAAGGATTTGATCAATTGATATCTGGATTGGATGGATTGATATATGTCAGTTCAATTATGAAAAATGTGAAATGCAACATATGTGTACATTGTATGTGTTGGTGTTCAAAATGGACACTTATGCTCTTAGGCTACCAATACACCCTCAGGTTGATTTTAGGATTGGTTAGTTCCAAAATGTATGAGGATCTTAGGGTAACTGGACCAACTATAGGGACAAGACTGCCCTCTTCACTTCTGGCTCTACAAAACCAAGGTGGGTGCACCTAACCCAGTGAAAACTATACTTCACACACCAATGATTGGGTTTGAAAAATAGATTAATAGTAAGAAAGTACTAAATGCTAACCTCACATTCATTGACTCTCCATTACTATTGGGTAATACAACCACACAACCAAAGACCTAAAGCAAAAAATGGTTATTGTTTTCAATATTTGGACTGCAACAACTTCAACCAATGTATGTTAACAAAAAGAATACTCATTTAGGCTAGTGCCTCATCCATTGGGAAATATTTCTTAGACACAAAGACACACAGATTTGAGAATATTTGAGAATTCATAGCCATAAATACATTTATCCTAATCTTTACTGCTTACGAAACATCCTTACATAGACAAGGGCAAACTCATATCCCACTCCTGAGCATTGTTTAATCCAATCCTAGATTAGAACTCAAAGATGAAGATACATACATAAGAACAATATGTAATGAGCTAGAAAACTCAAAGCTTACTTGACTTGACACAAAGGAGAGACAAGAACCAGATATTTGTATTAAGTGTGATGAATTCCTTCTATGTACACAATGAATCACAAGACACCCTGCTTGCAAATTACAGCTTAGACCTGCAACTTTCTTCTCTCATTAACAAAATACTAAATCAAAGACTATTACAAAAAAAACCTGGGACTAGAGACTTGGGACTGATTTTGAACTTTGAAACTGGACCTCTTCAAAATCAACAATTCATCATTATATACCCCTGGTTACCTTGGAATCCCAAACAGGTTAGGATGCAACAAGCTACGGATAACCAGGGTAAGGGTTAGGGTTTCCACCCACCAAAACAATTCAAAAGATCAGAAATTAATATGCACTGGAGGGAAAACCAAGCAACCCCTGAGTGATCAGATCTAAAAATTAGTCTTCACTTATGGTAATTCTTCTGGGACTGTACTGAAGATCATGAAAATCTATGCAAATCCATCTGATTTGACCCCCTGCACCAAGTCTCAAACACCTATAATCATTCCCCCCATGGCATAAAACTCCCTGTAATCAATCATTACACTCATTGGACCACACTGCAACAATCGGTGTCACCAAACAGATCAAATCCGATCGCTAAAACATTTAAAACCAGTCCTTTCTATCACTGAGAAACCCTCAAAAAATTTGAATTCAAACTGCAATGGTTACCTCCATGTGCCAACAGCAAATCGGCGATCGACATTTAAAATCGAATCAACTTTATAACTTGACCGTCAGATCTTTCCTTTTCACGGGCTTTATGTCTTTAGTGAAGATCGATGACTGTCACTACACCGCTGACTTATCCATCATGCAACTTACCCTTGCGGTGTAATGACAACCAAAATCTCATGCGGCATGTTAACTTCTTTACAAACCGGTGGACCCACTAACAAATCCACCTCAGCACACCTGGACCAATGAGAAACCTTACATGCCAGCACCTTCTGACGACTAGGTCCACCGAGTGGTCTTTCATCAGATTCCAAATAAACGGTCAGTCACATGATCGCATGGCCTGGGAATATTCCACACGATCATGCAACAACCGTAGATCTCTTCAAATGTCAGGGCCCGCTAAACATGTCAGAAATAGGTCCCACAAACACATCTCTAAATCAGCAACACCTCAACCAATAAGAAACTACCATGTCAGCACACCTAACACTTGTGGACCCACCCTCGTCAGCACCTCAGAAAAAGTAAAATCGACGGTTGTCGCTATACCACTGACATTAAAGAATATGCAACTTATCTCAATGGTATAAATACAACCGTGAGATCTCCACGATCCTTAACGATTTGAAGACACAGGCCCCACTGACAACATCCAACACATCACCCTGTCAACCAATGAAAAGTCTCCAACTCAGCACACCTGGCAGTGGACCCACTAACATCCATTTTGGCCTGATGCCAAATCGACGGTCGGTCACATGATCACATGGGGTAGGAATATTCCATGCGATCATACGCTCACCGTTAGATCAAAAAGAGACTGAGATGCCAGGCCCACTAGGACAGATGGCACTTTGTCGCAAGATCGCATGTCAGAAACTCTAACATCAGGAAACTATGCGATGTAATGACAGCCACAAGTTTATTAAAGGCTGAACATAGGAAAAATTAACACCTGGGGACTTAGGGAAAAAATAAAGCTGACTGACTTAGGAACTTAGGAAAGAATTAAAGGGGGCCGACGCCAGACTTAAAAACCTAACCGATCAACATGAAAGGTGGTGACTTTTATTTAACACATGCGGTAAAAAGGTTTAAGTCACCAAAAAGGTAACGATGAAATAGAATAGGGGCAAGGGTAGACTTAGGGTTTTTTTCCTTGTAATGACTAGATTTATGAATTTTTTAAGGACTTTAAGGTAGAGACATGAAAATAACTGCAGAGACTCGAGGAAAATGCTAAAAGCCATGATAATTTTTCAGAGTGCTAATAGTATGCTATATATATATAAAGAATACTTTACATCTGCTTTCCATAAATGAAGTAAAATAACATGGAAAAATCCATCAACAATTATATTACTATGAAACCCAACCCCGAGAAAATTGGCAAAACATAAGGCATGCTTTATATCTTCATGTTTCTAGCAGAAATGATAATTAACATGCTAGACCACAGTACAGTTCAGCTGTCACTAATGGGTAGTTTGCAATGTAGTACCTTATAGGCCATTAATTGTGCCTTAGCTAATCAACAATAACAAGATTTGCATCACTAATAAGGATTTAAGTCTCTTCTAAAAGGTCAAGGTTGAGGATTCCTACATGCATAGGCTTTCTATGGCATTGGCTGGTTTTTTTTCTTGTCATTATCATATTTCATCTATGTACTATTGGTCACCATGTAGTATTGCTTGTAATTAGACATGAATTCATTGATTTGCCAATTGTTCTAGTCATCATGTAATTTCTTGACTCTATTGTTTTGTTTTCTATCCTATTCTTCTTTGAATATCTTTGATGTTTTGTTTGGTGTCTTATTCTTCTTTGGCATTCTATCCTATTCTTCTTTGTTAGTCTTTTTGATTGTCATATTGCCCGTTTTTGCACTTGTGGACCATATATGACAGCTTGAAATATTTTTAGACCGTATGAATTGACATGGTATATTTATATAAAATCATAAATATGACACTTTAAATTATTAATAAATTGTAAAAATCTATTATAGATGATTAATACTTTACTTTATAATATAAATATATTTTATTTTTAAATATTTATGATCAAATATGAATATTTCTAAATTTTAAAATATTCTAATATAAAATTAGAAACTTGCTATTATTAATAATTAGTAGATGATCACAATTTAATATGATTAGTATGTAATATATATGTTTATATTTTGTTTATTGTATATTCATATTAATTTTTTGTATTATATATAAGGAGTTCAAAAATACAAAAAGAATCATTGAGTATCAGGAACTAGATACAATAGGCCAAGCCTCACATCGCTAACAAGAGTCTAAATATAACCCAAACTGCCAAAAAGATCAAAATAGAACCATCAACTAATGGAGCACATCATCAAAAGCATCTACCCAAGCTGTCCAGCCCATAGGGCCTTCCATCCAGACAATATTCTTCTGGTCTTGAATCTGACTAAGCATGTATATCATATCTCCAATAGTGCTATGTTGATTTCTTTTGTTTTCCTTAATGATGAGGTTGACAGTGTGATTGAAGGTATGTATGTTATCCAGATGCATCCTCCAGAAGTAGCCATTCTTCACCTCATTAGCAAAGAAAGTGGCATGCCCATCTTTTAGGAGTCTTCTAAACTTATCCTTGTCAACTTTCATGGTAATTTGCACCATGTGAAAAGATTTTAAAAAGTGTGAGACTTCGAAAAGACTCAGTAAGCAATTTGGGAGTGTTTTGAAACCTTTCCTCATTTTTGCATTTCCAAATTTGCCACAAAATGTCAGATGAGAGAATGTCCAAAAACATGTTAGCATCTTTTTTTGCATTGATAATAAAACCAGTAATAATTTCAAATATACTGAAGGTAGAAGGTATAGAAATACCAAACATCAACCAAACCTCTTTAGCAAAGCTGCAATCAAAGAAAATATGTCTTCCCATTTCCAAGGTTCTACAAATATTACAATAATTAACATCAGAGAAATTATTCCTAATAGGAAGCTTGTTGAGAATAAGAAGCCATTTAAAGCATTGATTTTAGGATCAATAGAACTTTTCCAAAGTTTATCAAAAAGTTTCTTCCAGGAGGAGATATCAAGATCAGTGTACCAATTGTTATTAGTATGGCTGATAATATCTTCATTATGCCTAATAACAAAGTAGATATTCTTAGCTTTAATCTTTGTGATGATGGTTCCATCAAGCCATTTAATTTTCAAAAAACTGCTCGAGTTAACATGACAAATAGTAGGAGTATCTTAGTTAGCTTTGAATATCATATTATAGGTTTTCTTATGGGAGTTAGGAAGATTAAATTTACTCTTTAACTCATCCCATTGGATAAGCTTGTCATTTTAAAAAATATCAATAAATTGCTTGATCCCACAGGTGGCCCATTACTTGGCAGAGCATCCTTGGGTAAGAGCAAGGGGTTTATTACTCAGCTTAAGGTTCCACCAAATGGATCTTTCACCATGGAGGGTCTTGTTATCATAAAACTCTATATTCTTAATGAATTGCCTAACATGGTTCTAGGCTTTCCAAATGGATTTGAAAACAACCAAGCCTTGGACAATGATAGGGAAATCATCACAAATCAGATTAGTAACAGGAAGATTTTTCCAAAATTTGGCATTCTTGGGATATCCACTTTCAATATTGTTACAAATCAAAACTTTCCAGGGATCATCTCCCTCCAAAGCATGAAAGATCCATTTGGAGGCCAAAGCAAGACCACTCAATTTTAGGTCTTTAAGCCCTAATTCCCCAAGGAGCTTGTCAACATGGCACCATTCCCACTTGACAGAGTGAATCTTATTATTACCTTTCCCATCCAACCAGAGGTACTTTCAGATGGATTTCTGAATTTCCAACACCTGGTAGTCATTAAACATCCAGGCCGAAGCATAGTAAATATTGTATGAGGAGAGAATTTTCTGGCACACCCGGATTCTCCCAGGAAGGGACAAAGATCTATTGTGCCATTTGTTAAGTTTATTATGGATCTTATCCTTGATCCAACTCCACATATCTTTCAAAGAAAGCTCAATGGAAAAGGGAATACCCAGATATTTGGCAATTTTACAGGGGCCACCCCATTGGAAACCAAATTTATCAAACCAATCCAGAGGTTGATCTTTCCATTCAAGACATATAGACTTAGACTGAGACAACCGAGCTCCCACAATTTTACAAAAATGATTGAGTTTATTGATTATGGCTTCAAAGTTAGCTTCTGAAGCCTCACAAAATAAAGAGGTATCATCAGCAAATTGACAGTTAATAATTTCCCTATTATGAGGAAGGGTGACATCTTTGACAGTAGGGGACCAAGAGTTATCCCTAAGAATATAATAGAGTGCTCTAGAAGCAATGACAGAGAGGGGAGGAGCAAGCAGACATCGTTGCCTAATCGATCTTCCTAGGGGAAAGGGGTCTGAGAGAGATCCATTAACATCGACTTGGGCATGAGCATCTTTGAGAAGCATTTTAACAATGTTATAGAAGAAGGGAGGGAAACCAAAAGCATCTAGCATAATGTTGATAAAGTTCCACTCCACTCTATCATAAGCCTTTTCAAAGTCAAGTAAGAACATAGAAACATTTTGTTGAATATGCTTAGCCCAATTAAGAGCTTCCCAACTAGTAATCAGATTCTCTAATATGTATCTACCCTTAACAAATCTAGTTTGGGTAGGTTCGATAAACTTAGGAAGAATGGTCTCCAGTCTACAGGACATGATTTTAGCAAGAATTTTATAAGAAACATTCAAAAGAGTTATGGGCCTGTTGGTGCTTCTTTTTCCCCAAAGGTCAGCTTGGCATTAGGATTGACAGGGCTAGTGTCACATTCACTCAACACTCCAAAACTGACAAGAAAAATGGCCAACTGACAAGGATCAAAGAGAGATCCTTCTATACTTTGAGCTCCACATCACTCAGGTGGGTATACCTCATCTGCACACTCATAAAATTTGTGTCACACTACAGGCCTGTAGGTCACTGACTGTGGAATGGTTCTCAAACTCCTAGGTATCCTGTACCTCAATGAAGCTAATATCTCATGCAATAGCCCTACTTGCATGGAGTGAGTATGAAAACCAGAGACCTATCCTAACAACATAAAAGGGAAAAGGGTGGGACTGAATGGAAATGATTTTGAAAGGATTGAAAGGACCCCTGAGATGCCCTAAGTCTCTCATAGACCAGTGCCTTGTCCAATGGGCCACAAAGTCAAATACAATATTGCAAGGGATAGCTATGAAACAAGAAAATAATATGCTCAATGTGTTGATGCCTAACATCAATCACACACCATGACCAAACCTCAACTTAACACCCATCTGTGCATTCAAGCATGTTATTATCCATCAAATGATTTTGACCCTCCCCTTAGAAGAGACCTATGAATAGACAATACATTAAACAACATCCACTGGAAGACAAGCATGACCTATCCTTGATATTTTAGCTCATACATACCTGAATACTAACCCTGAACCAATTATCTCTGCGAAGACAACTCCACTTGCAAACACATAGGCAATACAAGCAGACAAATCAAACACCCTTAACGTATGACTAATGGACTTAGAATTCAAATGGAGATAGCTTGGCAATAGTAAGAATATATTAAATCCTCACACATAAGACAAATCTATTACAATATGCACTGTATTCTCTGAACCAGCAATGGAAGAAGAACACCCTATATGCAGAGAGAAGGAGAAAATCTACAGGAAATGGACCCCTCACTTGGAACCAATTCTCCTCTAGAATTTGCAGAAGAAGGAACCCTTACAAAATTGAACAACCTACACTCTATACCACTGGTTACCTTGGAATCCCAAACAGTAGGATGCAACAAGCTATAGGTAACCAGGGTTAAGACTTCACCCACCAAAACAATAAAATATATATCAAAATTTATTACAGGGGCAGGAAACCAAGCAACCTGGAGAAAGAAATCTCAAATATATCTTACAATCATGAGCGTCATTAAGATCAGGATAGAAAACCAAGAAATGCCATAAAAATAGTACAAATCGGCCACCTGCAAATACACCTCGAGCATCAAAGTATTCCTTCATACGGCACAAAAGTCTCTGCAATCAACCGTTAAGCACCCTGGACCACAGTGCAAATCACTTCTCACCAAACAGGGTCCTTTCTATATTGAATTCCATAAATTTGGTACTCTCTATCTCTCAAAAATTCAAATTCAAACTGCAACGGTCACCGTACAATTCATGGGCTTTATGCTCTTAAACTGTTCGCCCTTAGTTGCGCAATCATGTGGTCATAAACTTCACTGCCACAGGAAACTGAGCTTCGTGTTATGTCTAGTCACATGATCGTAAGGCACCAAACTAACCCTTGCGATCATGTGACAACAACTTCTTAATCGTGGTCGACAATTAGTCCAAAACCTTTGCAAAATCCTCGGCCACCTCACCAGCAAGCAGCCAATCAAAATCAAACATCTCGACAAGACTGGCACCACGGACCCACCCTTGAGCTCTATAACCGTGACGTCTGGTGGTTAGTCGCATGATCGCATAGCCCGAAGATGGGCTATGCGAACATGCGACAACCCACACCTTAAATGCCAGCATAACCACCGCGGAAAAGGGTTGACCAAAACCATCAGTCGCATGATTGCATAGCCTTGAAAAGGGCTATGCGAACATGCGACTAACTGCCAGCAATCACCGCCAACTGTCAAACACGCTCGGGCACTGCAAACATGGGACCCACTGAAAACTGCCTGCCACCTGGCACACCAGCAACCAATCAAAACTCAGCATGTCACCACCCACCACGGGTCCACGGACACATGTCAACTAGTCACATGATCGCATAGCCAAAAACTGGGCTATGCGATCATGTGACAACTAATCAAAAGCTGCCACATGACCACCTCTGACAGCAAGCCCATAGCGAACAAACCTATCAGCACCCAATCAGATGGTAGGCACATGATCGCATGGGGTGAGAATATTCCATGTGATCATATGCCAGCCGTAGATCTTCAATCTCTGACACCGGGCCCCACTGACAAGTCTAACAAGTCACCGCCACATGGACCAATCGAACATGAGCTTTACTTTTTAGAGGATCAGACGGTTGTCGCAAAAGCGTAAGAAATAAACCTCGTGCATCTTCACCATGTGAACTTGCAGCAACCACTGATCCTATCTGAATGTTAACCGTGCCGAGTAACTGTGAAGAACCGGGACCCACGCGGATAGGTGGCAAGTGGTCGCATGATCGCATGTCAGAAAAGTCTGACATGCGGCCATGCGATAGCTAATTAGAGAAGAGCCTTTGAAAACCTGGGCCCACCACCCATTGCACTTGCGCACTTAGGAAGTGCCAGTCAAGAAGGAAATTGCGAGGTCGAAAACACACAGGGTTTTCGACCCAGTGCAAGACCGAAAACACACAGAGTTTTCGACGCCAAAGGATAAGTGCACAAAAGTAGGAAGCAGAGGGTCGAAAACAATGAAGGCCAAAAACACAGACCGAAAACATCATGGATTTTTGAAAACACTATGGCAGATTTTGAAATTTTTTCCTGCCGACCTTAAAATTTGAATATCTTTCAGGATTTAGCAAATTAGGAGATGCGACCTAGACTGAAGCAAGGTGACAACAATAAAGAGCACGAGGCAGGACATTTGACAAACACTTGCAGGGGAGAGGCCAATCTCATAAGATTTTTGCTATGACAGAAAATTGGCCTAACAAGGCCTCCAATTTTTTATGAGGGTTTTATCCCCATCCTTAGGGATGAGCTTGATAGTGCCAGAATTAATAATTATACCCAGAGAGCCAAAATTAATAGCTTCATTGTATATGTTAAACAAATCCTTGCTAATCCAATTGTTGTTAGCCTTGTAAAACTCCACAGGCATCCCATCCAAGCCGGGAGCTTTGTCATTATTGAGGGAGCTGATAGACTTCTCAATTTCTTCAAGAGTTATAGGTTGTTTGAGAATAGATGCATCAACATCCGAAATCTTCTTGGGGAGAAGATTCCTACATTGATCTCTAAGTGAGCAAATTCCCTCTTTATAATATCAATATCAGTAACCTCTTGATTATTGATACAAAGTTTATTAATGGTCTCATTAGCTTATTTTTGTTTGATAAGATTAAAGAAAAAATTATTTCCTCTATCTTCGAATTGCAACCAGTGAGCTCTTGACCGAATTCTAGCTCCAAGAGCTTTTTGATGTTGATGTTTCCTAAGCGCATTCTTAGCACAGGCAAGTTGTTGACTTAGGTAAGGGTCATCAGAGTTATTCTGAATAGCAAATTCAGCGTTATACAAATTAGAGTTAAGCCAGGACTCCTTATGTCTATAATCTTTGGCCTTCTTTTGACCAACAGTTCTTAGTAAATTCTGCCAAGCAGATATGTTCATGTTCCATCTATTAATATACGTCATGGAGGGATAATGAGACTCGTTAATAAGTCTGATGATGGAGATAGTAGTAAGGATATCTTTATCATCAAGCAGACTAATATTAAGAATAAATTTAGGGTTAATTTGTCTGCTGAGGGCAGGGGAGCAGCTAAAGCTAATCGAGATAGAGATCAGGTGGTGATCTGAAAGGGTGGTGGGAGAAACCAGCACCAGATTGTTATGTTTATCTGGGATCACCGAGAAGAAGTTTTTGTTAAGGTAGAAGCGATCCAACCTAGAATATATTCTAGATTGCCCCTTCTGAAAGTTACACCAAGTGTGCCAGAGACCAGGATTGTTGTTCTTATTCCCACTTAAAGGATCAAAAAGGGTTTTATTAGGTTTAAATTTATTCTAGGAAAGTTTTTCTTGCTCTCTCCAAGTGAAGGGAAGACCTCCCATTTTATCTTCTTGATCTTCAATCATGTTAAAGTCACCCCCAAACATCCAGGGGATGTCCGGAAGAGAATTGAGCCAAGACCAAAAGATAGCTCTTTCAGAATAATCATTAGCAGCATATATGGAGCAAATACCAAAATCAGAATTGTTGTAGTTGAAGATTAACCAAATAGCCCTATTGTAGGGAGAGATGCCAAAACTCTTAATCCTGGGACCCCATTTTGGGCTGACCAAAACCGCAACTCACCCTCTTCCCTGAGGATGGCTCGTAGAAAACTTTATGGCATCTTTCCACAGAAAGTTAAGATTGGATTCAAGGGTGAATCCAATAGATTTAATTTCTTGTAACATAACAATATCCATATGATTAATAGAGCTGAGGAAACTTTTAATAACAAATTTTCTATCACGACATTCTAGTCCTCTTATATTCCATGATAGACAATTCATTGAGAAACATTGTTAACATTGGATGCTTTAGAACCCACAATGTCTTCCATAGGAGTAGATTCTCCAAGGTCTCTACAACTTTGCTTTTTGTTATTCATGTTTTTGTTTTTGGAGCCGAGAGGTCTCCCTCTTCTTTTCGTAGTGAGAATGTCCTCACTGTCTGAGGGATAAGGAGAGTTGATATCCAACTCAACATTAGGGGGGGTAGCATAATTAGTGATCGCATGGATGACTTGCACAACGAAATCATTAGAGATTTCTTTAAAAAATTTAGTCGGTAGCTTCGGGCCTGATGAAGAAGCTGAAACCTAAGGAGGGGCTTTGGCGGTAGCCGCTGGGTTAGCAGCCCCACGCATCTTTGATTCCAACCCTAAACCAGGAGGAGGGGGAAAGACATTAGGTTTATTAGCATGGTTTTTTCTTTTTTTTTTATAACTTTTTGAAAACCATCATTATCTTCTATGCTCATCATCTGGGCTTGTTGTGGGAGTGAAGAAGTAGGGGAGGGAGGAATTGAGAGAGAGAGCGTAGATGGTGAGGGGATCAGGATATTTTTGATAGTCGAAGAAGGACCAATATTCGAAGTAACAGGGGAGGACGAAGGGATTCTAGATTTAGGGATCTTGTTCTTGATATTAATTTAGAATCTTTTTTGGAAAAAATATATAAATATATAAATCTAGAAATCGGTTTAATAAATTTGAGGTTTTTGATGAAATATTTCTATATTACTATATATTTATATTAATTTAGAATCTTTTTAAAATAAAGAATATGAACTTAGAAACTTATTTAGTTAATTTGAAATTTTTGCATATATCATTAATTTATAATTGTTTTTAATTTTATTTTCTTTATAATACAAATGATTTAATATATATTATTATTAATGTGGAATCTTTTTATTTAAAAGAATTTAATATAAATTATTTGCAAACAAATTTTTTTACAATCAACATTTTTCATAAAATGTAAAATAAAAGACATTAAAATGATTAACCCGTCATTAAAAATTCATATAACAAATAAAGGTGTCCGTCAAATTCCAGACTTAGTTGTAAATCTATATTTTTTCAATTAAAAAAAAAAAACTCCCTTTGAAATAAAATGATTGTATTAGATCAATATGGATATTAAACATGCCCCTTTCAAATAAAGTGACGGTACATTAAAATGAGCTTATTGAACCTACACCGTTCAACTCGCCATATATCCTATCATCACAGTAAACTTTAGTTGTTACGCAGAACAAATTCATTGGGATCCCGCCTGACAAGAAAGAGATGAAGATAAATTATTTTTGGCAGGCGTCCAAGTACAGCGCTCCTTTGTCTTGTCAGCAAGGGGAAGTTTCCACGAAATTGTAGGAAACTTCCCCATAATGATGACATATTTTTATACCCTTCATTCCCCGCCCTATTCAAAGTAACGTGGCCGCACAAAGCGTAAGGGAAGCTTCAAAGATATTTACCGAACACCGACCCATTTCACCTCTCTATTATTGTGAGAATGTAGTTGGGATCGGGAGAACTTGTCGTTGGTAATGAGATAGTGCGACAGATTTCTTATTTATTTTATGTATGAATAATAAAAGAAAGCAGTCACCGATAAAAAGACAAGATTAAGTCAAGCGAAGTTGAAGGGAAATCATTTGTTCTGGACCCCATATGAATAATGGAGCTCCAGTTTCCAGCACATCATTTCACAATGATGGCATCGGGGGCCCAAGTGTAAGACCTCGTACAGTTCAACTTTTAATCAGTTGCCGACGTTTTAAGATTATTAAAATTCCTTAATAAGATGAGAATATATTCTTAATCAATTCTTTAATAGGGAATATTTTGTTGGTAGGAAGTTAACCCAACTATTAGTCATACTCGAACGCTGGTTTAAGACCTAGAACGCTCTTGAACGCTGGTTTTGAAATTTCTGGTCATACAAATTTGATATTTATTCACAGAAGACAAGCTGTAGAGCGCTGCTTTCCATTTCTATTTCATTTCTGAGTCTGAGAAAAGATGGGATTGGGATTGTGTCTGAATCCAAGCAAGAGGGGTTATGGGAAGGTTCCAAAAATGCTTGATTGGGAAAAGGAATACAGAGAGGCCTTGCAGAAGGATCCAGACGTCAAGAATTTCCACGACAACCTTCAAGCTGACATGGGGCGAGTTTTCGACACACTTGAAAATACCAAGGCACAGGACGGTTTGCCTCTGGATAATTTCAAGTTGTTAATCTCCACGTTGGCTCATTTAGACGGGCGCCTAAAAACCCTCATACTGAAAAATGAGGAAGATATCCGGAAATATGCTAAGCTGTCGGCGTTGGTTGAGAAATACAATCAACTGAATGAAGAGACTTCAAAATTCTACAACAGCCTGTCCAAATGGGCGGATAGGGTGAACGACAGCACGCTTTTACTTAAGGTCGCATTAGGGTACACAGATCCCCCTCCCGGCAAGGAAAAATACAATAAATGCATCAACAAGCTAAGTGAATTTTATAAGGCTCAGAATCTCTTGGATACGCAACTTTCCAGCCTGTTGGATTCCCTCTGTGAGCAGCACAAACAGATTTGGAAGACACTCGAGGCGGAAAGAAAGAAATCGGCTGGAAAGCTCAAGTGCGCGAAGGCGTGGCGGAAGTTTTTCCAATATTATTTTTGCAGCGGCGTTTGCGTCGGTGGTGATTTGCTCTATGGTGGCAGCCGTCATGGCGGCGGCGCCATTGGGGGCGGCCATCGGCGCCGCGCTTCCAATTGGTACCGTAGGCGAGTGTTTCAACCGTCGGCTGAAAAAATACGAGAAGAAGATGCAGGTTGAAAATGACGTTATAGAGACAATGCGGGCCCGAATCGCTGGAGGGTTTTGCGAGCTGAAGCAAATAAGAGGTCGTGTGAAGGGACTGGAGGACATCATCCGTTCGATTCTCGGTAGCATTGACTTCTATTGCCAGGACGAGGATCACCAGAAGGTCGCAGCGGAGGATATCAGGGAGAAACTGCCGAGAGTTGAGGATAAGATCGATAGCCTGAAGCCTCCGTTGGATTATATCAGGGAGAAACGGCAGAGCGTTGAGGATGCAATGGAGGAGATGAAGCATAAGGTGGATCAACTTAGATCACGTGTGGATCTCCTCGATAAGGCTATAAAAGACAACCATGTGCAAGTTGTTCTCAAAAACATCGGGTAATTTTTAATTCATTTAGCATTTTGATTTTTCGATCCTTTGCAATCACTTCAATTAAAAACTTGAAATTTTTCTAAATACTATTATATTTTACTTATTGTTAAATTTTACTGCTTATGAATTTTTTATCATCAATATTTTCAAATACATTCATCTTTCTGTAATTTAAAATTTATCATTTTACAATTCTTTAGAACTCTCTTTATTTTGTTAACGGATTTCGGAATATAATTTAAAACTTAGATAATGAAAATCTCCTACACATTCAAAAATAACTGAAGTATACCTGTGAATTTGCTTAGTTTTATCTATTAAGAAAAACAGGATTAATAGAATAACATTTATTGCTAATCAAGGTAAATCGATTTTAATGTGAAGTAATGGCACTTTCACAGTCAACCGTCGTTGGGAGATGTTGGGTCGAAAATGGGTTTTGATCTGGGAAAGTAAAAAGGAGAGTATTTTATGATTTCAGATTTTTCTGACTCTAGATTTTAATTGATTTTTAGGTGTGATGTGTCGCCTGTTCTCCAGCAGGGAAGAAATTGCGATATGAAAGTCAATCCTAGACCCACTTGGTGCAATGATTTCATCCAACTTATTAAACTATTTAAGCTTTAATTATAGAGATTGAAGTTGAAAGGGAATATTCTCAAATTGTTCGGAGAGATTTTCTGTGTGACAGATAATTCAATCTTATCTCAAAAGATTAATTATACAACTTTATAGTTTGTTTCAGTGTTTTTGAAAACATAAATTGATTTGTACATTTCTAAGGTTTGAAAGTACTTTGGTGTGTTGATTCATCAATCTTTTGAATTTTTAGTTTGTGAAATATGAATGTTTTCTGTTTTTATGGTCTTTGTAGTATTTAAAAGTAGGGTTTATTTATATATTGGAAAAGAGTCTTATTGTTTAATATTAAAAAAAAATTTAAAATTGAAAGAGAGTTATTATTTCAAAATCTAAATACCGTTTTTCAATAATTTGAGAGAGTCTTGTATCTCGAATGTTATATTATTGAAGTTGGCAAGATTATTAAACTTTTTAATTAGTAGTTAGTAAAATGATTAAGATAATGATTTATTTAGTATTTCAGAAAAAAAGAGGTTATTTATATAATAGATATGAGTTTTATTGTTAAATATTTATAGATCTAAGATTGAAAGAGATCTGCTTTTTCAAAATTTAGATAATGTTCCTCAGTAATTTGAGAGAGACTTGTATGTGGAATGAACACTATATTATTGGAGTGGATTGGTATGTTCTTGTGATCATCAAACTTTTGAATTATTAGTTAGTAAAATGATTAAGATATTTCATGTTTCATAACTATTTTAGAGCTTTAGAAACTTTAAAAGAATCTTATCATTAAAGACATGAGATTTTTGAGATTGAAAAACTGCATTTTATTTTTCAATATATAGAAAGTGTTCTTGACTATTGTGAAAGGGACTTGTGTTCAAAGGAGCATTGAATTATTTAGAGTGGCTAGTTGTGATCTTTAGATCAAAGATTCATCAATCCTTTGAATTCTTAGTTTCTGAAATTTTTTATTTTTTTATGATTCACTTTAGCTTTTTAAAAGAAGAAAAGATTTTCTTGTATGTTTGAAAATGATCTTTTTTATATGCACTTTTTAATGCTGAAAAAGAGACTTTTTCTGAAATTAATAATATGTTCTTGAAAGAGACTAGATCAAATATTTTTTAAAATTTTAACTTGATTGTTTGTTAAAGATGTTTTATGATTTATTTTAGTATTTTCTTATACCCTTATAAAGTCTCATTATTAAAAATGAAATTACACTATTTTCAAAACTAGAAGAGAACTTTTTCTCAAAAATCTAAAAGTTATTCTTCAACGTCCTTAGAGTTGTACACAAAGGAAGATAGGATAATTTCAAGCGGTTTGGTGTGTTGCTATGACGGTGCCACCAAACCATTGATTAGCATTAGTTCAATGGGCGAGTGGCTCAACTAGCGGTTGAAAAATATGAGAAGACGATGAATACCTAAAGGGTACAGCGGAGTATACGAGGGAAACAAAAAAGATTACGTCCCAGATAGATACCCACAACATTGTAGAAAAGGATAAAGGGAATAAATAGAAAAGATTTAAGCACCAGATAGATGATGTTTCCAATCATTGAAATCGCTGCAACGAGGAAGTATGGGAAAAAAATTTCCACGCACTACTCAACAACATCAGGTTAGTCTAAATTTATTTATCTTTTATTTATTTTACCTTGGTTGTAATCAATTCAATTAAAAGGATTTCAATGTTCAGCTATTAGGAAAAAATTATATTACAGCAGATAAAAATATATATCAGAAAATACTATTAAAAAATATAAGTATTAGAATACAGATAGAGCAGATTACAGATTACATGGTTTGATAATTTGACTAGATCTATCAGAAAAGCTGGGTATTGGCAAAAATATTAGGAATTTGAAGATGATGTAAACCAGAGACTACATATTTTTCATAATTTATTTTTGTAAGTTACTATTTTTTCCGAAGCCAACAAACTCAATATGTATTAAAATTATAATTGTTAGAAAGCTTCCTCGAAGTAGCATCATTTGACATTTTTTGTTTTACATTATCATCTTGCTTGGTCTTTGCTTGAGGCCTTGAAAGTCATTTTTTTGTATTCTGATAAAAATTTGAAGTTTGGGGTCTTCGGGTGAAGAACCCCTTCATATGAAGCCATCCTAGGGGCTTTGTGTGAAGGGGCCTTTCAACAAATACCCCATGGAAAAAGTCCGGCAGGAACAAGCCCTGTTGGACTTCTACCCAACCTAGAGGAGGTCTCCAGAGAGGTCTCAGGGGCCAATGATGAAGAGGATTCTGATGATGGGGAGGAGGTTGCAGCTGCTGGGGAGGACATTGAGGATGACGCAAACAATGAAGATGATGAGGATGCTGTAGAAAACATGGATCAAGGAATCTCCTCTGCCTCTCAGGAGGAGGAAAATGCTTCGGATAGCACAGAGTAGGACACTACTTCTCCATCAGACTAACTTTGGTGTTTTCGTGCTCTAAGGTTCCCATTTTCTATTCATTTTAATAGCTTAGTTTGATAGTTTAATCACTCCTTTGGTTTTGTATTTGACTGGTTCAAATTAGTTTTTTGTATAATTTTGGTACTGGTGCAGAGCTCTATTGCTCTATATTTGGTGCACCACATGTCTCTGACTGGATTAGTTAAGTTTTTGCTTAATTTTGTATATTGGTGCTGAACTCTTTTGCTCTATTTCTATTGCACCATTTGACAAGCTCATTCTACAATGCTGCAGAACTTACAAACTCTTGTTTGTTTTTCAAAATTTATATTTAAATATAGTACTATGGCTTCGGCCTTTATCGATAAAAAAAAAAAACAACCTACAACAACTTTTAATAGTTACTTCATAAATAGTGTTATCAATAAATTTACAACTGAATGAAAATGTATGATATAAAATGTATGTAATTTGTAAAGACATATTGGTCCATCCAAATTGATATAAGAAAGAATATATTTCCATCAATTAATATAATTAATCAATAATAAACCAAATAACAATTTATCTAGGTGAACCATTATCAATAATAGTAGTATCTACAAAGAAACCACGTATTAGACGAATATAGGTATTCAACATGCTCCTTTGAAATAAAACGACGGACAAAATAAGACTAAGATATGATAAGTTGGGGTCCGGATTGTGGAGATACTTCAAAAGTACCAAAAAAAATAATAAAAACCGAGTGTATATATTAAATATGCCCCTTTGAAATAAAACGACGGTAGATCAAAAAAAGCTTATTGGACCTACCGTTCAACTCACCATATATCCTACCATCATAATAAAATGTGGTTGTTAGATACAATCAAGATCAAGATGCTTGAGATTAGGTATCCCGCTCTTCTCTTACGTTGTGCTTGGTTCAGTATACCACCATTTTCATCAAAAGGTAGATGACGTGATGGAGAGAAATGATTTTTCCTATGTGAAGGGCCCTGCGTCCATGTGCAGCCCCCCTCTCCTGCTACCAAGGGGAAGTTTCCGTGAAATTCAGACGTCGATGAACTTTCTTGAAAATATGTGCTGCCACATGCTCGACCATAATATCCATGAGTACTAATCCATTTTGACTAACTTTTTCCAACTTATTGTCTACCGTACCGTGGTGATGGAACTATAGCTATGGTTTTTGCCTTTATTAAAAGTAGCTATTATAGGGTTCGCAGAAAAGCAATCGATAATTGGAAAAAAAAAAGTTGAAAAAATAGAAATGTAGAAGACACGATAAAGTCTAGACTCTAGACCATACAACAAAGCAGTAGCCTTTCTTAAGACGACGTTAATAGCTATTTTTTCAGCCAGTCCAGTCATTAATCTATCTTTAGTTAAAATTTCTTCGATTAGTTATAACGTTTATACGGTTAAAATTGATGCATTTTGCTAATAATAATAAAATAGAAAATTTCTGTGCTTTGTCATTGGACAGAATCTTTTGATATCTATTTACCATCATCACTTCAATCAAGAATATATTTCCCTAGAAGTTTGGATTAAAAACTGATAGGGTTTGTCTTTTTCATTTAAAAGTAGAATATATTGAGTGTGAAATAGAAAAATAGCATATTAGAGGTACAAACCCAAACGAACACCTACATACTGTTTAAATTAGATGACAAGTGTCTTGGCAATCAATTGCAGGAGCGCTTGTCTTTGTCTTTCTTTTTTTGGGTCAGGAAAGAAGACAATCTGTCAAGGAGGGGGGAAAAAACTATTTAGTCGAGCAAAGTCGAGAGAAAAATGATTTCTTGTGGAAATTTGGAAATAACTTTTTTTCGTTTGTATTTGATACCACCTACTAACCCAAATAGCTGTATATGAGATTTGAGATAGGAATAAGAGTTTGTGAAAGATATTTGAAGTGTGTCATTGCGGAGTCCACGTCGACATTTATTTAAACCCTTCACTCCCCACTCTATCCGGAGAAACGTGGCCTTCAGACCAGCCACACAAAGCGGAAGGGAAGCTTCAACATATTTTTACCAAAGACCGTCCCATTTCACCTTCTCTTTAATTATTATTATTGTAAGAATGTGGTTGGGATCTGGAAAACATCTCATTGGTAATGACATAGGTGTGCAGATTTTTATTTTTTTTCTACTGGTTGAATCAATGTAGGAATAACAAGTGAGTCACTACTTGTCAGAATTAATTATAGTTTTAGCTATAAATAAATCTAAATATAATTTTATTATATTTATTATAAATATTAAATATGTTTTAATTAATAGTTATTTAATAAAATTAAAATTTAAGAATTTAATTAAATTTAAGATTATAATGTAATTATAAGAGTCTTTATATATGAATGATAATAATTAAAATTTTAAAATAATTTTTGACAATAATATTCTAGTAGTCTTTTGTTTTATAATTAATTTTAATTTTTATCTAAATGTAATTCTAATATTAATAAATATATTATAATTATTAAATATATTTTAATTATTATAAAATTATATGATTATTACGCTGTAGGCGTTCCTTATATGAAAAGAGTTGAGCTGAATTTGTAAATCAAGGGTTGAAAACCTATAAAGAGGCATGGACGACCATAGAATTCGTTTCAACCGTTGGATTGCTGAGTCACTGTTTCGCACTGTTCTTTGCTCCTCGCTGATCGTGATGGTTACTTTTATCACTTGATTTTAGTTGTCATTTTTAAGCTTCTCTGACAACTTTGAAAGACGCGTAGCTGAACATGTCATGACGTTATTTTAATTTTTCCCCCAGTACGTTACAAATGTTTTTTTGGGTAGGTTTATTTTAAATTAAACAATTTAATGCTGGCACTTCTTCAAAATAATATCTTAGCCTTACATAGACTAATGTAGACAGTTTCTTGTGTCGTTGAATATTTCATCTAATAGTCTAAACTCCTGCTGAAGGTATGCACGACCATCAGATTAATCACGTCCCTTAAATATTTCTTTACTTTTCACTCTTGGCTGCTTTTGATGACCTTAGAAGCATTAGAAGAGGTATCATTGAGTGACTGTCGTTTCTGCCAACTTAAATATTAGCCATGGGGTGACCTGAGATGCCTCAGCAGAGGAGTGAGGCATGTTTCACTGCCCTTGCATCGATAAGACTTAGTTCTACCACCAAAAACACTCAACAATCCAACTTCCATTCTCCACCACAAGCTTTTGTTTAGAGTCTTACACACTCCCAACGCCCTTCACCTGTGTAGGGGTCGTTGAAACCCCAATTTTGGCTCAGGTAGGACAGATGCTGCTAAAGGCTGTTGAATTGAGCTTTACATCTGTGCATTGCATTTGATTGAAATTATCAATATCCTTTACAACAAATCCATTGGCGCATATCTTATGAGACCGCATTTCTGTTAGACAGTTGGCAATCTTCATCTATGCTTTCACATTTTGCATACATGTCTAGCAGGGATGTTGCAACGAAATCATCTGATGGAAATTCTAAATTTTGCATGGCGGCAGGGGCAGGTGGATGCTGGCGAAAATGGCAGAGTTTGGCTTTTTATTACAATCGCATTTTCTTGAAAGTTTAAAAAATGCGGGCTCAGGATAGAAACAAAATCCAAATCTGAGGACTTCTCTCGCATTTTCATATTATTTTTTTCTTTAAAACTTTGGCAATTTAACTGTCAATAAATTTGACATGTTATAGAGAAGCTGGCCATGGAAGGGTTTTCGATAATAGGCTTAACAGTTGTGGCCTTGACCCACACTTTTGCAGTCTATGCAATGGTTTCTGCTAGTTTAAACATCTCAAAGTTTTGGCTTTTCAGGGAATTATTTTTTGTAGACCATATAGTTACATGTCATGAGACCATGTCACCAAGCTTCCCACAAGCTTTTATTTCTATTTCATTTCATATATCATGTATATGTCTGTGCAAATATCTCCAGTCACATTAGTTATCGAGACTTATTATGCTTCAACGAGTGTGCATTTGTTGTTTCTACGAGGCACAACTGTAACTTAATTCACTATTGCAAGCAAAAGTTACCTAGAAGACTAAATTGGGAATGCTCAGTGCATCGCTAGTCAGGAATGTGGACCAAACAGAGTTTTTATTGAAATCACTTTCTTTCCACTGTACTGGGAAAACTTCACCCCTAACTATACAACAAATTACTTGCACCTGATATGACTGTTTATTTATATTTATTAATTAGGTTGAAAAATAAAAACATTAGCTGTGTGAATTTTAATTTAATTAATAAATATAAACAAATTGTTATGTCAAGTGCAAATAATTGACTGTATAGACTTTGCTGAAAACTTCCAGCATTTCAATTTATCTGTAACTCCTAGATCCATCCTTACTATTTATTCAACAAAACAAACTAAGTCTTCTTATCTACTCAGGTATGAATTGAAACAAATAGTCAAACTTAGAAGTGATCAAGTAACAATGTATTATTAATGTCCATTGTATCTGAACATTGGTGTTTTCAGAACCATCTTCCGAATGAAACACCAACGAGATTGGTGACATCGAGAAAGTGAGAGTTGGCTTCACTGCGAGGAAATGGTACCAGAGAGACAAATTTTTATGGTTGTGTGTATGACTACGATCTTTACAATGATCAAGTTAATCCAGATAATGATCTTGATCTCCACAAGGAGGTGTTTGGTGGGTCACAAGACCTTCTTTATCCCACAAGATGTAGAACTGGATTGCCCCCAACAAAATAGGTTCTCTAAAGCTTGAAAGATTTGTGTAAAGTTAGTTGATTTTAGTTTAAATTAGTTTGGAGATTCAATTAATTATAATGTTTATAATTTGGTAGATCGGAAGTTCGGGAGCTTGCCTCTCTTGCTTACCACCCAATACTACATTCCCTCAAATGAGAAGTTCCTTAATTTTTTGATTTGTTCGACTAGCTACAAGGCTAATATGGTGAGAGCCTTTGCCAAAAGGGTGATACCCACCATCAAGTCCATATTTGGTGATGACTCCCACTCACTACAAGATGCCAAATATATTTACAACAAAGGCATCCCTAAGTCTCTCAACAATGTTATAACTTATGGATATTAGTCAAGACCTAATTCCTCTCCAAATAGTGACATGACTACTCACCACACAGGAACAATCTCTCATTAATTTCATAGATCCCCAACTTATTAAGGGCGTGAATAAAATATTTATAAAAATATGATTGTATAGATAAAGAGAGAGGAGAAAGGAGTAGATAGAGATGGTAGAGATAAATATATATAGGAGAGACATAAGTAAAGAATGAGAGGGATAAATAAAAAAGATGAAGATAGAGAAAAGAAGAAATAGAGAGGGGGGAGGGTGGTATGGAGATGGACATTGAGAAGAAGAAAGGATATGGAGAGGAGAGGGAGAGAATGAGGATGGATGGTATAAATATATAAAGAAGAGAGAATTAGAGATGGAGAGATATATAGATATAGATAGAGGTAGAAAGTGATATACAGAGAGGGGTGGAAAGATAAAAAGATAAGATAGAGATAGAAGGAGATAAGGGGGAAAGAAATATGGAGATGTAAAGATTTAAAGGTATATGAAGGGGGTGATGGAGAGGGATGGCTAGAGAAAGGGATATGTGTCTAGATATGGAGGGGGGAGAGAAGGATAGAGACAAAGATGAATATAGAGTAAGAGGATGGGAGAAAAATAGGTAGAGATAGATCAAAGGTAAAGATAGAAACAAATATAGGGAGATACATAGGGAGACATGGAGAGAGTTAGATAAAGAGGAAGAGATAGAAAGAGATATAGATGGTGAGATAGATTGAAAGAGAGATAAGGAGATATATAGAGAGGGTAAGAGGGAGAGAGACCAACAAAGGGACAAATATCTTTATCACTGACAACTATTCCAGAGTCCCTGATCTCAAAGGATAAAATAAGTGGTCTAGATGGATCATCTCTATTAAACTCTTTTCTAAATTGCCTTTACTTTTCTCAGTTTACAATGGTGAGCCCCCACACTCTCAAGTTGATACATAAATCCCACCTTTTGTCTTCTCTCTGTATGTAGATTTCCTAAATATTCAAAGAAACTTTTATAATATTGAATGTGTTTTTGCTAATATTGGCAATCCTTTTGAAAGGAGAAACAAAATTTTTGAAAACTCCGAAAGATAATATTGAAAGACCCCTAAGGTTGAGAGTAGATTGGCCTCTAGGTTATCCACTATTTGACAATACAGAAGAAAACAAGGCTAAAATTTGTGGAGGTTCATTTTCAATTAGTTGAAAACTCTCCTCCATCGATAACACCACAACAATATTCAGTCAAGAGGAGAAAAGTAGAATGACCACGATTGATTTTGTATTTAATAGATAAGGGTAAAGAAGACAAGAAGGCTAAAGGAGAAAATATTGTACGTCAAGAAGAGGAAGTAAATACATGCATGCCCTCACCTCTCATAGAAGTAGTAGCTCCAAAGCCACAAGATAGAGTACACATGCACAATGAAGTGTACATAGATGACCTTAGAGATACAAGGATTTTGGCTTGTACACAATTTTTGACTAATGATGTTGTTGAGAATCCAAAAATTAAGAGACTTATGATGAGACTCAAAGGAAAATAATTATAAGACTAATTAGATTAAGCTATTTAAGGGAGATAGATACTTCTCAATATGAAGAAGTGACTACTTCAACTTTAATAATAATAATAATAATAATAATAATAATAATAATAATAATAATAATAATAATAATAATCATAATCATAATCATAATCATAATCATAATCATAATCATAATCATAATCATAATCATATTATTATTATTATTATTATTATTATTATTATTATTATTATTATTATTATTATTATTATTATTATTATTATTATTATTATTATTGGCCTCTCTCTCTCACACACACACACAAATATTAAGCTTGTTGGTAAGTGAGTTTGATTAAGAGACTTTATTTTAGTCATGTTTGGATAAATGAGATTGTGCAATTGATTTAATCATAATCATAATCATATGATTATTATTATTATTGTTATTGTTATTGTTATTGTTATTGTTATTGTTATTGTTATTGTTATTGTTATTGTTATTGTTATTGTTATTGTTATTAGTGACCTCTCTCTCTCACACACACACACAAATATTAAGCTTGTTGGTAAGTGGGTTTGATTAAGAGACTTTATTTTAGTCATGTTTGGATAAATGAGATTGTGCAATTGATTTAAACCTATCACATCTCCTTTAAGACCTTTTTTGCAAAGATAATTATTTAATTGATGGCTTACCAATAAATTGGCCAATACAACCATTTAGAAAAGATGATGTATACTTAGTGCTTAAGGCTTGAAAGAGCATGTGAATGACTAAAGAATGCAATGGGGTTTTTGTGTTCTTAGATCATTTCTTTGTCAGTTTAATGTAAGCTATGTCTTCTAGAGATGTATGCCCATTTTGTTACATTTTGGCCTTTTAGTAGATAGTTTGTAGGCTTGGGAAAGCATTTTCATTTGTAATTATTGTAGTTACTAGGGTGCTCATGCTTTCCTTATGGTGTCCCACCCCTTACATATCCTTATGTCTTGTTCTCCATTAAAAAATAACAACACAAAGTGCTTGAATATACATGGAGCTATAGGTGCGTAGATTGAAATAAACTTATCTTTGATTTCTTAATCCCTACTAGAACCAAAAAACCTACAAGACCAAAACCCCTAGCATAAAAAAAACATGCAACTACCACAAAGATCATTGTTCCCATAAGCATCAATATGGGACTAAATAAAATCAAAAGGTGTCAAAAGCACCATTCCCACCATAATTCCTACTATGGCAAGCCCAGTCAAGAACATCAAAATTGCATGACAATTCAATAGTGTTACAAAATCCAAACCTTGAGTGGAATTGGGTGCAATCTAATTGAGTATGCACATTACTCCTTGATGACGTTCATCCATTTTGAACCCTTAAAGCTCAAAAATCTTAAAAACTCAAATATCCCTATGCCCAATCAAACCCATTATGTGCATATGCTTTGAACTATTTGAACTAAGAATAAGCACAATAGTGGTATTGAAAATCCTAAATAAAGTCTCTTTGGGTGTTGGATTAATAAATTAGCTCAAACATAAACAGATCCATACATGTTGTTGTGAATAAATTGTTGATTTGGCTAGGAACTATAAAATTTTATTGTGTACGTGCGGCACGATGAGAAGCATACAATCCATGCTGAAGAACACAATACAAGCTGCTTGGTTGGGCATTTGGGTTGCTAATTTACACATTAATGTTTTGAGATCACCACTTGGGAGACCAATGCATCCAAAAGATCATAAAAAAGTGGAGGTTCCCATCATGGTGGTCCTGTACAATTATGTAATTTTTCATCCTTTTAAAATTTATTATGTTGAGGAGAAGATCACTTTTCATTCACTTGGGGCCAAAGTGAAGATCTGTTTATAATTTGACAAGTGTTAAGTTGTTCAAATAAGTTCCCTAATAAAAATGTTTTCTACATTAAGTGTAGTTAATGTTCTCATATGTAATTACTATTCGCATAGGGAATCAATAGTCACCCTAAAAAGAACTCTTAAATGAATTATTAATTGACTTGACTATTCATTTTTCTTTGACTATTTTACTGTTATACTTATGTGGTTTATTTCCAATCTGATTCGAGATAGTTATCTTTTTGGCTTCTCCAGTAAAACTAATATAATGGTTGGCTACAAAAGTTTACCTCCTGTAACTGGGATGAAAAAATATAAAATTGAGAATGCAAATTTATTTTTTTAACATATTTATTTATTAATTAAATCAAAATAAAATTTATACAATTTTAAATTATCCTACATATTAAATATATCCCTTTCTTCTTTATATATTCTCTCATCATTTAACTTCGATATATCTTCAGCGTAACCATTGCACACTAAGGTGAGATTGCTAGTAATAATTATATTAGTCTATATAATTATTGAAGTAGCAATAAATAATTTTTTTTAAATATAATTATTTTAATAATATAAAATCTAAATTGTAAATGATTTTATTTAATTTTTATGTTAATTTAAATTATTTTGTAAAGTATAACAATAAGCTTAATTTTATTTGTATTATAATTTTAACAAGCTAACAAATACATAATGGAGGGGGGGGGGGGGAAGTTATAAATAATATATGCATATATACTTCATGGATCTAAAACCACTAAAACATAATATTTGAATAATTTAAATGTATAAGTTTGTTATTTACATTACTAATATATTTAATATTTATATTATATAAAAATAAAATATAATTTAATTAATGATAATAAACATGATGAAAATATCAATAAATAATATTATTAGATTTTTCATACATAAAAATCAATTATATATAGGGTGACATAATTCTCTACATTCCTCACTATCTCATCAACAAACATATTTTTTGAAGCTTTGATTACATTGCAAACATCAACAATGGAGTTACATGAAAATACTATAGAACTCAAAACTAACTTATCCAGTAGTTGTGATTGTGTCAAAGATACCATGTCATGTCACATTAATATTCTAGATATTAAGATGGATGATTGGGTGAGAGATGGAAGCAATTTGGCTGTGAAGATAGTTGAAAATAGATCTTCTAGATGCTTCTTAATATGTGGTTGCCACTATGAGCCTCACACCAAGAGTATCATGTCATCCTTGATTTTAGATTGTTGCCTTAAGAAAAGACACAAATGATCAATTTAAGGCTGAAATGTTGACAATGTTTAAAGTCTTGAAATTCAAATAAGATAGGAAGTTTCAGGCTCTCGAAATAATAAAAAACCAAGATAAGAAAAAAATTCCTCCAATTTGTAGCTGAAATATCCACTCATATTCACTTGGAAATTGTAATTATTTAATGACAGAGTATCCTTTACAATTTGTATGAATGATCAATGTTTCTTATATTATGATGGTTGTTGCTTAACTATGAAGTATTCCTACATAAGGATTTGTTATATATTTTATCACAAATTTTGATCAAATCATCTTAAATTTTCCTTATTCATATCGAGAAAGGAATGTAGAAAGGATAGCTTAATTTTAATTTTTTAAAATATTTTTACTCATGTTATTTCAGAAAAGGCATGAACATGTGTAAGCTAAGGGAAACTAGGAAATAATCTTTCTTGCTTGAAAGTAAAATAGTTGTTTATTAAGCTTGCCACACACATAGTTTTGATGAATCATGATGACTGATGACTTCCATAAACTCATTTTAAATTTTCCTTATTCATATAGAGATACTAGGCAATGGCTTTACAGTAAGGGATGTTGAACAAGGTGGTAGAAATGGTGGGGAGTAAGATGCTAGAGATATTGAGAAAAGTGGTGAAACGATTGTAAATAGAATAGTAAAAATGGAATTAATTTATGGGATGTTCTTCTGTATTTAAAAAAAAAATTGTGACCAAACTTTTGATATCATCAATACAACAACATTTTTGAAAATATGTAAAACTATCAACACAACACTTGCACCCCTCAAAAGTGCAAGTGCTAGTAATATCTATAAAGAAACCATATATTAGATGAAGACCCACTTATCCAGCTCCTTTGCCATATGCTTTCCCCCCACATCTGCTGGGCCATTTGGAAGGAGAGGAACAATAGGATTTTCAAAGAGGAGAGTATCAATCTTGAGGCTTGCCTCCACATCGGTACTAGGCTCTTAAGTGAAAATGCCAGGATGGCCAAATGGAAGCTCCCTCCTTGCCCTCCTACTGCTTGGAAAGTGAGACTTGCTGACAGGTGGAACATCCTTGCTAGGTTCTCCAGGTTTGATGATGTTAAAAAGATAGCTAGAAAATCCACCAATTGGGTGGCCCCCCCCAAAGGATGGATTAAATTAAATTTTGACAGGGTGGCTAATAATATGGGCCAAGGCGGGGGTGGTGTTTTGAGAGATCACAGAGGTGCCTGCCTGCTGGCCTATGCTGGTCCCATCAACAACTACATGGTCACCCAGGTGGAGGGAATGGCTCTTCTCTGGGGGATTGAATTCATGAAACACCTGAATGTCAGACAGCTGGCTATCGAGGGGGATTCCAAGGTGGTGGTTGAGGCTATCAAGAGTGGTGCTAGTGTGGGGTGGTGGGCTAGACCTATCATTAGGGAGATCAGTGAGCTGATTAATAGCTTCCAGAGTACTACAATAACTCACACGTACGGGGAAGGGAATTCTATTGCTGACTCGATGGCGACAATGGGCCTAAGGCAAGCTAAACTTAACAATTGGAGGGTGGTTAGTGATTTACCCCTGGTGACTCAGCAAATCATTGGGGGAGAAATGAATATCGAAGTTTAAATGTGCCACAATATTTTATTCATTACAAGTCCTCACTGGATCACGTGCTGGCATGTCCAGTTGATTTTTGTGATTATGAAAAAGAGAACCCTTTTTCCCATAATGAATCATAATTACCATTTAGGCATGTGGAGGAGACTCTGTCTAAATCAGAGGGATTACTTGGCTAAAGAGGACAGCAAGTGTATCCTTGGTATTAATACTATTAATGGCACCTAGAGATCCATTAGATCTGACGGTACGGAGCCCCTTTCCCAAAACTCTTCCCAAAACTTATAGTTTAAGTTATCTTTGGAAAAGCTTTCTAATAGCAAAGGGTTTATAAGGTTTTGCAGGGATACTCAGATCTGTGGTTACTAGCTCTTTCTAGTGAAGGAGAGTTTGAGTTTTGAAATGGGAGGCAACACTCTCCGTATTAAGCCTGATAAAATCGGTGAGACCTTCACCTCTGATGCACTGGTGTCTCATTATTGCAAGGAGAGTGGCATTTGAGGCTTCATGGAGAGAATGAAATGTGGGCATGATGAATGAATATCCAAATAGTTTTTTTCGTCTTGGAATAATAGAAAGGTCTCTATTGGTGGCATTCACTTCCAGTTGAATGAGGAGGTGATAGCTAAGGCGACTGGGCTATCCATGAAGGGGAGAAAATACAAGAAAACTAGTCAAACTCCAGACCCTACGAGCCTCAATCAGTTCTTCAAGAATGGCGAGACACCAATGAAAAAGAAGGGGGGTTTCAGCAGGGAGGAGCTGCCGGATTTTTGGCTAAAAATTTGCCTCATTGTCATGAAATACTTCACCCTAGAAGGTAAGTTCACTGTCTTCTACTATTACCATTTACTATTTCTAAACCATGTGAGGAACAAGGATTTTATATACATCCCCTTTTTTTTTTCTGAATTCCAGTGAAAGCAATATCCTTGACATCAAGGAGAACCCTGATAAGGAAATTCCTATCCTTCACCAAGGCTTTCTCCTCTGCCTTTACCAATTCCAAAAAGCCATTTGTTCGGCCCCTCAACCCCCCCAGTTATCCAGGAAATGACTCAAGAGGATTCCCTAGCCAAAAATGAAAACCCCACCCAGTCCTCCTCCCATTCCATTTGTATTACCCAAGGGGCTATTCCTGGTACCAAAGTGGGTAAGAATAGGAAAAAACGTGTCATAAATCCATTCAACAGGAAGGATGCCCAAGAAGTGTCTTATGTTTCTGAGTCTGAGGATTTTAATAATAGAAGGGAAGATGATAGTACCCCGAAGGTTGACTATCAGGCCAAAAAAAGAAAATTAATGGAGAACCAGGTCAGCCTAGAGGTGGACCTAAGTGGGTCAGGTAGAAGGAGGTCTAACAGACTGGCCAAAGAGCAATGAAAAAATAAACTACTGGAAACGGTGACCAAAGAGCTTTCCATGTCTGACAAGGACTCCCAGTCCTCCGATTCCAAGAATGATTCCTCTAATGACCACATGAGCCCCCCTCATAACCCTGCTCCTGAACTCAACCCTACCATGGAGGCCCCCATCATCTCTACCTCGCCCCTAAGCCCTACTCACAATACTCTGGAGAAGCCCCATTCCCCTGCTCAAAACACTGAAGCCCTAGAGGATAATAACAAGCTCAAAGGGACTCTTAAAAAGAGGTTTGAAAAGTTGGACAAAGAGATTGCTAAGATAAAGAATAATATATAGGAGCTGATGAACCAATGTAGGCTAACTAATAAATTTGGCCTGAAGATCATGCAGGCTTTGGCGATGACCCTCTGTCATTTGCAGGATAAGCTGGAGGGTGTCACTTTGGAAGCTAACGAGGACAATAAGGACCTCCTCCCGTTCTTGCAGGAAGAATGGGCGACTACACTATTGTCTAAGCAGTTGGGTGGAAATAATTAGCTCAGTTTCCTAGGTGTTGGTTATTTTTGAAAGGGCTTAGCCCTGGGTCCCCCTGTTTTGTGAATGGGGTTTTTACTAGTTTTTGCTACTCTCTGGTTAGCCCTGTGTGGTTGTTTAATGATACTTTAATTGATACTTTACTTGATACCACTAGTACTAGATACTATGGGTTAATTTGTATGTCTAGTAAGGTGTTTTTTGTTTTTGATAGGGGCAGATTTAGAACTGTTGAACACTGTTACTCTGTTACCACTGCTCGACTGGTTACACTAATATGTTGTTAATGTGCTACTAGTCCTCTATTCTACGGGCTAGCACCCTTCTACTTATTTTTTCTATCAAAAACATAGATATTACACATGCTCCTTTGAAATAAAATGATGGACAAAGTAAGACCAATGTATAGTAGATTGGTGGGATCGTGGTGATACTTCTGACGTCCCCCTCCCCCCCACTAAAAAAGGAGTGTAGATGTTAATCATGCCCCTTAGAAATAAAATGATGGTAGATCAAAATGAATTTATTGGACCTACCATTCAACTCACCATATATCCAACCATTATAATAAAATCTAGTTGTTGCATAGAATCAAGATCAAGATGCTTGAGATTAAGTATCCCATTCTTCTGTCAAGTTGTGCTTGGTTCAGTGTACCACCATTTTCATTGGGACCATGCATGACATCAAAAGGGAGATGACCTGATGTAGAGAAATGATATTTCCTATGTGAAGGGCCATTACAGATGCATCCAATACATGCTCATCAACATTATCCTTCTTACTTCTATCCAAGTCAAGCTTGCATCTTCTATAGCTTGCACAAACTTAACTTCTCTTGCTTCATCCAATATTGATCCTTTAGGATTTTTAGGGCTTTCTTGTCTTTGCGCTTTTGATATGCAAAACTTTGAGATGTCTCCAGCCTTGTCACATGAGTGACAAATAATTGGAGGCCTTATATTCCCCAGCACATTGATGTGAGTTACCAATTTGCATTGTCTAGTTGTATGACCATTATAATTACATATTTGACATGTAATGTTCTAAGGACTTGTAACATTCTGTTGTCGATGACTTCTCTGATTTTGTTGAGTCTGATTTCTTTGATCTGATCTACAATTCATAGCTCAATGACCAAACTTATTGCATGAATAACAGGTAACCATTGAAAGGTCTTATAGGTCTTTACAATCTCTTGCTATATGACCATGTTTGTTACAAGCATAACAAGTTTTGTTTACTGGCTTGCGCTCATCCTTAGATGGTTTAGCTTTAGCTTCAGTGTGATTTCCAATCTTCTTAGCTTCTGTAGATTCTTCTGATGCTTTCTTTCTTTCTCGCATGTCATTGATTTGATTTTGCGCTTCATTGAATCCAATACCAGTGGTATCTCCTTTAATCTTCTGTGCATACAACTTTGAATCTATTAGATCCTTGCTTGCGTGTAATTTGTCAATATGATTCTTTACTTCTTTTAATTCAGATTTCATCTTCTCCTTAATATTTTCTAACTCCAAGATTTCTATGTTTTCTTGCCTCAGTTCTTCATCCAACTGTTTATTTTCTTTTTCCTATTCTTCATAGGCTTCTTGATAATTAAGTAGCTTTTCATCCAACTCTTCAATCTGATCCTTTAGAGATGTGTTTTCCTCATTCATCTTTTTGACCATTTTTCCTAAATCACTTGTAGAACAATCTTTCAAATCTTTTCTCAGTTTCTTGATGAATACTTGAGAACCACTAACCTTTAATTTTAGTTCTTCAATTTCTTTTTCAGATCTATCAAGGTCTTCAAGAGCCGCTTCAAGATTCTTCTTCAGATGTTTCACTTCTTCCAAATCCATGATCTCCTCAAGTGGTTAAACTTATCTTTAGAGGACCAAAGCTCTGATACCAAGTGTTAGGAATGGGAACACTAAGAGAGGGGGTGAATCAATGTTCTATATAATTACTTTTTGATGCTTGAAACTTGACTCAATACCTTAATTGTTGAACTTAATATTAAATCATGTAAAGTAATCAGCACATAAGACCAGATATGATTACAGGGAAACCTTGGCCAAAGGAAAAACCCTAGTGGGCATTAATACCCACTAATAATTGTACTTGTGTATTATGAACTTGTTAAAGTTCCTTAGCCCTGTTAGGATTTGTCATTACAATACTTAAGTACAATGACCTTGTCAAGGGTCAGACCTTGTTAGGAGTCTTTTAAAATTAACCCTATTAGGGGTGAGGACACACTATCCTAGAGCTCACTGCTCAAATGGGTGAAGGCTACAACCTCCTAGAAATCATCTATACACACTATATATGCAAGATGAGCTGCTACTATGGCATTGCTTGTCTGATCAATTCTTTATGTGCGCTGATGCTTTAGCCTCTTACAAAGCTCTATGTCATACTGACTATTCTTGGCATTCTTCTGCTCTGCTTCTATCAACTCTATATCTCATCACATTCCCAAATACAAAGGTGCATGTCTTATTTATATGCACATACAAAACTATTCATTAAGTCATCCTATAACTAATTACATACAACGCTTCCAAATGAATTGGCTCAAGTGTGTTTACATATAATGATATTAACATGTTTACAACACAAATACAATAGGCACACAACCTTTACAAAACAATATTATAACATCGCTAACCAAATTACTAATAGTCGGCTCCATACTTATGCTTTGTCGCTCACTGTCTATGTCACTTCAACTCGCTGTATCTTCATCATACTAACTCATCTGATCATGCGCTCTTAACCATAGATTAATAACATAACCAAAAGTTTATCTTCCAGGATGTATACCAAATCTTGATCATACACATGTGCATTGATGGTCTGTCCATCTGGTGCTTCACTGATTGTCCATTCTTCCATACTTAGCCATTTTTTTTATCTTCCTAGTTATGCGTTGACTCCACAAATCCATATGACTTTGTTACCATAATGGAAACACTAAATCATAGTCATATACAATTGTATAGTCAACTTTCCAACACCACAACCAACTATCATCTAATTTTGCAACAAAATAGGAAGCTCCAGATGTATTTAATTCAAATACATTACCTCTAGATTTAGTGCCCGTTGCAATCAACTTTCTTGCCTTACTTCTGAGAAAACATTTACCATCATTGAATTGTAATTGAAATTCTTTGTCCATCAACTTTCCAACACTCAGTAAGTTATGCTTAAGTCTATCAACAAGTAGTACATTATTAGTATTAGTTTTTGCATCCAAAGTAATAGATCCTACTCCTATGATAGGCTTAGGAAGATTATCTCCAAACCTCAAAATGCCACCATCATACATTACTAATTTAACAAACTTGTTTTTATCTCGAGTCATATGATATGAACAACCACTGTCTATAATCCATTCATATTTCTTGTAAACATGAGATGCTTAATCCTTGTCCTCATGTACTGATTCATCTTTAATAGCAACAAATCCAATCTCCTCATAATCTAAATCATCGTCATCAGAAATTCCTTCACTAGCATAATAGCATTCCTTATCCTTTGAGTACTTAGATTTGAAAAAATGAGGTTTGTACCTAGGAACTCTTGTAGGACATCTAGATGCAAAATGACCTACCTTATGGCATGAAAAATATTTCAATGGTAGCTTGCCTTCAAATCTACCCTTACCTCTCTTTTATCTTCTAGTAATCAGTGCAACAAGTTCATCCATCTTTCTTTCCTTTGCTTGTATCTGCTACCATTCCCCTGCATATTCACCAAGTTCTTCTTTTAGGTTCTCACTGCTAGTGCTAGAAAGTGCAAACATTATCTTCTTATGTGCAGATGCTTTGAAATAATATTCAACTTTAGGTACAAAATCTCCCAATTCAGCATCTTCAAAGGTAGTTATTTTTGTAATCAACATCTCTCTACTAAAGTTTGGAATCAAAGGTATAGTCTCTTGAATATTTATATCCTTAAACTTGTAAGCAGCTATTAATGATCTAAGCAATAACTTATTGATGGAGGGTGCTCCCCTTAATACCACAAGCACATAACAGAGATAGAGAAACAACAACAATAATATGCAAGAACAAAAAATTGGCTTCTTATTATCTCCACAAATGTGGAATTACAAACTTTCAGAATTACAACATGCAAAGCCACATGGGAATTCCCTTACAATATTCTGTAGGACAAAGCCTCGAATCAATACCAAGATCTACTACCCAGAACTACCCTAGACAACACTACGGGCCTTCTTTATATAGGCAATTTCCACCGCCCAAGAAGGTTCTAGAAATTTAGCCTTAGGGCCAACCAAACTTAGAATTATTTTATTTTACAATTTATTACATCAAAGTCAGCTCAAAATGAGTTTTGAAACCCAAACAGAAATTTTGAAAAAAAATTATTTTCTGCCATTTCAGGTGACCCAACTTCCGAAGACCATAAGTCATCACCCGTTGACCCGATTGGCTATTATAACCCCATTCTGGAAATGCCACGAAGCGCTCTATAGGCTTGACCTACACAACGCGCCCGTCACCCAAATTTTCAACCTCATCCGGGGCCTCTAAAGCCTTCAAAATTGAGTTCGAAGTTTCTGTACCCTGCTGCCAATACCGAAAATCTTCAATATCTTCAAAACTACACCTGATCTAGCCATGAAACTTTTCTGGCAGGCTGATATGACTGAAATGAACCTTCATATGTAAAATTAGAACATTCTGAGATCGTAAGACCAACTTACTAAAAATAGCAAGTTTCCATAAATAGCAACTCTGCACAAGATAGCCCTTATTGAATACAAAAATAAAAATATTTTTAGGTGATGCAAGATTGCTCTTACACCCAGGATGCTCTTGCATTAGACACCCAGGGTAATTTGAGAAGTGACCCTGTTATGACTCAGGTGTGCAGAGGAAAACCAAGACGGTTAACCTCCTCCTTTGTTAGCCATGATGAATCTTCAATAGGTCATCCTTTCCATTTGACCAAATACTCTTCATATGTCCTGTTCCTTGTGCTTCTGCCAACACAACTGTCCAGTATGTCTTCAATCTCCTTGATATCTGAACTGGTTGCTGGAATACTCCACTGTGCTGCTGCAACCTCATCTTCAACACCTCCTTCGTGATACTCTGTCAAATCTGAAATGTTAAACACTGGTGAAATATTCAACTCACTAGGCAATTCTACCTCATATGCATTTCTTGAATCATGCTTCTTCAATATCTTACATGGTCCAAACTTTTTCATTTTCAACTTGTTATATGTACCAACTAGAAATCGCTCCTTCTGCAAATGAACCATGACTTCATCCCCAACCTGAAATTCCTTATGCCTCTTTTTCTCATCTGCCTTAGCCTTATACTGCGCATTCATCTTGGTAATATGCTTCCTCACCTCCTCATGGATGTTCTTCAAATATTCTGCAAAATCCTCAACTTCAGCACTACTTATTTCTCCTTTATCTATCTTTCTCAATTCAGATGCATTTCTTGGACTACTTCCATATACAATCTGGAATGGTGATTTACCAGTGCTCCTATTGATAGAATTATTGTATGCAAATTCTGCCTGTGGTAAAATCAAATCCCATCCTATTGGCTTATCTCCAACCAAACATCTCAGTAGATTTTCCAAACTTCTATTCACCACCTTTGTCTGTCCATCAGTCTATGGATGATGTGATGAACTGAACTTCAAATCTATCTTCAACTTCTTCCACAATGTCTGCCAAAAGTATCCAACAAACTTAGTATCTCGATCTGAAACTATGGTCTTTGGCAAACCATGTAGTCTCACCACTTCTCTGAAAAACAATTCTGCTACATGAACAGCATCATTAGTCTTCTTGCAGGGGATGAAATGTGCCATCTTCGAAAATCTGTCAACTACTACAAAAATTGAATCATGTCCCCGCTGTGTCCTCAGTAAACCAAGAACAAAGTCCATACTGATATCCTCCCAAGGCTTCTCTGGTATAGGTGATGGCTGATACAACCCTATATTCTGCTTCACTCCTTTCGCCATCTGACATACTCTGCAACTCTGTACAAACTTCTTCACATCTTGCTGCAATTGTGGCAAATAATAACTCTCTCGAACCAAAGCAAGGGTTTTATCACGACCAAAATGTCCAGCCAATCCTCCACTATGCTTCTCCTTGATGAGATTCTCCCTCATAGAACTTCGTGGAATGCACAATTGACTCCCTCTAAATAGCATATCATCTTGGATGATAAAATCCAGCCATTTCATCCTGTCTAGAGTAACAGGTTTTGTACAAGCTTTCCAAGCTTCACCAAAATCAGGATCCTCTGGATACAAATTCTTGAGTTCCTTGAACCCAACCACCTCAATCTGTATCTCTGTCAGAAATAGTTGCCTTCTGCTAAGAGCATCTGCAACCCTGTTAGACTTTCCACTTCTGTGTTTCAAAACAAATGTATAACTCTAAAAAAATTCAACCCATTTCAAATGTCTCTGATTCAACTTTCCTTGACTATTCAAATATTGCAAAGCTTGATGATCAGTATACAAAACAAACTCCTTAGGAAGCAGATAGTGCCTCCACTTTTTCAATGCCTGAACTATAGCATAAAATTCCTGATCATAAACAGAATATTTTCTCTTGGCATCATTTAACTTCTCACTGAAATAAGCAACAGGTTTACCTTCTTGGCTCATAACAGCTCCTATTGCAATACCACTAGCATCACAATCTACTTGAAACACTTTATTAAAATTTGGAAGTGCTAAAACAAGTTGTTCTATAACTTTTTGTTTCAATAATTGAAAACTCTTTTCTACCCCATTAGTCCACTTAAACTTTTTTCTATCCCCTCTCATTGTTTCAGTCAAGGGTCCACAAATACTACTAAAATTTATGATAAAATTTCTGTAAAAGCTAGCCAAACCATGAAAAGATCTTACCTCAGTAGCACTCCTTGGAGTAGGCCATTCAAGGATAGCCTATACCTTCTCTGGGTCTATTTTTAGACCTTCTGCTGAAACTACAAATCTCAAATACACTAACTCTTTCTTCACAAAATTGCACTTCTTTAAATTAATCAACAATTTATCATCTCTCAACTTCTCAAACACCATACAAATATGCATCATATGTTCCTCCAATGTCTTGCTAAAAAACAAAATATCATCTAGGTAAATAATGACAAACTTACCTAGAAATTCTTTCAGAACCTCGTTCATGAGCTGCATGAAAGTGCTCGGTGCATTGGTTAGCCCAAAAGGCATGACTAACCACTCATATAGTCCTTCCTTTGTCTTGAAGGCAGTCTTCAATTCATCTCCTTCTCTGATCCGAATCTGGTGATATCCACTCTTCAGATCTATCTTTGAGAAATACATAACTCCACTCAAACAATCCATAATATCATCCATTCATGGCAATGGAAACCTATACTTGATTGTGATCTTGTTTATTGCTCTGGAATCTGTACACATCCTCCACTCTCTATTCTTCTTTGGTGCTAATACTGCTGGTACAGCATAGGGACTCAAGCTCTCTCGAATCAACCCCTTCTGCAATAACTCATGTACTTGTCTGATCAACTCTTCACTTTCTGCTGGTGTCATTCTATGTGCTGCCTTGTTTGGCAAACTGGCTCCTGGAATCAAATCCATCTGATGACTGATCTTCCTTACCGGTGGTAATCCATCAGGTACATTATCAGATACAATATCTTAAAAATCATTCAACAAATCTGTAACCTCTACAGGTACATCCTCTACTTTTTTACTAGCCTTTGGAATTAAAGCAAAACACACATGCTCATGCCTCATACCATCTAGGAATCTTCTTCCATCAACAAATGTTATTCTTGCATTACCACATATATTTTCTTCGGTCTCCTTCAATGGCTTTAGCTTATGTCGCACTCCATCCTTTGTCAGGGAATAGGTATTCGCATGACCATCGTGTACAGCACATCTGTCAAACTGCCACGGTCTACCCAATAACATATGACATGCATCCATAGATATTATATCACATAGTACCTCATCTTGGTACCCACCGATCTTAAATTTTACCAGGCACTGTTCACTGACCATGACCTTGTGGTCATCCTGCACCCAGGCAATCCGATATGGATGTGGGTGTTTCTATCTCTTGAGCTTCAACTTTGTCATCATCTCTTCTGACACCAAATTGTCAGTGCTTCCACTATCAATAATCACATCACATCATTTACCTTCACACTTGCATCTAGTGCGAAACAAGCTCTTCCTTTGTTCAGGTTCATTCTCACCACTCAGCAGGACTCTTCTGTTAATTAGCGTTTCTCCTCTTTCAGCATCTTCAAAATTTGATGATCTGGCATCTTCATCTACATGTGCAACTTTGGCCTAGCCTTTATTTCTCCTATTTGTTCTACCTTGGCACTGAGGACATTCAAATTCCCTGTGACCTTCTTCTCCACAGTGAAAACACGTTCCACGGAAGCCTCCTCTTTCTGAACCTTGTCCTCTTCCTCTTCCTCTCTGATCTCTATTATTCTGATTTTGAAAATGATTGGAATTGTTTCCTCTTTGATTCTGGCTGCTACTGGCCTCATCCTTCTTTTTCGGATCTTCATTTTGGCCACCATATGACCGTCCACCAGATCTTCCACCACGACCTCTTCCATTTTGTCTGCTCTCAAACTTCTTGTTCAGCTTTTCCTCTACTTTTAGGGCAAACTGGTATGCCTCCTCAATACTGTTCATTCAAACCAGATTCAACTGCTCCTGAATGCTTGGCCTTAACCCATTAAGGTATTGGGAAACTTTCTCCTTATCAGCTTCTACATGGCCTGTTCTGATGAGGAGTCGATAGAATTTCTCTGTATACTCCTGAATAGATCTTCTTGCTTGCTTCAAAATTTGCATTTTCTTTAGTAGGTCAAGCTCATAATCAACAGGAATGAACTGTCACTTTAATTTATCCACCATCCGATTCCATCTTGTGATTTTATCTTTCCCTCTTCTATTTCACTCCAACTAAATTTCTTGCCACCAGATCTTTGCATGACCTTTCAATCTGGCCTTCGCAAATTTGACCCTATCAGGATCCTCAACATCTTCGTACTCAAAATATTCTTCACATTCATTGATCCAGTCGATCAATTCCTCTGGGTTAAGATTTCCAAAAAAAGTAGGAACCTCAATCTTAGGTCTTTTCCCAATCTTGGAAATTGCCCAAAAAAGTTTTTCTTCCTCCTGGTTCACAATTTCAGCTTCTCCTTCTTGATATTCTTCTTCGGCTTCATCCTCGCTTTCATCTCTGACATTAAGATTCATTCCTCTGCAAATCTCTTCTTGTAATGCTCGCACTTGTCTCTGTAGCTCTCTAACCTCAGGTGTCACAGCACCAGCTCTTCCGCCACGTTCTCTTCGTGGAGGCATATTTGCGATGCGCGCTGAAACCCTAACCATGGTCCTGGTGCAAACTGTCTCACAGTCGGTGATCTGTTTACACACTCAAGAACTCCTACTCTGATACTACTTGATGGAGGGTGCTCCCCTTAATACCACAAGCACATAACAAAGATAGAGAAACAACAACAATAATATGCAAGAACAGAAAATTGGCTTCTTATTATCTCCACAAATGTGGAATTACAAAATTTCAGAATTACAATATGCAAAGCCACATGGGCATTCCCATACAATATTCTATAGGACAAAGCCTCGAATCAATACCCAGATCTACTATCCAGAACTGCCCTAGACAACACTACGGGCCTTCTTTATATAGGCAATTTCCACCGCCCCGAGAAGGTTCTAGAAATTTAGCCTTAGGGCCGACCAAACTTAGAATTATTTTATTTTACAATTTATTACATCAAAGTCAACTCAAAATGAGTTTTGAAACCCAAACAGAAATTTTGAAGAAAAATTATTTTTCGCCATTTCAAGTGACCCAACTTTCGAAGACCATAAGTCATCACCCATTGACCCGATTGGCTATTATAACCCCATTCTAGAAATGCCACAAAGTGCTCTACAGGCATGACCCGCGCAAAGCGCCCATCACCCAAATTTTCAACCTCATCCGGGGCCTCTAAAGCCTTCAAAACTAAGTTCAAAGTTTCTGTACCCTGCTGCCAATACCGAAAATCTTCAATATATTCAAAACTACACCTGATCTAGCCATGAAACTTTGCTGGCAGGCTGATATGACTGAAATGAACCTCCATATGTAAAATTAGAACATTCCGAGATCGTAAGACCAACTTACTAAAAATAGCAAATTTCCATAAATAGCAACTCTGCACAAGATAGCCCTTATTGAATACAAAAATAGAAATATTTTTGGGTGATCCAAGATTGCTCTTACACCCAGGATGCTCTTGCATCACTTATTCTTCATCATAAGTGCCTCCACAATTTCTGATTCCAACCAGAACTTTTGTAAATCTTTGGACATAAGCCCTAATGCTTGCATCCTTTTTCATTTGTAGTTTCTCCATCTTTTTTTCCAGTTCTGTAACTTCACTTACTTGGAGTACTTGTCTCTTTCATATAGTGCTTCTAATCTTTTCCAGATTTCGTATACCGAACCCAGGTCTTTAACTTTAGTAAATTATCCTTCAGAGAGTGCACTGATCAATGCTTCCCTTGCAACCATGTTAAGTGAAAATATCTTCTTCTCATCTTCAGTACAAGATGGTAAGTCATTCTCAGACTTTAACCTTATTCATTGTGATCAACCAGTATTCAATGCCTAAACAAAACAAATGAGTTCACATCTTGTTCTTCTAACTATCAAAGTTTTCAGGATCAAATTTTGGACTATGCTTCCTATAGGATGCCATCTCCAAGATCACCTCAAGTTGTTAAGCTTTATCTCTAAGGACCACTAGCTCTGATACCAATTGTTAGGATTAATAGTCCATAATACAACTGAGAGGGGGGGTGAATCAATTGTATGATAGATTATTAAACTTTAAACTTTCAATAGAATCAATATCTATTCCAATGAACACAATGAATGCCAACACAACAACACAATATTTTGGTCTTGGGGAAACCCTATTAAAGGTAAAAATCTTGGTGGGAATTAGCACCCACAAATGATATATTGAGAGTATATTATCCTTGTTAGAATATTTAGCCCTATTAGGAGCTTATTGAAACATTACAGTACATAGTCCTTGTTAGAGGACAGACCCTGTTAGGAGTGAAGAAAGAAGGGTGGGCTCACTGCCTAGGCTCACTGTCCAAAGAAGGCTAAATCCACATCCAGACCTCACTGTTCGCGACAAGTGTATATGAAGACATAGAAAATATTTTGAACTATCTGACAACAACTATCTTTGCTTGATCAATTCCAATGAAGTTCACTAGTAATCCTCTAGTCTACATCCAGTAGACACAAGCTCGCAACTCTTACAATCTTCTTTTATATCACATTCATTCTCTCCAAATCTTTTCCAAAGAAAAGATCTTACATATATATCCTATTACATTCTACATGATCGGGTCAGATAATTAGGCTTTCCTAATGACATAAATATTTCCCTAAACTCTTGTTAAGATACACATGGTACCTCAAATAATTATACAATGGTTTCATTACAACAATTAAGGACCAACATCTTTAATTTACATTTGCCAAAAAAAATGTGTGCTACACTTATGAAGTCGGGTCCCAAATAAGTCTTCTCCAAGTCACACATGATAGATAACATCGTCCAACATTCCATACCTTACGTTGATCAACGAACATCCTTTAGTGCATTGTCTTTCATCTCTTAAGCTCGCATACATGGAAACCATATCTTCTATGAGATATGTCAGAAACACAGAGACTCACTCTGTTAACTTTCACTGTTACTGTCCAGTAACCAGTCTTTACCAAAACATTTGTGACTCATCCAATATGAAAAATTACATGATGTGATCTTGGATATAAGATCACAACATCTTCCTGTACTCGTATCAATTTTTGCACATTCTGAAACATGTGTACAGTATCCATACATTGTTTTTAGCAGCCTGTACTCTTCACATAAACATATGTTGACATTAGTAACAAAACACTAATGGCAATAGTAGCAGCTCCAGCATCACTCAACATAGTGATTAAACATATTAAATATATCAATCATTCCTCAATGCATTAGCAATATCCAACAGATTACACCAAGAAAGTTTGGATTTGCACGCTTTTAAAGAAATTAGAACTTTTCTCTAAATTCCAAACATTCAAAGCTATTGTTAAAAACTAGATTGGGCAAGATTAAGTGTCTAAAAACAATAATGGAGGAGAGTTTTTCTCCTTGAAATTTGATAAATTTTGGGTGGATAATGGTATTCATAGGATTAAATTTGTCCTATTTATTCCTCAAGAGAATGGAGCAGATGAGAGGTTTAATAGAACAATACTTGAGAGAGCCCAGTGTATGCTCTCTAATGTCAGATTGGGAAAATAATTCTAGGAAGAGGTATGTAATACAATGATATATTTTATCAACTAGAGCCCTTCATCATGGTTGGATTTCAGTATTTCGAAAGAGGAAAGGTTGGGGAAGAGGATTTATTATTCACACATCTACGTATTTGGATGTGAAGCCCATGCACATGTTTCGAAGGAAAGAGGAAAAAGTTGCATCCCAAATCACAAAAGGGCATATTTGTTGGTTATGGTGAGGGTCAATATGGATCTCAAATTTGGTACTTGATAGAAAAGAAGATCATTCAAAGTTAGGATGTTGTCTTTAATGAGAAGATATTTCCAACTTTACAAACACAAGGAAAATAAAAAATAGAATATGTGCCCCTTTCATTTCTTAAAAATAATCTATCACAAAGGTTATCAGGAAATAATCTACAAAACACAGGTGAAATATGAAATTTCATTCCATAGCCTTCACCTACATCAGTTTTATTCCCTGTCCTTGTTTCATCTCCCACGTCTATGACATATAGCAATGATCATCACACTACTCCAATTGATAGAGATTCACCATGATCAATTTTTGAATCCCTATCATAGGATACTCATCATACCATTCTTAGATCATGGAAGAAAAATTGGAATAGCTGACATGGTTACTGATCAACACGACATGGTAACTAGTTTGCATGACACATCATCTAATTTTCATAGTGTGTTAAATGGTTTAAACCATAGAGTCTTGCCTAATGTTGACTCTTCCTTGACTCTTTTTCACAAGCTATGAATGATGTCTTCTCTCTACCACATGAAATCTTGTCACACAATGCACGATATTCTTCCATGTCAATGTAGCTCACTTTGACTGCCACCTCAACCAAATTTGCATACATGTCACTTCCAACACTACAACATGAACATACCTCACAAGATTTAGGTGCTACACAAGTAGTATCACCTATCATGGAGACTATGTAAGCACAACCAGACACAACTTTTACTACACATAGTTGTAATAAAAAAACAAAAATAGGGGATTTATGGTATAGAGAATAGCTTTGTTAGCTTACAAGAAGTTAAAATGTTTTCAAATCAAACATGGCATAAGTTGGATGCCACAAAATTAGTCCAACATGAAAATATAACTTTGAAAAAAGGAAAAAGACAAGGAATTGGGAGTCAACCTTTTTCTTCTATAATGATCACGAGATTAGCTTGCAGAGACATGGTACTATTAATCCATAATTGAGAAGGTTTGTACTAGGTAGATAAAAATTCCTTCCAAATTTTCAGATTATGAGTTATTGTTTGCAGAAGAGGCTAAGCCCTTATTGTTAATTTTTTAGCATACAAAGCCATCAAATTTTAAAGCCACTATGAAGGATGTAAAATTATGATCAATGGTAGGATGCAATGATGGAAGAGATGAAATCATTAATGAAAAAAAAACATGGGATTTGGTGCCTCTTCCACCTAATAGAAACGTATTAAGGAGTTAGTGGGTTTACAAGTTGAAGGAAGAAGATGGAGGTGAAAAATGATTTTAGCCAAACTAGTTTTCAAGGGTATTCTTAGCAACAAGGAATTGATTTTGATGAAGTTTTTTCACTTGTGGTGAAAATGACTATGATCCAAGTTGTTTTAGGTTTTGTTGCAACATGGTATCTCGAGCTTGAGAAATTCAATGTTAAGACTGCTTTTCTACATGGAGATGTTGATGAGGAATTGTATATAGAGAAACCTGTAGGGTTTTCCAAAAAGGGCCAAGAACATCTTTGTTGTAGGTTGAAGTGAAGTTTTTATGGGCTTAAAAAATCCCCAAAACAATGGTATCTCAAGTTTGATCAATTTATGATTAAGCCTAAGTTTGTATGTTCACAAGTTGATCCATGTGTCTATTTTAAATGGCTTCATAATGGTGACTTCTTCATAATTCTATTTTATGTGGATGAGATGTTAGTGACCGACACTAGCATATAGATTTTTTGTGAGCTTAAGAAAGATTTAGCTAATAATTTTTCCATGAAAGATTTAGGTGTAATGAAGAAAATCCTTGGCATGACTATTTTTTTGGGATAGGCACAAGAAGGAAATCTAGTAATCTCAAAAACAATACATTGAAAAGGTATTGGATAGACTTGGTATGTTAGAGGCTAAGTCTGTAAGCACTTATTTAGCTTCCCTTTTTTGTTTATCTGCTGAAATGTTTCCTAAAACACAACAGGATCAAGACTTTATGAAAAGAATTCCTTATGCATCTATTGTTGGGAGTATTATGTATGCCATGATTTCTACTCACCTTGCCTGGACATTGCTCATGCAATGGGAGTATTAATTAGATTTATGAGTAATCCTAGTAAACCTCATTGGAAGAATGTCAAATGGATCCTAAGGTACTTCTTATTTTGGTTTGTTTTTCAGAAAGGATAAAGAACAATTGTGACGATTTTTGGATTCTAATCTTGGTGGGGATTTAGAAAAATGAAGATCTACTTTTGGTTACGTTTTCACATTTTCTAGGGAAGCTATTAGTTGGGGCTCTAAATTATAATATACACTTTCTCAATCATTTGTAGTGGCTGATGACTCTTTCCAATGGAGCAAGGGAGATGGTATGCTTGCAGCTTTTATTTAAAGAATTGGACTTCAAGAAATCAGTTTTTTCTATATTTTTTTGATAGTAGTAGTGCCATATTTAGGACCAAGCATCATACATCTCACTGTCATTCTAAAAATATTGACTTACATTATCACTACATTCAACATGTGGTTGAAGAAGGAAAGATTCATGTGGACAAGATATCTAGCTGATCCTCTAAAGAAGGTTGTTACATGGGAGAAGTTTGAGTTTTTCTGATCTTCTCTCAACATTTCTTCAATGTGATAATAGGATCAGAGTGGGGGAATACTTTTTATACAAAATTAGTTGTTCTTCAAGTGGGAGATTGTTGGGGTGTGAATCCCAACATAATTTATTATATCTTTTCCTTCCAATTATCTGATGACTCTTTAGCTTCTTTATTGGATTAGGATTAGATATTTATTCTCAATATGTTGTATTGTAAACAAATTTTTTACTCTTATTAATAAATGATATTTCCCCACTTCAAGAGTGGATGTAGGCTGAAGCCGAACAACTATACATCTCTATTTTCTCTTTTTTTTATTGTTGTTTGTACATTTCTCTTTTCTCTCTTTCCTATTTACAAGATGAAGACAAGAACACATTCTTAAAATACTTCATATAAATTTGTACCTGATTTCAAAAATTTATTTTGAAAATATAAAAAATATTAACCTATCACATAAAAATTTCAACTCTCTTAAAAAAAATTGGGTTCAAATGATTTGACTTCGTAGTGCAATAAAACATAGGTAATGACAAGCACACCTTGCCTAAAGGCCACCAATAATATTGTGTATATTTAGACACCTAATTTCAAAACTTTATTTTGATGACTAAAAATTTAGTTTTCAAATAATTTGGCTTTGATGTGCACTGAATATAGGTGAAGACAAGCACATTTTCCATAATAACCACTAATAATATTGTGTATTTTTAGACACCCTAGAGAAAATATTTTTATTTTGATGATGTAAAATGTAATGACCTATCACATAAAAGCTTTCAAGTTTCTAAAATATTTCATGTTCAAATGATTTGACTTTGATGTGCAAAGTGAAGACAAGCACAGGTTCCATAAAAGTCACCAATAATAGTGTATTTTTAAACATATTGTTTCAAAACTTTAATTTGATCATGTAAAAAATATTAACCTATCACATAAAAGCTTTGTACCTACACATATAACATAATAGTCACAAATGTTTTTATGATGTCATTGGCAACTTGGATAAAATTAAATCTAATGAATGGTTCATTGTGCTAAAGTGGCAATAAGTTATCATTGCTAGGCTATTAGTGGTTGAGCAAAGAAAGATTGTCAACTTATCACAGATTTTTAGATTTGATTAGGTGGAATTTCTATCATCTATATTTCTGGTCAAATTTCATGATCCATCATGATGGTTTTAGATTAAAATATTATATTCATTATTAGGATGATAGATTATGTAGTTTGATCTACAATTAATATGTTGCTTTTGGATTTGATGTTAACAATAATCACACAATTGAGTCCACAAGTAACATATTGATTAACTCATGGACTGTGGAAATGTACTCACTGTACTTGATCCAAAATATTAGTGATAACAATTTCATAGAAATTTGTGATTAAGTATTTTATTAGACAATGCAAACTTATATTATCGATTAAGGAAATTATGTTTAAGTGACAATAACCACCATTATAAGATACTATTGGTTGACCAAAGAAATAGTGTAAACTTATCACACATTTCTGAATTTGACTATGCCAAACTTTTATCATCAACATTGCTAATGAAATTTTCTGATCCATCGACATACGATTTGATAAAAAACATTGACTGTGTTATGTGATATATAATGCTCTATATACACCATTAACACAAACAACTTATATCCTAAGCAACCAGTAACATTATGACCACAAGTATAAGCACAAGTGAACTCGGTAGATAACACAGGAATGTCAAACATGATGCCAATAATAAAGATGAATAGCACAACTCATTCTACTTATATGAAACCAATGCCAGAGATGTTATATAGCTATGAGAATTTACACAGTCATTTCTAAACAATAGTGCCTCTAGCAAAAACTCTAGGGAAACCATCATGGCAAAGGATAATGTCATATAGCTATGAAAAACCGCATGGTCATCTCTAAACAATTATAAATAAAAGACACTATCATATAGCTATGAAAAAACACACGGTCCTTTGTAAAAAGTTATAGTAAAAGTATCACCTAACAACTTATAAGGAAACTGATCTAATGCCCAACACATTTGTGGAATATGTCATAGGACTTCAGAATCAAATGTCTGCCTGCAAACAAGAAAAATAATAAATGATTTTACAGGAAAATGAAATTCCCCTCGGCTAGGAAACTAAATTATTTTAAAAAAATGACTAAGCAAAGAGACTATCTTACTCAATGATAGGACAAGGCAAGGCCTATTGGAGGTGGTGATAGTTCTGAGAGGGGGGGTGAATCAGGACTATACAAAATTTTAGTAAGATCAAGTATAAACTCCGATTTTAATTCACTGAACAATATGGATTTGAAAAACAATAAACCAGAATGTAAATAAACAATGCACAAGATAACACTAGATTTTCTCCGAGTGGGAAACCCTCAAAACCTTTTGGTTTTATCACAGGGAGAAAAACCACTCCTACCTACCCTCTTTTATTTCAGAAATCTTTTCATACAATAGCAGCTCCTACTGCTTTCCTTGGCTTATAGCCTTTCATTGTTTTAAAACAACTTATGAATCACATAGTTTGTGTATGTAATTGTATGCACTAAATCAACATACATCTTACATATAAAACTGCATATAATAAAACCCTCGATACAACTTTTCTCATAGAATAATATTCTTCTTTTTTTCACTTACTTTACCAAAATGACTTCCTCTTTTTAAAGCATAGGAAGTCTATAATATTCAAAGTACAATCCAGTTCCAAACTGGTATTACAAACTGATTTTAAAAACTAAAAACCACTTAAAAAACTCAACTGATAATGCTCAACTAAAACAGTTGTTCACATTAAAAGTTGAATTCAAATGCTCCTATTCAGCATGGCTGGTATCAAAAAATGTTCTCAAAATAGTTGAATATCAAGTTGTTTCAAACTATTTTGTATAAAAATGCACACAAAAAAACTTATTCTGAAAAACCTATTTTTAACTAAACCCATAACTGAAAAACCGAACAACTATATCTGAAGAAACAAAAAACTACATATAGCGTAGTTTAACAAAAGACTGAACTTAACATTTCCAAATAAACCCCAAATGAACTGAAAACAAAAACCTTTATCTGTAGTTTCACAACTATATGCCACAGAGAGAAATGCTTACATATGTCAATAAAAACTTAATACAACCCATATATTATTTGACATTATTGAAAAGAAGAGACGTCACACAAAACCTTTATTTCTTCTTCGTTAAGCACTGAATGGAAATGAGTCGAAGCATACCTATTGACTACAAAGAATGCATACCATGTTGTGTGTCGAAGCATACCATACTGAAGTAGAACTCAAACATTTCAGACGCATGATGCTCAGAGAACCTTACATTAACTCGCAAAACTAGAATCAATCAGTTCCTTATCAATAGCACAAAAACATACTAAAAACCCAAAATCAAATATCAAGTAAATCCTTTGAACCAACTAAAGAAAAATATCATGGTGGCACCTTCGTATTAGGGTAACAACAATAATGACTTGCAAAGTGAAGCTTCGTAAACAAGAAGCATATCATTAACAAACTAGAATGATTATTCACATCCACCACCGTAAATATGCCACGTGGTTAACATGATTGCCATGTGTTGACAATTGTGGTCAACCCAATATATAATGAAATAACCTGAGGTTACATAATACCAAAAACCACGTCAATGCCAGCTAGACAATATAATGCATGCAGTGTCATGCATCAAGGACAAACACCAACAATCTCCCCAATTTTTCCTTGAGGCAAAATAATGAACAATCATAGCCAAACCACTGAATTGATACCACTGAAAACATAAAGTATAATCAGACCATAAGTGATAACCAAACTGATACCAAACCAATCTGATATGATAAAGAAGTGATAACCAAGTCAAACTGATACCAAAAACAAGAAGTGATAAACACCAAGAAGAGATCAAGAAGATTCAGAGAAGTGAGAACCAATCTTCTGAATGGAATACCAACAAAGAACCAATTTGTAAGCTGAATACTAAGAAAATACCAATCTGTAAACCAATTTGATACCAAAGAAAATATCAATCTGTAAACCAATCTATAAACCAATCTGATACCAAGAAACCAATAATTAGCCATATCTCCCCCATTTTGCATCATGGACACAAAGAAACTGCTTAAAAAAGAGACTGTGAAGAGGAAGTAGGAACCCCTTCCAGACACCCCCCATAACAGAAAGCTTAATGCAGGAGAGAAAAAGAGACAACCCCCAACTGAGTGCGGAGTTGTTCAAAAGAAGCTCTGGGAAGAGCTTTAGTAAAAATATCTACCACCTATGCTTGAGTAGGAACATAAATTAACTAAAACTCATTGGCAAGTACATGATCATGTAAAAAATGAAGTTTAATAGCCACATTTTTAGTCCGGGAATGCATAATAGGATTCTTGCTTAACTGAATAGCACTCACATTATCACACAGGATAGAGATGGGTTTAGGTACCTAAATACCAAGATCAGATAATTGATATGTCATCCAAATTAACTGAGTACAACAAGTAGTGGCTGCAAAATACTCAGACTCACAAGTAGATAGAATAACACAATCCTGTTTCTTACTATGCCAAGCAACCAAACAAGGACCTAAGAAAAATGTAGCACCACTGGTACTCTTTTTTTCATCTAAACCACCCCAATCTGAATCAGTATAGCCAAGTAAATTAAAATCATCAGTATGAGAATACCACAATCCAAAATCAAGAGTGCCTTGAATGTACTTAAAAATACAGATAACAGCATTAAGATGTGACTATTTTGGAGCTGATTGAAAACATGAAGCAAGATAAACAGCTTGCATCAAATCTGGTCGAGATGCTATAAGATATAATAGATTACCAATCATAGACCTGTAATAAGTTTGATCCACTGAAGGTGAATCATCATCTTTAGTAAATTTACACCCACTTTCCATAGGGGTACTAACTGTAATACCCCAAAAATGGGCTATAAGTTCATTAATCTCCTACATCTTCAATTCGAATGAAATCGACATCAAAGTCCTAACCTAAGGCACATCTAAACATCATCGAATCATAATTGATTATCTTAAATTTTGCATCGGGGAATATTCCTAGTAATATTCCTAATTATCTTAATTATCTTTAATTTAATGATTATTTGGCGATAAATCACATTTATCCTAAAAATTTAATTAATTGAATATTTTCATATTTAATTAATTAGATTTAATATTTGCCACTTAATTATGTAATTAAATTTAATTCTATCTATTATTAATTGTATTATTTAATTTTGACAATAAATCAAAATTCCTATCTTTAATTGATTAAATTCTTATTTAATTAATTAAAGCATGTTGTCATTATTTAATAATATAATTTTTAATAAAAGTTTGAATAAATAGTTAATTAACCCATAAATTAATTATTTATTTTCAAAAATCAGTTGAGTTGAGGATAAATCACTTTATTTATTTATTTAATTCTTAATTATTATGCATATTCAAAAGAAACAGTTAAACTCCAAATCAGAAAATCAATGCAAGTTATTGACTTTTTGGAACTCAACATCCTTTTGGAGTTCAAAAAGCTGATCTAAACTCTAATTTGAGTTAAAAAGCTGTTTTTGCATGTTTTTGCATGATTTTGAGAATTAACTATCTTTTATGATCAGATAACTCAAAAATCAAGATGAGTTAATTTGAGTGATTTATGGCTTTTTCCCATGCACCTCCAAAGCCCTGGATTTCTATAAATTAAAGGCTCAGCTCTTCACAAATCATCTCATATTTTGCACAATCACGCTGGAGAATTGGAATTGAAGAATCAAAGCTCTTGCGAATCAACATCTTTGTGAGATCAATCTTATTTTTGCATTCATATTACATATCATTGTTAGATTCATAGCATATCAGTTTTCAATAGTATTCATATCATATCAGTTTTTATCATTCTTATTGCATAGAAAATATCAAAAATATAGATTAATTGCATTCAATTTCATATCCATCTTTTGCATTCAAATCCTTCATTTAGGTGTCGTCTAGGTCACTGATCTCGATTACAATCTGAGAACATTAATCTCGCACCTATTAGAAGGCAGTAAATCGCTTGGTTAGATAGCTTTCAATTTTGCACGATTTTGATTATCAATAACCTCTAATGTTTTACTGAGTGTTGTGTTTACAGATCAGGTACAATTTTCACACACACATTTCTGGCGCCCACCGTGGGGCAACCCACCTTTGCATGCTGGTTTTGATTTTTTTGGGAGCTAAAACCCCAAAGTTTCAAAGATTTAATTTTATCTCCCAAACGGCTTAGAATTTTGATCTAAAATTTTTTTTGCAGGTTGGTGACATGTCATGGAAGCTACAGTAAAAAATTTAGAATTTTCTGAGATGTTTTGAATTTTTAATAATTTTTTCTTGAAATTCCGAAAAAAATTAATCTCTGACGCAAATCAGCATATTTTTTGAAAATTTTTATATTTTCGGAAATTTTTTTAAATTATACAGGGGGTCCATTCTTTTTGTTTTAAATTTGGACATGATATCATAGCTCAAATAGTCAATTTACAAAAACTGGTCTGTATTGATAAAATGGGTCTCTAGGGCACAAATGAAGAGGTTTTTCTAAAATTTTTGCATTTTTGAAAAGCTCTCTATTTTTTAGCAGGGGTCTCTATTCTGAATTTCTATTTTTGTGGCCAAAATCATATCAAAAAAATTAGATCTTGTTGACTAGGTCAAATGCAGCAAAAAAAATAAAGTTTTGTGATGGGTATGCACTTATTTTTTTTACATGGTTCAATGAATGATATGAGTTGTCATTTGGGTTGATTGCTGGTTATTATTACTGATAATAATTGATTTTTAGAGCTAAACCTATGGTTTTCATAAGTTGAATATATTTTGCATATCTTGTTTGCTTGTTTGCTTGTTGGAGAGTTCGTCACTTGCTTGCATAGAAAAGCTCAACAAAAATTGCTAAAAATCAAGTAAAATCTACTAAGCGCATTGCAAGGATCCCAGGTATTCTCCTTCATCTAATAATATTTTGATTTGGGACTTAAAATAAATCTCTTATGTGTCAAGCTTGTGTGCATCTTTTCATGCTTTTGATCTATTTCTACACACTTGCATAATTGATACTAGGTTGTGAACCCTTAAGGATTCATTAAGTAGTCTTAGAATACTTGTGATTGATCTTGATTGCTATCTTGGGTTATTGGACTCGCTAATCCACCGGCCCCTCATTTCTGCCCCGTGGTTGCAATCTCAGCGCCATAAAGGGGAGGGGTCAACAGGACAGAAGCGTTAAATGTTCCACTTGGCAACCCTTTTGTGCTTTTAGGAACTCCCTTGTTTTCTAAGTTGTGGACTCATTTTTAGCTTGTGTGAGGTGTTAAGTGTTCCACCTTGTGGACTCATCTCATATTCGCTTTAAACGTTAAGTGTTCCTCTTTCTACTTTTTGGATGCTTTTGGTAGATTTGCTTTCGGAACATACATCTGTGCTCACATAGTAATTAGGCCCTATGAACACTATTTGTGATTCTTGAGAGATTGGATTCCTAGCGAAATCCTTCTTGACGATAGAATCCTTGTAGGTAGGGAGGATACTTAGTGCGTTTCACATTCAACTTAGTTAGTGAGTCTTCTCTTATTGATCGACACATTCTCTCTCCGGAGAGGTTGATAGATCATGTGGGGTTGATATCACAAGCTTTGGTGAATCAAAATTGGTTAGTGCATCTTCTCTTATTGATTCATACATTCTCTCCCCGGAGAGGTTGATAGATCACGTGGAGTTGATATCACAGACCTTGGTGGAACAAAACTTTGTCTTAGCGTGTCGGATTAATCTGCTTGCTTTGTTTGGGTTAAAAGTGAAGAGGTGTCAAAACCTTGAATCTGGAGCCAAGTCCCCTTGTGGTATACTATTGTGAGTCATCTTTAGAGAGGGTTAACCGTAGCGGACAATCCCTTCACAGGGCAAACTGCATTGACGGAACCTCAAGCGGTAATAGCCATTTTCGCCATGGTAGTGACAACCGCTATATAAATGTCCTTGTGGAAGAAATCTCCACGGGTATGGTTCATTGTTGGGTTGTCAGATCTCCCTAGCAGCTCTTGAAGATTAAGTTCTCGGACTGTGTCAAAACCCTGGTGCGCCGGGATTGGAGTTCACCCCTTTGAATCATAAAAGTTGCAGAGTCAAACCATTACTAAAAACCTTAGAGAGGCCAATTTTTCATTCTCAGGTATATGTGTGTTATTGCAAAACTTTTCAAAACATACACAATTAGTACTCTCAGGGATTAGCACAATTTGGTCACTTGATTGTTCATGCGCAAGGTTGCTTTTGCCCTTGTTCATTGTTTTCAGACGTGCTTGGAATCACTTGCTTGCTATTCTGCGTGCTTATTTATCTACTTGGCTATTAAAAATGATCAAATCTGGTATAACCTTCAAAATCTGGACAGTACAATTTGCAAACAATCCAAAACTGAAAATCTTAAATTTTGCAAAAAATTGACGTAAAATCTTTCTGGAGTCAAAAGTCATTTCAGGATGTCAAAAGTCGTACGAGTTTTGTCAAGTGTCATTTCAGTATTACCCAACTGTTGTATGAGTTTAGCAACTGTCATTTCATAGACTACCCAGTGTCGTACGAGTCTGCAGAGTGTTGTTTGGAAAAATTTGAGAGAGTTGTCAGAAATTGTCAAATTGCAAGATATCCAATGTTTCCAGCCTAGTTCCAGAATCTGTCAAAAATATCATTGTGTCAAGAACAAATTAGTAGCTATTGAGAATCAGTACACATGTCTCAAAGAATCAGTAAACAAGAGGAAGAAGCTCTGATCGCCACTATAATGAAACAGATACATGCTATGCAAGTCCAGCTTGACAAACTTGGGAAAGAAAAGGAACCTCTATACTCTTTTCTATTTGATAAAGACTTGTACATGTCACCATGCCCCTGGAAAAAAATTGAGCAATATGATACCTCTTCCACGGAGAGTGACACATCTAGCTTTGGAGACTATGATGACTATGATGACAGACAATGTAATGATACCTATGACACCTCTGTTCCTAAGAGTCCTCCTTGTCGCTCGTTCCTACTTACTACAAATGGGCCATCACATGGGATAGATCAGGAGAGTGATCCATATGATTCTGATTATCAAAGAGACTTTGATGATTTCTATGCACAATACCCAGATGATCCATCTGTTTCACTTGAGGAAGAGAAAGTTTACCACGCTGATTATAAACATGCATACTATAAGGATCTCTCCTCTAAGAACTCTCAGGCTGAAAATAAAGATTACACTCTCAAGCAAGATCATGTTAATGTTGGACCTTTGTCTTGTGATGGTTCCCTTCCATCCCCTACTTCCTCCAATACCCATACATTTTCTAAAGCTTCCGAGTCTTTCAAATCTTTCACAGAACCTTCATCTGACACAAGCTCTGATATTTTTCATGTGGTTCCCTATAGTTATCCTCCAGGGCTACCTCTTAAAGAAACTCAAGCTAACCTTCACTTGGCTGCAAATACTTTCAATAATGATAAACTTAAAGAGCCTAAGCCTTCATATGCTATAATGCCTACTTCAGCTAGTCCTTCACCATCTCTTCAAAAATCATCCATACAATCCCAACATGCTTCCTTGTCCTTAGAAGTGGCTCCATGTCAAAAGGACTCTAAAAATGATAAAGAAAAGAACATAAGGAAAGATCAAGATCAAGAAGCCTCCATGTCATCCACTCCTTTTTCTAATGTCTCTTATCCACCTCAGGGTTCTTTTGATTCTGTACCCCCTTTTTCATACATTCCACCATGTCTTAAGTCTTCACCTAAGCAAGATCAAGCTACTACTTACACTGTTGAGCTTATTGACAATCAAAATAACCTTACTACACTTGCACTTTCCAAAGATGATACTTCCATTAAGGTTGGTAAAAATAGTGTTCCTTCCAATGTTAAGCCTATTGAAAATCAAAAGAAAAATTATGTGCTTGTGCTATCCAAAGATCCTTGTCAAGATCAAAGTCTTCCATCTTCTTGTTCTACCACTCCATGTTCACTTTCACTTTCTACTCTTCCTAAGTCTTTGCAAGCTTTGAACAATCCTATCAAAGAAGGTGCTCATATTCAAGATGTCCATGATTCTATTGAAGATCCTAATGCTCACTCTAAAGATGCTGATATCCTTGGTTGTCATATAGATGCTGATGAACTTATTGATTATCCTTTTGCGTCTTCCACTTCCATCCTTGGACCTCTTCCACCACTACAAAGATCTTCACACCTTCCTTCCATCTTGGGTCCCTATGTCCCTTCACTTTCCCCTCCTAACTCTCCTAATTCGCCATCCATCTTGGGTCCTTACATACCTCCTTCTCCCATCTTTCCTCAAGATCAACATAGATGCATACCCTTGAATCTTTTTCATCCACCCACCCATCTAAACCAGTCATATCCTCCTCCTTCCACAAGTCCCAAGTCCTTTGGAAGTAACTTGAATGTTCAATACAAGAAAAAGAAGCAATACAAGAATCCATCAAAAAAAGATCACCATGTCTCCTCTAATAGACATGGAAACATAAAGTCAAAAAAGATATATAAGAAAAAAACTACAAGACAAGTATGGGTTCCAAAATCCATCATTCAAGATATTCTCTCTAAGTCATCAAAGGGAAATAAAAAGCCTAAGGCTATATGGATTCCAAAGTCTCTCATAAGAGAGTCTCATGTTGAACAAAAAGTGAAATTGACATTCAAGCTTCCAAAGGCTTCCACTACATCTCCTTCCAAAAATATTCTTCCATTTCATGTGCCCAAACCTCAACCTCTGCTATCCATTTGCCATATTCCTTCACGTGTTCCTTCATTCATGTTTCCTCCACCCTCTCACCACCCTTCAGGGTGTGTGTTTACATTGATCTTGCCTTCCTTTCCATCTACCCTTTCACAATCCTTCCATTCATTAACTTTCTACCTTCTATCCTTTTTCCTCATTTGCCTATTCCTCCTATCTTCCAACCTCACTCGCTTTACATAAAACCCTATCCTCCATTTTTCTCTTTCATCTCCCTTTCCCTATCAGCATCTTTGAGCGTGTCATTTTGAATCCTTGGCATATCATGGTTTATCCTTTCAAGGAGCATTATCTAAAAAGCTTGCCTTCTTCCAAAAAAAGAAATGAAAAATAAAATAAAATAAAAATGTGCCTTGGTGAAAACTTGGAAACAGGCACCTTGGTAGCAAAAGTAAAGAGAAATAAATTCATCCTATGGTGAAAACCACTCCCTTGTGGCACCCTGGATAAGTACCATGATGAAAACCTGGCAATCAGGCATCATGCGTAGTTCTTCTACATATTTCATCCATTCCATCTTCTCCCTTTGATCTTGACAATGTTGATCTATACACGAATATTTGGCTATTTTGTGAGCTATTTTACGATGATCTTGCTTTCATTCCTTCCATGTTTAGCCTTCATATCCATCTTCCTCCATTCATTTTCACCTGTCGCTATCCTTTTCCCCTTTGGTCTTGATCTAAGAAAGAAAGAGTAAAACACGGTGCTATGAAGCCTCTTGACATGTCTACTCCTTTGGATTGCATCCTTTCCTGCTCTTGCATTATGATTTTGTGCTTATCCTATGCTAGCCTTTCATTGCTTGTCCAAATGCGCTTTACATGATGATTTTTCCCTAGCTTGAGTATTCTTGAGGAGTTTCCCCTTGAGGATTTCTTCCCTTCATTCTCCTTCATTCTCTTGTCTTCCATCTCTTCCACCAGCTTGCTAATCCCTCTTGTTCTCCACCTTGCTAGACATTGAGACTGCACGATATGATCTTGCTTGGGAGTTTTCAAATGGAAAAAGATGCTATCAAGTATACCAAGTATCAGAATAATTATTAGAACAAATATCAGAATCAGTATCAGAATCAATATTAGAACCAAGTATCAGAACAATTATCAGAATTAGTATCAGAATCAGTATCAGAACTGGTATCAGCACAAGTATCAAAAAAAAAAAAACATCTCATGATTAATCCAGCTCTATGGGCCTACAGAACAAGTATCATAACACCTACTAGGGCTACACCATTCGCTTTAGTTTATGGGTCTGAAGCGGTATTGCCTATTGAGGTTGAAATCCCATCACTCAGAATCAAAATGCATGGACTTGTCACTGATGAAGACTACAGAGTGTCGAGGTTACAAGAACTTGAACTACTAGATGAGCGCAGACAAGCAGCGTATGATCATCTCAGAGTGTATCAGAAAAGAATGTCTAGAGGCTACAACAAGAAAGTCAGACATAGAGAATTTCAGGTTGGCGATCTAGTGTTGAGAGAAAATCCTAAAAATCAATCACATCAAGAACGCAAGGGGAAGTTCGAACCCAACTGGCTGGGTCCCTTTGTAATCACTGCTACTTTTGGCTCTGGTGCCTATCAACTCTCAACAACTGAAGGAGAACAGCTCCGAGAACCAATCAACGTTCTCCATCTAAAGAAATTCTATGCCTAAGGCATTCAGTGCTTGGTAAATGTCCTGAAAAAAATCTTAAAAATCAGAAAAAGTCCTGAAAAAATGAACATCTTGGTGAAAACCTAGCAATAGGCGCCTTGATGATTCACAAAAAAATCAAAAAAATATCAAAAGTACAAAAAAATTGAAAAAATGAAAAATACAAAAAAAAAAAAAAAAAAAAAGTGCCTTGGTGAAAACCTGGAAACAGGCACCTCGGTAGCAAAAATAGAATCTCTACCAAGATGGTGAAAACTCGGCAAACGGGCACCACTTGTTCCAAAATGCTCCATCTATCAGCACAATCTTGGTCTTTCCCAGCTTTCAGTCTTGCTTTAGTTTGTACATATCTCCCGGTTTGTTCCTGCATTTCCAGTTTTCAATAAGTCGGCCTGTACACCAACCAGCTCAAGCGTTTGCATCCTATCAATGTTCACACTTGGGGGCAATCAATGTCATATCCTATGGTCTCCCATGTATCTTAGACATGTCATATCCACTCAGAGTCCTTTGAAGCTTCAAGTTGAGTCAGTCAGTCAGTCTCGTCTCCAGAAAGGATTTTGCATCAACAACAATCAAACATCAAAACTCAACTGAAAACAATCTGTGCTTCATGCTTTTATCTCCTTGTATGCTTACTGATTCGCATTGAGATTTTTGCATATTGTGTCCCTTCGAGCTCTTCAATGATGTCCTTTACAGGATTTAGAGAGTGATGACTGGGGGCATAATCTTTTCTTTGTCTTCTGCTTGTATGTGAAAATCTAACAGCTTTGGAAATTTTGGATTGAAATGGTGTCCGACTGTAAGAGCCTCTATCTCGAATTGGATGGCCATGCGTACCTCGACCATTGATACCCAAAAAATTCAAGGAAGTTTGATCTAACTATTGTCTTTTTGAGTAAGTTCTTTCTCCTACTGTGGAACGCAATCTTGCCTAAGGATGTGAACGATAAAGGGTCACTACGGGTAATTCACATTGGATTTAGAATGATCTCTTGACTGTTTGATGTGTTTGCAATGCAAGGCATATTCAGGTCATCACGACGTTTATGTTTTGATGCTTGTACAAATTGCTATATCAAAATGGACATGATATTCAGGTCATCCTGGCATTTGTGCCTTGATGCTTATATTTAATCCAACATTTTGAAAATAAAGTCAATATTCATATATCCATGGTTGTTTTCCAGTGGGTGTTGTATTGATTCTTGCACATACAAATCGATATTCATATGTCTATGGTTTCATGGCTAGTGGGCATTGTATTGATTTATCCGGTTACCTAAAAGTTCAATGATGATAACAAATCGGCACATGATCAGTGACTAGGTCCTAGGTCTTAGGTTGCATTTCATTTTGCATGTCTCATTGCATTTTGCATGTTTACATGATCTCACAATGATTAAACAAACTTCAATGCTTAAATGATTTTTCAAATCGCTTCTTCAAGTCTAACAAGAGCTGAATCTCACACGAAGGTTCCTCCAATGAAATAGCAAGTAGAATCCTTTTTCGGGATCAAAATTCAAATCTGAGATCATTCATATTATTAACTACTTGCATAATCAACCTTCAATCATCACAGAAATCTAGTATTCAACTTAACTGATTATCTTACATCAAACTATCAAAATTTCAACTTGGTCAACCATGGTCAACTCATGGTCAAACCTAGTCAAACTTGGTCTTTTGGGACCTTCCAAATGATGCAGAATGCGTTCTCGAACGTGTTTAACCACTTCTCAAATCAATTAACATGCTTCTAAACTATAATGCTGACTTTTCTTGTCAGATTTTAATTTTAATCCCGAAGGGGGCATGGTATTGCACATCATTCAAAGTCTGTAAATCAAATTTTGTCAATCAAATCTATCAATATCTTTCATCAGTAATCAAGACAAACAATCACGTCTAGTTACTGATTCATCAAAAGTCCTCATCGCTCGGGGCAAATCTATCATCACTTGGGGCATATCAGATTCATCGATCCATATCAATCTGGTATTCTCCTAATCTTGTAAACTGTATCAGTTTTTGCAACCATCAGATCATAGTGTTCTTTCCTTGGTTCTTCGAGAACTAAAGGGTTTGGATGTGATACTTGCTAGTTCTGCTAAGACAATTGAGTCTAGAACGGGTCACTCACTTCTTATCAATCCTAAGGTTCAGAATCAGGCATTTTGATACTTTTTCACAATAATAGGTTCATTTGCTTCTACAGTGAACATTATCTTTGGTCATTCAAGACCTATTATCTCCATCTTAATTCAATATCAATCAACTCCTATCTCAATATCTTTCAATCGGTTTCTATCTTGAGATCGGTTTATCTTTTGAATCAGTTTCATATCTTTATCAAACACAGACTATCTTTGAACCACTGCGCTTCGCACAGTAATTCAAAGAGGGGCAAAATGTAATACCCCAAAAATGGGCTATAAGTTCATTAATCTCCTACATCTTCAATTCGAATGAAATCGACATCAAAGTCCTAACCTAAGGCACATCTAAACATCATCGAATCATAATTGATTATCTTAAATTTTGCATCGGGGAATATTCCTAGTAATATTCCTAATTATCTTAATTATCTTTAATTTAATGATTATTTGGCGATAAATCACATTTATCCTAAAAATTTAATTAATTGAATATTTTCATATTTAATTAATTAGATTTAATATTTGCCACTTAATTATGTAATTAAATTTAATTCTATCTATTATTAATTGTATTATTTAATTTTGACAATAAATCAAAATTCCTATCTTTAATTGATTAAATTCTTATTTAATTAATTAAAGCATGTTGTCATTATTTAATAATATAATTTTTAATAAAAGTTTGAATAAATAGTTAATTAACCCATAAATTAATTATTTATTTTCAAAAATCAGTTGAGTTGAGGATAAATCACTTTATTTATTTATTTAATTCTTAATTATTATGCATATTCAAAAGAAACAGTTAAACTCCAAATCAGAAAATCAATGCAAGTTATTGACTTTTTGGAACTCAACATCCTTTTGGAGTTCAAAAAGCTGATCTAAACTCTAATTTGAGTTAAAAAGCTGTTTTTGCATGTTTTTGCATGATTTTGAGAATTAACTATCTTTTATGATCAGATAACTCAAAAATCAAGATGAGTTAATTTGAGTGATTTATGGCTTTTTCCCATGCACCTCCAAAGCCCTGGATTTCTATAAATTAAAGGCTCAGCTCTTCACAAATCATCTCATATTTTGCACAATCACGCTGGAGAATTGGAATTGAAGAATCAAAGCTCTTGCGAATCAACATCTTTGTGAGATCAATCTTATTTTTGCATTCATATTACATATCATTGTTAGATTCATAGCATATCAGTTTTCAATAGTATTCATATCATATCAGTTTTTATCATTCTTATTGCATAGAAAATATCAAAAATATAGATTAATTGCATTCAATTTCATATCCATCTTTTGCATTCAAATCCTTCATTTAGGTGTCGTCTAGGTCACTGATCTCGATTACAATCTGAGAACATTAATCTCGCACCTATTAGAAGGCAGTAAATCGCTTGGTTAGATAGCTTTCAATTTTGCACGATTTTGATTATCAATAACCTCTAATGTTTTACTGAGTGTTGTGTTTACAGATCAGGTACAATTTTCACACACACACTAACATGTTTACAATCTACCATATTAAACTTCTTTAACATTTCTTTTGCATATTTTGTTTGTGACAGAAATAGACCATGTGTAAGCTGAGTTACTTGAAGACCAAGAAAAAATGTCAACTCTGCTAAAAGAGACATCTCAAATTCTGATGCCATGATATTAGAAAATGCTTGGACAATGCATCATTAGTTGAACCAAAAATGATATCATCAACATAAGCTTCTACAGCTATGATATCTCCATTAACATTTTTAATATATAGAGTACTGTCTGCACTTCCTCATGTAAAACCAATTGCTATAAGATGCTTATCAAGTCTAGAATACCAAGCTCGAGGAGCTTGTTTTAAGCCATATAATGCCTTTTTTAGACGATATACATAATTAGGTGTATCTGATGATTTAAAATGTTCTGGTTGTTCCATGTATACTTCTTCATCAAGATATCCATTTAGAAAGGTTGTTTTGACATCCATCTGATAAACAATTAATTTTTTATAACTAGCATTTAGCAAGAAAAATTCTAATGGATTCTAACCTTGCAATTAGAGATAATGTTTCACCAAAATCAATTCCTTCTTGTTGGGCATAACCTTTACACACAAATTTGGCTTTGTTCCTTATTACTTTGCCGTCTTCATTTAGCTTATTTCTAAAAATCCATTTCCTACCTATAACATTCTTGTTATCAGGTCTAGGAACAAGTTCCCAAGTCTGATTTTTCTCAATTTGATTTATTTCAGCTATCATAGCATTTACCTAGCAAGGCTCAGACAAGGCTTCAGTTACAGTTTTTGCCTCAAAATTTGATAATAAACATAGATGTTCTGCAATGTGAGCATGTTCATCCATTTTTGCTTTTCTCCTAGTTAGTATTCCTCCTTCTATAGATCCAATTACTTGCGATTCAGGATGCCTTTTTGCTATTATTCTAGATGGTGTTTTCAAAGAAATTTTTGTCTCTTGAGAGTCTATACAATGTTCTTGATCAGAATGATTGGAATGTTCTTGATTATCTCTGTTAGACATATCATGTTCACAAGGCATAGATTCTTTACTTTTCAGAGACTCTTCATCAATACAACTTTTATTGTTACTATATAAGAAAGAACTTTCATTAAATATGACATTAATTTCTTCAATGATTTTATTTAGCCTTGTATTAAAACATTTGAAAGCCTTTCTTTGTGTTGAATACCCTAGAAAAATACCTTCATTAGACCTTGAATTGAAACTGTCTAACAAGTCACTGTCTTTCTTAATGAAACATTTACAGCCAAATATTTTAAAATTCTTAACATTAGTAGTTTTTCCATACCACAATTCATAGGGAGTATATGTTGTTCTAACTCTGACTTGAGCTCTGTTTAAAATATGTACAGTTGTATGAACAACTTCTTTCCAGAACTTATCAGGTAACTTTTCCTGATTCAACTTTGTTCTAGCCATTTCCTTTACTATCCTATTTTTCTGTTCAACAACACCATTTTGCTGAGGTGTTCGAGTAGTTGAAAATTGCCTCTTAATACCATGTTTTTCACAATACTCAACAAATTTTTGTGAGGTGAACTCTCCACCTCTGTCAAAGCGTAAGCATTTTAGCTTAAGCTCTGTTTCTCATTCTACCATTTTCTTGAATATTTTGAAGTGTGAGAAAGCTTCAGATTTATGTTTCAAGAAGGTTACCTAGACCATCCTAGAATAGTCATCTACAAATAACATGAAGTATGTTTCACCATTTAGTGCTAGTGTTTTTGTAGGACCACATAAGTCTATATGAACAATTTCTAGAGGTTTGTTAGACATGTACTCCTTAGTTTTGAATGAAATTCTGACTTGTTTACCTTTAACACATTCTTCACAAATTTTATCAGGTTTTCTAATTAGAGGTAAACCTCTAACCTTCTTATTTTTGTTGATCCTAGCAAGATTGTCAAAATTTAGATGACCTAGTCGCTTATGCCATAACCAATTATCTTCTACTTGACTTACAAGACAAGTATTGATCAAAGAAGTTTTCTTTACAGTACAATCAATTAGATTATACAAATTTCCTCTTGTTCTTAGACCATTAGCAACAACTTTGTTCTTGCTTTTAATAGAACATCCTTTAGCATTGAAGGAAATTGAATAGCCACTATCACAAATTTGACTGACACTAAGAAGATTATGTTTTAGTCCTTCTACATAATAAACATTGTGAATCGGAGTATCTGTATTAAGGACTATTGTACCATGACCAGTGATATATGCACCTGTGTTATCACCAAACCAAACAAATCCACCATCAAATTCTTCTAGATCCTTAAACTTGCTTTTGCAGCCTATCATATGATGAGAATAGCCACTGTCCAAAACCCAAGAAGCTGGTTTATGAACAAACAGAGTTTTAATAATTAAAGATTTTTCAATGGGTTTCCATACTTGTTTTGATTTCAAACTAAGTTTACATTGATTGGCAAAGTGTCCATAATGAAAACACTTAAAACATCTGATGAGATTCTTGAAATCATACTTTTGTCTTTTTAACTTTTAATTGAATGCTTTATGACCAAAAACATTGCAGTTAAAACAACAACCTTTGAAATAACTCAACCTTTATTTTGAATTTTCAGCTTGTTTAATCTAATTTTGTAACATAACAAGTTCCTTGTCTTTTTCACCAAGAGTCTATTTTTGCTCTTCTATGACCTGATTTGCATTTTCTAAATCACTTTTTAAAGTTCTATTTTCTTTTTCAAAATCTGATACCAATTTCTTGTACCTCTCAAGTTCTTGCAAAGAACAAAGAAGTTCTTTTTCAAGATCAACATCTCCATCTGAATCAGATGAAGATTCTTCTTTTATGATTTAAAAAACATTAATAATTTCTGCCGTAAAAGACACCTCTCCTTCTTGTTCAAAGTTGCTTGATTCTTCACTAGAATCCTCTTTTGATAACAAACTTTTCTTTTTAAAATTCTTAAACCTCTGATTCTGATTCCAAGGTTTCCTTCTAGGAAAACATTTTGTTTTCTCATTATTGTTATCTAAATCAGCATAAGGACATTTTGTAGCAAAGTGTCCTAGTTGACCACAACTGAAACATTTAGGTTTGCCTTGGTACTTCTTCCTCATTTTCTGGACTAACAAAGCTTCTAGAGTAGTAGTTAAATCAATATCACTTTCTTCTAGTTTCTCAGCCTTAAAGGCTGTTTCTTTTTATGTAGAGACAGCTTGATTGCTGATTCTCATTTCATAAGCAGTCAATGTACCTTGTAGTTGATGTAAGGTCATTTTTGAAAAGTTTTTCTTTTCTTCTAAAATTGAAATTTTAGTTTCAAATTTAGGTAGAACTGTTTTAACAACCTTTGAAATAATATCATGTTCTTCAATATTCTCTCCTAGGCCTTTTCTAGCATTAACAACTTCATCAATGCATAAAAAATAAGCAGATATACTTTCTTCCTCATTCATCTTCAAGTTATCAAATTGAGTTTTTAATGTTATCAACTTTGATTCTTTTACTTTCTCATCCCCTTGATAAATAGTTTCTAACTTATTCCAAATATCATTTGCAGACCTACAATACATAACTTTAATAAACACATCTTTGGTAAGTCCACACAGAATAGAAAACTTTGCTCTTTTATCAAGTTCATATTTAGTTTTTTCATCTGGATCTATAGGAACTATAGTTGGAATAGTATATTTATTTTCAACTACTTCCCACATATTTATATCTAAAGAATTGATAAAAGCTTCCATTCTAACTCTCCAAAACACATAATCATTGCCATCAAACAATGGCACTCTGCTCAGAGATGCACCCTCTTCTTGAGCCATTTAAGTTCCAAACCACCCTAGATAATCCCTATAGAAACAGGGACCCTAGCTCTAATACCACTTGTTGGAAGTGGTAATAGTTCTGAGAGGGGGGGTGAATCAGGACTATACAAAATTTTAGTAAGATCAAGTATAAACTCCGATTTTAATTCACTGAACAATATGGATTTGAAAAACAATAAACTAGAATGCAAATAAACAATGCACAAGATAACACTGGATTTTTTCCAAGTGGGAAACCCTCAAAACCTTTTGATTTTATCACAGGGAGAAAAACCATTCCTACCTAACCTATTCTTTTATTTCAGAAATCTTTTCATACAATAGCAGCTCCTACTACTTTCCTTGGCTTATAGCCTTTCACTGTTTTAAAACAACTTATGAATCACACAATTTGTGTATGTAATTGTATGCACTAAATCAACATACATCTTACATATAAAATTGCATATAATAAAACCCTCAATACAACTTTTCTCACAGAATAATATTCTTCTTTTTTTCAGTTACTTTACCAAAATGACTTCCTCTTTTTAAAGCATAGGAAGTCTACAATATTTAGAGTACAATCTAGTTCCAAACTAGTATTAAAAATTGATTTTAAAAACTGAAAGCCACTTTAAAAACTCGACTGATAATGCTCAACTGAAACAGTTGTTCACATTAAAAGTTGAATTCAAATGCTCCTGTTCAGCATGGCTGGTATCAAAAACTGTTCTCAAAATAGTTGAATATCAAGTCATTTCAAACTATTCTGTATAAAAATGCCCACATAAAAACTTATTCTGAAAAACCTGTTTTTAACTAAACCCATAACTGAAAAACTAAATAACTATATATGAAGAAACAAAAAACTACATATAGTTGTATCGTCTTAAAATGGAAGCACTTCCATGGTAAGAGTGTTTAGCCCTCCAAGTAAGTGGTTTGGGGTCATGTTGAACACCTTGAATGGATATTTGACTTGGATCTGGCTTTTCCACCTGTTCTACCCCATTTTCCACTTCTTCCTAGCATTTTCCTACCAATCTGGACTATGAATCTGAGGTTTTGGACCCTAAGGTCAAGGTCAACCTTATGGGGTCAAGGTCGACCTCGACCCTGACCTAGTCAAGGCTAACCTTGATCCTGACCTAGTCAAGGTCAACCTCAACCTTGATCCTGAGGTCTGGGATCTTCGAGGTTTGTTTTCGGTTGCGGGATTTCATCAAAAACCTTATCTTTTCCCTCTTCGGGGCCATTATTTCTCGGATTAAGTGTCAAATTCTCAAATTAATATTTGAGGTGGACCTTTTTCAAGATTTGTATAGGATTCCTAATTTATTATTGGAGATTAACCTTTCTCAAGTTTTGTGCCTAATGGTCAAATTAACTTTTGGGTTAGCCTTACCTTGAATTTTGTAACAAGGCTCTTAAATAATTATTTTATCTCTATGTTAAGGGTGGTCCCCTCCTAGAGTTTTGTGTCAAGACTTTAATTTAATTTCTTTTCCATGTGCACCTCTCTAGAGTTTTGTGCCATGAACCCTTAATTATTATTTTCTATGAGGCCCCTCTTGTGCCCTAGATCACTATAAAAGAGAGCCTTCCTCTCTCATTTTCTCATCTCATTCTCACCAAGCAATCTCTTAAGCTCTCAAGTGCAAGCAAGAAGATCAAGCATTCAAGCATCCAATTCATCAAGGAGATCCATTAGAAGCCATTGAAGGATTCAAGCTCTATGGAGCTCTCTTGTTGAAGATCCATCCATCCAAGCCTCTTCCAAATTCAAGATCCATTCAAGATTGGTGTTGAAGATCTAAAGACAATTGATTGGAGACATCCTATATTCAATTCTACATTCATCCATTCTTATGGATTCAAGGATTTGAATCCTCCATAAGGGTTTCAACTCAAGCAAGGTGAATTGTTCCATTTACTTTGTTTATTCTAGCAATTTCAACTCAATTTCAAGGTTAATTCCTAAATTGGGGTTTGACTGAGGCAAACCCCCCAAACAAACAACCAAAAACCCTCTTTTTCTTGTAGGTATAGGTGTGGAACTTTGGATCTGAGAGTAGATTTGGATACCCTTTTCATCGAACTTCTGAGATCCGTGAACAAAGTCAAAGTCGACCTTCATTTTCCTGAGGTCATCCTTGACCTTTTAAAAGGTCAAAGTCGACCTGATCAAATCTGGAAAAAAGATTTCTGGGTTTTGTTGATCTCGCAGTTTCGATTTACACATGTAAGAATCATCAGATTTTGAAATCGTTTGATAGGGTTTTCAGCCGATTCTTTTTCAGAGGTAAGTACCTTTATTTCTACATTTCAATATTAGTCATCTATATTTTCTTTCTATATCAATACAATTTCATGTAAGTGTAAAATATTAGCTTTGGGGTCTCTTTTATGTGCAAGCTATTTTCCCAGGACCCCATACACTATTTTACCCTATACAATAGTGTAGTTTAACAAAAGACTGAACTTAACATTTCCAGCTAAACCCCAAACAAACTAAAAATAAAAACTTTTATCTGTAGTTTCACAACTATACGCCACAGAGAGAAATGCTTACATATGTCAACAAAAACTTAATACAACCCATATATTATTTGACATTATTGCAAAGCAGAGACGTCACACAAAACCTTTATTTCTTCTTTGTTAAGCACTGAATGGAAATGAGTCAAAGCATACCTGTTGACTATAGAGAATGCATACCATGCTGTGTGTCGAAGCATACCATACTGAAGAAGAACTCAAACATTTTAGATGCATGATGCTTAGAGAACCTTACATTAACTAGAAAAATGAAAATCAACCAGTTCCTTATCAATAGCACAAAAACCTACTAAAAACCCAAAATCAAATGTCAAGTAAATCCTCTGAACCAGCTAAAGAAAAATATCATGGTGGCGCCTTCGTATTAGGGTAACAACAATAATGACTTGCAAAGTGAAGCTTCGTAAACAAGAAGCATATCATTAACAAACTAGAATGATTATTCACATCCACCACCATAAATATGCCACGTGGTTAACATGATTGCCATGTGTTGACAACCGTGGTCAACCCAATGTATAATGAAATAACGTGAGGTTACATAATACCAAAAACCACGTCAATGCCAGCTGGACAATATAACGCATGCAGCGTCATGCATCAAGGACAAACACCAACAAGGCCTATAGTTAAAAATCATTTTGATTTCCTGTAGAAGAGAATCAATGATTTCATTAAATCAGAACATTCATAGAAAACTTTGGCCATATATCAAAATAAAAGGGCGAATGAAATATCTTTTATTGCTATGAAATACAGGGGAATAAATAATTAATATATACCAAAGTAAATATAAAGTGAGGCTCTATTAAAAATCATAATATTACGAGAAGAACATGTTAATGTATTTTTGTCATAAAGATGTAAAAGGAAATGTTATATTGTCTTCGATATCATTTTCGGGAAGGTCATGGGAAAGAAAAACATGAAGAAAATATGAGGGCCATTGAAGAGGAGGTAGAGTAATGATTTTCCTGCACCAATGTTTAATGCTTTGGACATTTCAAAATTTATAACTCGTGGAAATAATATTGGGCCATTATTATATTAAGTATACTGTATGATAATGAACATTAATTGAATCAGATTTTGCATATATTTGAAGCAAGCAACCATTGGCTTTTCTCTTTTGTAGAGTTAACATCAATGCATTTTCTATGCATGAACATCCCTTTTCATTTTTATTCTTCTTGTTATAGTTGATTCTCATCAGATCTAAGAATTATCTAAATATGTTAAGTATCTCGTCATAATGAAACCCCTCTAAATCTAATAAATGATTCTTATCAAGCACTTAACATTCTGATGCAGCTAAAAATTTTAAAATTTAAAATTTTATTGCTAGATTTCCTTTTCACTTAGTTAATGTTCCTTCTTTCTGAGGCTAAGAAATGCTTAGAACTGTTGATGCAGTCCAGGTTCAAAGACCCAGTGAACGGAAGCTAATCTTGGCAACCACACCCACAGTCAAGTCAGACATGGAAAGAGATTATACTTACCTTGCAGGTACATAGTCCAACAACAAGGACTTACAACCTTCTTCTTTACCTCATAAACAACCACAAATAGACTTTCAATTTCAACACATTCCATCAAAGAAAATATCTCTGTATCTTTCTATTGCAAGCTTTCATGTAATTTCCTTTCATCTTTTACTTGAGAGGATGGTATTCTACAAATCTCATATATATTCTGTTTCACTCCTCTGTTCGTTGGAGCCTATCTATCTATTTACTTATTTATTTATATATCTATGTGTAGATGATGAGGTAATTCCTTCTCAACTTTACATATTTTTTGCAACTCTCTATTTATAATGACATCGGTGTTCCATCTATGCTCCCTGGGTAAGCAATCATGAAACAAAATTAATTGTAAAATAAAAAAATTCAGATTAATTTTCTATATTTTCAGAAAATTGGTTAACTCTTTGAATCAACCCTGCAGACTAACTGAGCCCCACACAGACTTGGATACCTAAGTCCTTGTTTGAGAATCAACTCTAAAATATATATATATATATATATATATATATATATATATATATATATATATATATATATATATATATATATATATATATATATATATATATATATATATATATATATATATATATATATATATATATATATATATATATATATATATATATATATATATATATATATATATATATATATATATATATATATATATATATATATATATATATATATATATATATATATCCCAAGTGTTTAGAAATTTCTTTTCACATCCTAAAAATGTTTCACTGCAATTGTCATTCGCAAACTGTAGGATTATTTTTCTCAATCCAAAAATGCATCCCTAAGGCTGATTATATTTGATTTTTATGCATACTTAGATATATGACTAAATGTCTTAGAAAAGGAAAGTATCTTACAAAAATGAAAAAAAAAAGCAATCAATATATAATCTCTTCTGTATGTTTTTGGAAAAATTTCCAGCCTACCATTATTAAGAAAGAAAATAATTTCTGTAATTACCATATCTGAAACAAATGAGAACTTTTTTAATCCTCTTTATCTCTAAACAAATTTCTCGAACATTAATCTATGATAGAAGTCACTGTAATACTTTTGCACTGGAAATGTATTCCTATTGATTATTGTTCTGGGGATGTTCCCTTTGGGTTTTAGAAGTTTAATTGGCATACCTTGACAAATGCTATCCATGCAACAATTGGATTTGTGGAGCTATTCATTGCCAAAAAATGAAAACATCAAATTTGGAGATAAGTCATGATAAATTCAATAAGGGACCATGAGTATCATATTTATCTTTGTTTGAAAAACACCTAGTAAGATTGTTAAAACCATCGGAAACTGATCGTTGATCCTTCGGATTGGTTCCAAGTCATGATTGATAAGTAACTTCAGAATACGGAAGGCCTTGAGTTTCTTGATGAGGGTCCTCTGCCCTGTGGATCTTACATCTTGAATAACCTTATCAAAACTAAGCCTCTTTTGCTAAATGGGAAGCTTTAGCATATTGTTAATGACAGACAGGCTCATTTTTAGAAGGATCCTTGAGATTCTTTGGTCCCTCTTGAATTCCACTCCATTTTCTTGGTCATTGACTACCAAACTTGGTTCTTTGTTGCAGGATTATCATGACAATTCCACCTCTCCTCCCTCCTGGAGGATTGATCCTATGTAGTTTGTGATGTCTTTCTATGTTGCTATGCAAGAAATCCTTCTCTTATGGACCAGTATGAGATTGTACAGAACTAAATTTGAAGATAAACTGGTTTTCCCTTCATCTCCTAATGAGACCCACTCTGTCAGATCTGGTTACATGATGTTTTCTCCTTCTTGGACTTCTCTTTTTCAAGTGGGCTAGGATCTAGAAATCCAAAACTACTGGATGAAAATCTGCTTCTTCTGATGGACAACCTGTCACTGAACAATACGTACTTTAGATAATCTCCAGACGAGGGGGGATCCACTTAGTCAACAAATGTGGTCTCTGTGAGAGTGATGAAGAAAATATTGATTATATTATGTTCCACTTTTCTTTCTCCTGGAATATAAGATAGAAGATCATGCATCTTTTCTCTCTTGCTTGGATTCATCATAAAAAACCCCAATTGAATTCTTCTCACTAGTTCCCTCTAAGATCTCATCCTTTTCTTGTCAAGCTTTGGTGGCAAGCCTTCCTTCGAGTGAGTTGATCTATTTTTTTGGAAATAACGCAACATGATATTTAGGGTAAAGAAAATTAATTGGTAAGGTTTAACTTTTGTTATTATCAATAATATTGAGGAAAATATAATGTGTTTTCCTTAGGAAAAGAATATGTATCTTCCTACTTTGGATTGGAATTTAGCTAAAAGTTTGAGATTATTTAACTCTCTCTCCCTCTATGTGTCCTCTCTTGTGGGTTTTTGAAATTCTATTCAATGGTTTCTTGAATTATAGATGGTTTAAGTTAAACTTTGATGTTTCATCAAAGGGAACTTTAGTTGGTCAAGTGGGGGTGGCATTATAAGGGATGGAAAGGGCAATTTCAGGTTGACCTATGAGGCTAACTTGGAAATTCAAACCTCTAACAAGATTGAGGTGAAAATGGCTTATAGTGATGTTGTTATTAATAAAAATAAAGGGATCCAAAAGATTATTATTGAAGGTGATGCTAAAAATGTCATCATGATACTTCATGGGGATGGGGAAGCAACTCCAGGTTGGGTTGTTGAAGATGTCAATTTTAAAGCTACCATATTTTGTCCATGTTGGAACAAGTTAGATTCAATCACACCCTTAGAGGGGTAAAAAATAGAAAATAGACTAGCCAACCTTGGCCCTTTTACAATTTCTATGCAGACATGGACCTCCCTTCACAACATCCTAGAGAACATTTGTGCATCCATCCTAGATGGTCAAGTCTTACATGTTGGCCAAGATCTATCTACTGCCATATATATCTATGATGGTCTTTTATTTCATTTTCCATAATCATTTTGTGTTGAAAATGCCTACATTTTCTGGTAAAAAATTCACATCCCTCTCTAGCTTGTTGTTTTGCCCTTTTCACTTCTTAGCCTTCCATAGTCTTTTTCAACTTGTTCATATTGAAAATTTCCCGAGTTGGCTTTCAAGGGGGGCGGGGTGGGGGGGAGGGTATTATCCCAATGGAACCTAATAATTATGAAATTTTCAAGAATGATACGGTTCTCTAGCCTATTTTGGTCAAAGGTAACATTTCCATCTACATTGATGGCATGCAAGGATTTGACCTTGAGTTATTTGAGGAAATTGCAAGGGTTTGCATCAGGGATAACTTTAAGAAACCCACTTTTTGGGAAATTTGTAAAATCCTGGCAAATCATACATTATTTAAGGGGGGAATTTGTTTTAATGTAGGTGATTTTTTTTTTCAAATCCATGATTTTTCATAGTTTGTATTGGTGATTTTTTCCCCACTGAATGAAAATTTCATAAATTGTTGGCAAATAATTTTCTTGTGAAGTAAAAAATTATAATATATGAGGTGAATAATTTTCTTTTGAAATAAAAAATTATAATATTTGAGGCGAATAATTTTCTTATGAAGTAAAAAATTATAATATATGAGGCAAATGATATTCTTTTGAAGGGTAAGAAAATTATTGTATTGGCAAATTTTATGTACCGTTCAAAAAATTATTTATTTTATTAGCTAATCATTCGTTAATTATGGAAAAAAAAATATTTTATTGGCTATTTCCAAGATCAATGGATGAAGTTTAATTTCAGCCCCAATTTCTTGAAGGAAACAGAGTTGTTGAGGAAGTCACCGAAATGTTGACACGTATCAAATAAGGGTAACTTGTCTGCAGACTACAGTGTACATGTGTTGGTATCGATAATCACGGTCCTATTACTATAGTGCAACTTGCAACCTCTTAATTTGGTAAGAAATAAATGCCTTGTCAGTGTAAGGAAACTCAGGTGCTGAAATAGTTTCCTACGCTAATCTCTATAGGAGAGTATTGTGCAAATTCTTATAAATCCTTACAATTTCAGATTCGTTAACTACTTTAACAAAGATATTGCAACCACATACCATGCATATAGAAAAATAGAGAATGACACAATGATATACCCTGGGGAAACCTTTCGGTAAAAACCCCAGCACTCCAAAACCTGCACAATGTATTGATCAAAACTATTACAGCTTACAATACACTTGCAATGCAAGTTCTTTCAGAAGATTTCCAAAACCTTGAAGACAAATCATGGCAGCATAAAAATTTTCCAACCATACACTCGCATCACACATCTTCGCAACCCTAAAAAAGCTTATATCATGCACTTCACTTTTTAGGGCTACTCCCAAGATAACCGTATTAGGGTTTTACCATTCTCCAAGAAAATAGGAACCCCACGATTGGGGAAGAGTGTATAGTACTCAAATTTATCAGTTCCCACATGTCTTCACCTATCATTGAATCTTCCTCACATAGCTCTTACGTGTCATAGGAATCCGTCATAACCATTTTAGCCATGATCTCCTTACACACAATTCAAGATGCCGACACATCAACATTATTTGTAAGAAATGCATTTTACAAAACAAATAATAAGAATAGGAATTATCCAAGGTTGAGACACCTTATTCCTAATAGTCAATGACAAGTGACATTCTTTAGTTGTCACACAACACTTCCAAATTTGTACAAACGATCTAACCGATTTCTGACAATTTTGCATAAATGAGAAAGATTTACTGCTAGATATGAAAGATTAAGGATAAAATTTTAATTTATAACCCGCATGCATTTAGGTGAAGGATTTACATGAAATATTTAGAGGCATATTAAGGACAATGAATTTAATACCATTAAAGAAAGAATAATTTATTGCTAAGTAATGACCAAGGATTTAAGGGCTATTTATAGACGATCTAGCTTCATTATTCATCGATTTGTCTTTGCTAGATAATTTGTTTATTTAGGGTTTGCAGTCTGCACTCTACAAATAATTTATTTTTGAGTTTTATGAAGTTTTACTATTTTAGATGGACACTCCAATTAGGCTTAGATGCACATCTGAGGAGGCTTAGAAGGCCTTTCTGGGTTCCTTTTCTGATGAAACTTTAGAATCTATTTGTAAGGAGGGTGGGCCTCTCGTAATAGAGGCTGTGAAAATGGTGTTGGGCTGAGAGTTTTTGAACAATGAAGATAGGCATCAGGTCAACACGGACATTATGTCCCATTTTTTGGCTTTTCTTCTTCACCTCGAAGGAGAGAAGGTGGACATGTTAATGCTTCAGACGAGGGTTTTTAAAGAAGAATACCTAGGCGATAATGTTAATATTGTTTTGTTCATAGAAATAAGGGTGGGGATCCCTTGGGAAAGTGAAATACCCAAGCTTCTCCTCCGAGGCCAAAATATGGTCATGCAACCTTTTCTGTTGGGCTTGACTATTGGGCAATTGAAGTGCCATAGGAAATGGGTGCTAATTGCTAGGGATTTTCTTTGTAAGTGGTTTATGCTTGACGAAGAGGAGGCTCAGGCAGGGCAATACAGGTGGCTTGATGAATTCTACTTAGATGGAGCTGAAGGGCAAAATCACTAGTGGACTACTAGTGGGTTTTTTTAATAAAAATTTACCTTGTTTTTGGGTTTTTTCTGTTTATAGTATAATAGTAGGTTTCTCTTTGTAGTATTGTACCGGAAGTGGACAATGTAATTAGAATTTTATAAAAAAGTATAATGAAAATTTTGCAAGCTTTAGCTCATTTCAATTTATGTTTTATGGGTACAAAAAATGGTTTTTAGATTTCTTTGTCACTGTGATTGCAATATTTTAATTAGTTTCTTTATATGTGTATTTGAAATGTATGATGTAACTTGTAAGTATGTTTCAGTAGAAATAAGGAAACATTCAAATGATGTGGATGGTATTTCCATTTTTAAATTTGAATATTTAAAATGTATCACAGATGTAGTTAATATGAAAGATTTGTAGAATTTTGAAGGACAAATGAATTATCAACGTTAAAGTTATAATCAATAAAAAATATCATTTTAACATTAAGTATACTATATAATCAATTTGAAGGACAAATGAATTAATAAGGTTAGAGAAAGAATTTACCATTTCCTAATTATAAGGTATGAGAATTATATGAGATTATAATTATCAATGTTAAAGTTATAATCAATAAAAAATATCATTTTAACATTAAGTATACTATATAATCAATTTGAAGGACAAATGAATTAATAAGGTTAGAGAAAGAATTTATGGTTTTCTAATTATAAGGTAAGAGAATTATATGAGATTATAATTATAATTATCAACGTTAAAGTTATAATCAATAAAAAATATCATTTTAACTTTAAGTATACTATATCATCACTAAAAAATATTACTTTAACTGATAACTCATGTTTGGCAGACCTAGCGAGTCAGCGACCACATAAATGAGAAGTATTGTCATCTCTAGACACTAAATTAAGTAATATTATTAAAAAAATAGTGCATTTTGAATTGTTACTATTCAATTAAATAACTTTAAAGTTTAAATGTTATTAACTTAGTATCCATTATTAATTAATATCTATAAAGGAAATAATAACAGTATAACATTTAACAATTTTTTTTGTAAATAACTACAGTTGGATGAGCATAGATCGACGATGTACAATGGAATTCAGGATGAAAGGGAAAAGCAACCCCATCTTTTCAAACCCATTTTGGAATCATGACACTTGTCACTAAACACGTTCCACTCACAGTCTCACATGGTCTACCAACAATGTCATTTCAATTTGATGATGACGTGATATGTCTGACTCGTGAGGTGAGTCAGCCCTACTAGGTGAGTTAATGGGACCCATGGGGCCACCACACCAACTAACAATGACATAATGACCGTTGGATGATTTTAGATCAATGACTGAAGTTGTATTTTGAGCCAAAAGGAAAAAGAAACCCCATCTTTTCAAACCCATTCCAGAATCATGATGCGTGTCACTAAACATGTTCCACTCACAGTCTTGTACACCTTACCAATAATGTCATTTGATGATGATGTAACACGTCTGACTCGTGAGGTGACTCAGCCATCAGGTGACAAGGTGAGTTAATGGGACCCACGGTGCCACCACACCAGATAGTGACTAACATTGCATTGACATTATGACTATTGGATGATTGTAGATAAATGACCAAAGCTATATTTTGGGCCGAAAGGGAAAAGAAATACAACTTCTTTGCAAACCCATTCTTGATTCATGACGTGTGTCCACTCACATGGTCAGTGACAAGTGTGACGACTGTAGATTGTACACTTTTTGTACTTTAAGTTTCAAATCTAATTTTTCATTTATAAGTATAAGTTATTAAGTAGTCTAAAGTATACATTTCTAGGTTGAGGATTGAGGTCTAAGGAAAGAAACAAAGTCTCTCAGCTCTCGAGTCTCTTCCTAGTCATAGTCTACAAAAATTGAAACTAAGGGTAACGGGTAACTACTAAAATCCTGAACACCTAGGTCCCGCATTTTAAATTTCTAAAATCTCTTGATTTGCAACTTTACTATTTATATTATAGAAAAAAAATTATCCCGTTACTTGTTAGGGTTTAATTTTGAATCACCCCTATAAATTGTAAGCTTGTAGCTATGTATAAATATTTGAATTTTCCTATGAGTAAATAGTGATACCGGTTTAGGTTACCAGCTTACCACGATGGGCAAAAAATATATCAAGAATAAGACTATGACTAAAAAGCCAAGTCAGATAATAGAATTCCACAATCTTCTTAAAACACTATTTTTCACTGATTTATTCCATGATATTTATGATCCTATTATTCATGGAAATAAGGGAATAATGGAAATTAGATTTTCACTTGAAAACAAGTGGAACGATCCAAATAAGGCTTCAAAATTTTCTTCATTTAACCCCATGGTAAATGCAATGGCAAATAAAATTGCATCGTGGAATGCTGGGTCGGCATGCATGGCACTACCTCAAATATTCCCTTGCCCAAAAATTGTCATGGTCTGTGCCAAAAATTATGATGAAAATAGCAAAGCAATTGTGAATAAAAATACTCAGGAGGAAATTTTGTCCATAACTGAGAGAGAATTTGCTAGTCTATTGAACCTAGGGTTTGAACAGAAAAACTCAAATGTGAAAATTGACCTAAGAAAGCTAGTAGAGGATTATGAAAAAATAGATGCAACACGGATAGATTCTTATATCAGAGGAATACCAAATAGTTCTAGCTCGAGTCCAGATCATATGCCTCCTTATGATTATGAAATTTTTGTGCCATGGATTCAAGACAGTATATTTCCTTGCTAACATTTTGTTTGGGATTGGATATTAATAAAGAAGTGTGTGCCAGAATTCTTGAAATGCTTTTTCATATTCATTTTGAAAAAGAACCAGTAAAATATTGTTTTATTGAGCACATTGTTTGTTGCATGCAAGAATAATTACTAATGATTAAAATAGGTTCATAGAAGACATTTAGATTCACAACCTACTTGTGCTATCTTCTCTTAGCAAAGCATCATGCAATATTTTAGACAAAAAAGCTTTGCAGTCAGGGCGAAAATCTAATATATGAGTGGACACCTCATATAAGGATGATTGATAACAAAAGGAACTACAACGATTTTGTAGACTTTTTTTGGCACCAATGTATGATAAAAGTATAGGCACTCCAATGCCTAGATTGCCTACTACTTGTAGAGATTTAATTCAACTTGGAAGTAAAATACAATTGGCTGACTCGTACTTCATGGAAGAGTACACAGTGTTAAGGTTTTATGATTCAGTGGTAGAACCCTACAAACTTCTAATACATGTCACAAAGAGGGTATTTGCATTGGAATATGTATGACAGATGGAGAGCACATATGTACTCTTTAATGGTCAGAAAAAGAAAATGATATTTCCTTCCTTGCCTTTCTCATTTGGAGGGTTCACATTTGAGAGAAGAGGATTCAAAGTGGCACAAGCCTTTTTTACAATTTTTCACTTTGATGTTGACAGTCACTGGCAGTATGATCCACTCAACATAATTGAAACAAAGCTTAGAGAGAATGGGAACTCTGCAAGCAAATGTCAACATGAAAGTATGCCATTGATTGAAAATTTTTAAAATATGGATTCCTGGGAAGAGGTCAAAAAAAGAGATGGAGAAATATGATGCTGAAAATAATATGTCAATACAGGAATTGTCATCACAAATTATGGCATTGCACAAATAGAAAGGAAAAGTGTAGGCTATGACATCATACAATTTCTACCAAAAAGCTACTCAACCATCTACAAAATCTATTCCAAATGACCTAATGGATGAATGTATGGATGATAATTGGAATCGAACCAAAATTCATGATTTTTGGGAAATGAGGAAGAATCTCGGTGAGCCAAAGACCTCTAAAGATCTTTATGAGGTGGAAGAGGATAAAATGTTTAATGACTTATGGAATAAGGAGCATCCAGCTGAAGCATATGTCACTGATGATGATGACTATGACCAGGATCCTGTAAATCCCACATCCAGTGTGAATCCCCCAATTAGTAGAGAAGTTGATAAGTCCATAAAAGATAAATATACCAAAGGGGCAGATATTATACAAAAAATGGGCTACCCAAGTTTTGTTGGTCTGGGTCCTAGTGGACAAGGGGTTTGATCTACACCTGACCCACTAGCTCCACCAAAACATGGTGAGAAACCAGGCCTTGGGCTTGGAGTTCAATCATCATTTTTATCAACTCAGTCAATTCCATTAGTTCTAGCTTCAAATACAATTCCACCTGTTCCAAGCACTCAGATTCAATCTAAATCAATTGCCATTCCCACAACTATGGATATCATGGGTACAACTACAACTAGTGGTCTGAAAAGGACATTTTAGATAGACACAAAAATAATTGTTTCCAAAGATCAAGGCAATGTAAAGAAGCAAAAGGTTATGATAAGTATTAGTACAATAATGGCAATGGTGACCGTGAGTCCAACAATTGCCCAACCTTCAAGAAAAAACACTCAGAACAGTCCAAAAACTCCACTTGTAATATGTCAGGGTGTTGCTAATCCTCATGGTAGAATTAACAAAACCATAGGAAACATAGGTGGAAGCTCGTACATTAGTGCAAGTGCTATTTCACCATTCAAACATTTAGTTGTGTCACAAAACCCTAATTTTCATTACAATGATTTTGTAACTAACTATGAACAATCAAAAAATAGGAATAGACAAAATAGTAAGAAAATGAAGATGGAAGTAGTTTCTATAGCTCGTGATGCAGAACATGCATCCAATAGGTTATTTACCACATATGACCCAAATAAAGATATGATGGAATTCATGGTTGTTATGCCCCCAGCTAGAGATAACAATCCACCAGAGAGTCAGTTAGATCCATCTCAATTTTAAGTTAGCACCCTCCAAGTGGATTTATTCAAATTTAAAAATGTGGACAAGGTAAATGTGTCAAAAATGACCAACCAAGTGGTCTATAGTTCACTGATGAAGTTGGAGAGAGAGAAAGGAAAGCTTCAGGGCACAATAGATAAGTTAAAGGAAGACCTGGCAAATGTAAAGGCAAATGAGAAAGCAATAGAAAATAGGTGCAAAGAATTAGAGAGAAGGATAAAAAATTCATCCTCTAAAGAAGCAATTGGACAACAAGAATATATGGATGTAGAATTGAAAACTCTGAGGGAAAAATTGGAACAGAGCGAAAAAAAACTTGAGGATGAAAAAGCCTATTTATTAAGTTTATACAAAAACTTGGAGAATGCAAGACATGAAACCAATAAATTAAAGAAAGAATTGGAGAGTGAGAGGGTAAAAACAAAACAGTGGGAAGAGAAAGCAAAAGAGTGGGAAGAGAAAGAAGAGAAAATAAGACAACATGGTGAACACTAGTTCTCAGAAATGAGAGAAGACCTAAAGAAGGCAAATAATATAATTAAAAATTATGAAAACATCTTGAATGACAATGTAAATAATACAGTCAAGAAAATAAAAAAATTCTTCTAGGGGCAAATAATGATGTCTGGTGATAGGTTGTGTGATTGGTTTGAACTGAATGAAACTCTTACAGATGTTTTTGGGAAGCTGAAAGAGCACATTGGGAAGAACAAAAGTTTTTGTCAGAGACAAAAAACTACAAAGCAGATTATGCAAGAAATCAATAGAACCAGTGACAGGCATTTGGCAAGCAAGGGAATTCAGGACCCCGTTGGTGGAACAATAAAGGGGACCTCTGTCTTTGAAAAATGTCAGAAGCTAATAGAAGCAAATGAAACTCTTGCCTTATTTGGGCCAAAGATCATCAAGATGAATAGTAAAACAACCAAATTGATATCTCTTGGTTTGTCAAGTCCTAGACTTGATTACTCATCAATGAATTTCATTGGAAGATAAGCTTACAAAAAAAGTTGGACACAATGACGTTTGATTTAGGTAACCTTCCTCAGGACAAAACTCATGAAGGAATTGTAAAGTACATCAAAACATTCACAAATTTGAATGCAGTAATGGAAGGAACATTGCTTTCAACTCACTCTTCTAAGTATGGATGGTTGACGAGGTTGCAGGTCATTTACTATAACATCACAAATTTTTCCCTTCCAATCGATGAAGAATGGAGCATACTAAAGAAATTGACAGAATCATCTTGATCTCATCAATCATTGTATGTGGAAGTACTTTCACTTTCAATCATCTCTATATCTTTAGTATATATCTTTGATATTATCCTAAATACTAGAGTCTAGAATTGAGTTCAAAGTAACAAGTTTGAACTTTGTTTTTTGAACAGGATCAATTTTGCAGTCTTATAGATGCTATTGCCAATGCTAATTTACAAAACCGGCCTGTCAAATGTAGAAATGTGCAACTAAAGTTGTAGACTTGTAGTTCTCGTACTGATTTAGATTTTGAGAGTTCTCACTTCACATTAGGCAAATTGACCTAAAGTTGTTGTTTCTCCCTTGTTTCTATAAAAGGGAATTTAGGGTCATTGGCTTAGGGTAATGAAATTGAAATTGGGCAATGTGCCAATTTCCAAATTGCCAATGGGTATTGAGTCATTGACTTTTGTAAACAGAATCACAGAGTTGTGTTCTTACTAGTATTAATGAGTGAATTGTTACATTGTATCATATTTGTAATTAAATTAGTGAGAATCAGTATTTCTAACTCTAAGAATTGTAACATATGAATTTCTATATTGTAAAAAAAAATAATGAAAAATCTACAAGAATTGTACCATATGAGCTGAATAATTCAAATGAAAACCATTATTAATTATGGAATTGAATCTTGATGACATTATCAACCACATTCATGTTTTCAACATTAGAATATGCTATTATGCATGATTGATGATGAGATATAGAAACTGATAGACTTCAAGAAAAAGCTTAATAAATACCTAGGACCTACTACTTCTACAACAATTCAACTTCAAGCTGCCACATCATATCATCATTGAGATCATCGGATTCAGTGCCATCAACTTCATAGCTTCCTTGGTTCTTCGATATGTTTTCTTCACTTTGCATACCACCACTTAACTGATGTTCACTGCTAGCAGTACTAGTACCAGTACATGAGTCAATGACATCATTGTCTCTGGCATTCCCACTCCCAATCCCACTTTGGTTTGAAATGTTACCCAACCCTCTTCTCTGACATCTCTTCCTCCATAATTTTAGTTCCCTTTCATAAGGAAAAGTATTGACTTCATACCTGGATGTATAGAGCCTCAAGCAATTTTCCAGATTCTTGTCTAGTTTGTTTCTTAGCTATGACTTTAGGAATCCCAAAGTACTGAAAACTCTCTCATCCTCCACCAACCCCAATATCATGGTTAGACATAATTTAGCAAGCTTGAAATATTCTGATATTGAATCAGTCAATAAATCGCTCTCAGCTAGATTTTTCCAAAGCCTTGATACCAATCCATCTTCGCGAGGGTTCTACATAATATTATATTGTTCCCTCATTATCATTGAAAAATGACTTGATTGCTCTCTCAAATGATTTTCATCTAAAATTCCATTTAGAGTTACTCCATTTAACTCTTTGGTTTTGCAGAAATGATCTATCAAAGTTAGTAGCTTAGTTTTAAAATATTTCAAACTGTTCAAATTCCAATATCAAGGAAACACAATAGCCATGGATTCAAGTAGTTTGACTAGAGGGAATCTTGCTCTAATCTATGCGGAAAGATAAAAGGAAATGTTCTTCATAGAAGCTATTACAGACTCAATGATCTTGGTAAAGTCTTCTCTTGTAATACTTGATAATCGCCTCCTGGGGTTCTTTCCTATTTCCTCGGACTCGATCCTGGAAAAGTAGTGCATTGGTATCTCAACTCCCCATTTGAACCAATATTTAAAAAGTTATTAGGATTGTCCAAATCTGTGATTTTCAGCTAGCTGGAAAATTTTACATCATTGACACATAATTGATAGAGATTATCAAGCGTCACACATGTCAATTTATGCAGTGCAACATATTCTGCAATATACATAGCTCTTTGCTGGGCCTTTTTCATTAAATTTCTCATTTTCTCAAGCATGGGGAGAAGACCTGCTAATGTTAACTTTGTTTCTACATTACTTAATATTGCCAGCAGTGCAAGAAATTTTGATTTCCCTACTTCTTCATGACTTGAGTTCATTAGAACAAGAAATGATTGATATTCTCAAAAACTCGATGTGCTAGTCCATCCAAAGAGATCCATCTGGTATCATTATTCTTAAGAAGCTTGTTCCCGTCGGTTAGTCCTTCAACAAAGTGTTGAAATTCCCTCAATCATTTTGGACTTTGATAGAAGTATTAGTAGAGCTCTTTGATTAAAGCTTCAAGTTTTTTATATTGGAGCATGCTTGTTGACAACTCCAAAAGCTAGATTCATTTTGTGGGCCATGCATTGAATGGGAGTAATGTAGGGTGCACAAGAAGATTGTATCTTTGTGCAAAGACTACCCCTATGGCCTTGCATTACTAAAGCTCCATCCGCTCTGACACACACCAACTTTTTGGCAATGGTCATGGCATTTATACCTCCATATTCAATTAGAGAACTCTTTACTAGTTCAAATAAATTTTCCGCTGTTGCATTATCCCTCATTTTAGCAACAGTTAGTAGATGATGTTGGTGAACAAAATTGTGTATGGTATAAACATGCATGCATACCCAGGAAGTATTGTCTACTATTGTAACCTCATCTAAAGACAATGCAATAAAATTTGACTCTTTAGTTTTTGCCTTTAGATCCTCTTTTTCAACCTTGACAAGACAACTTACCCATTCCCATCCACTATGTACTGACCAGTGACTATTAGGATAATTCCAAACTTTTAGAAAGTGTAATAAAGCACTCAATGATGGGTAGTCTATCATAGGACAGCCTCTGCTCAAAATATTAAACACAACACTTAACTAAACAACTTTTCCCATTAGCTCTACTTCCAATACTTTTCCAAAACAAGCTTTAATAGAGCCTTTAACTTCACCAGGCTTCATCTTTATATTATGATGAAATTCATATAATTCTACATTCCTAACATGCTAAGATTCCTCCTCTATTTTCCATCTTATCACTAATTTTTGAACTCCATCTATGGTTTTTTTTTCGTAAACTTTACCCATATGCTTCTCTATGGTATCAATTTTTAGCTGCAACCTCTTTTCCTTCTTATTTATCTAGCTACAAATCTTACATATGCATTCTACCAGAGGGTCCCCTTCAATTGGATTATCCACTGGTTAAATGAATGGCTAATTTGACACCCATTCTACTTGAAAATTCTTTGACAAATCCCACATTCTATCATTCTTTGATTTGTATTTTCTTTTCTTCCCTACACCATCATATTCTTTGACATTCTTAGTCTCATCCAAGTTTCTTATATCATTATGGCCACTCTGGTTATTGAACTAAAAATCTTCTTCAAGTTCATCATGATTTGAGATATTAGGTTTGCTGACTTCTTCAATATGTCATGTAGGTTCAACTTTAGGTTGTGAATCTTGAAAATCTTCTTGTGATGAAGTAGCTTCCTGATTTTGGCCAGAAATATTTCCAACACCATGACCAAAGTACGATGATAAGGTTCTACATTTTGTTTCCCTCTCTTGACTTTCCCCATATGTCGAAGCCTTACCCTTACCCTTATTCTTATTCAACATCTTGATTCTTCAACGTAATAAAGGCTACCAGCCTACTAGTGAAAAAAAAATGTAAAAAAAATGTTTACTTGTTGAAGAAGTGACAAATGACAATAGAACTATAATATACAATGTTTACATAGTCGCAAAATAATAATCAGTATCACTTACCTTTACCTCAAATTCAATTGCAGTCATGACTCACCATTGTATTCAAGACTCAACAGTCTGAACTTCATTATCGATCAAATTGAACCGATCCAAATTGTGTACAATAACACTGATGTATGAATGTATTTATACTAATCATTTTTAGCGAATTGGGTGGGAGGTATTAGGTCAGTGTCCAAATATTTAGTGAAGCCCACGTAATTATAACACATTTTTTGTTATTTCCAAGGTGATTATGGGTCATCCAATACCTTGGTATGATTAATAAAGGTGGTGAAAATCCATCCATTTGAGACACACATCCGTAAAATGGCTGGTGAAGTTGGGGCTGCCTAAATATATATATATATATATATATATATATATATATATATATATATATATATATATATATATATATATATATATATATATATATATATATAACTATTAGCAAATATAGGCTGTCCATTTGGGGCCACTTTGAAATTATAAGCGAATGATAAAAATATATCGTGCCCAAAACATATATGTCATTGGCGATAATGTGAAAGAAATGGACAAAATTTAATAAACCATTGGGCGATGGACCCGGGCATTGGACCCAATTTTAATAAATGTGGGGTGATAGGGTCACTCCCATATGGGAAAAATATTCACCAATTTGCGGGTTGCCGACAAGCGACATTCGCCAAACGGTGAATAATCACCACTAAAGTTTTCACTAGTTTGCATGTAGGATATCAACCTTGACTTATTTGAGGAAATTATAAGGTTTTTTATGTAGGGCCATAGGTAAAAAAATTCCTACTTGCAGAATGGGATTAATAAAGAAGGTGTCCCAAGGGAATGGAAGGATGTGGCACTAGTTTTGCAAAAGTACATAACTGATGTAGTCAAGGTTGGGGAATCCAATGAAGTACTGACCGACCTTGCAACCAAACCAATACACAATGGAAATACAAAACAACAACACAATATCTGATATGAAACAAAAATCTTTATTCATCAAATTACCAATTACATGCAATGTGTTGGGCTGTACGACCTTCTTGGTTACGGCCAAATACAAAGAAAATATCAATCTACAAGATCTCACAGGATCCAAATCTCTTCCACAACATTAGCATTTAGCTAGCCTAGGTTTGGAATATGTAGCACACTAGTAGGCACCCAGGAAAGATCTATATTTGTACTCAAAATCCCAATAAATCTTCCTACTCCTAAGCTCATGGGCTACTAACTTCCTTCCAACTACCCCAAAACTTCCCCTTAAACAACTACCCAAACAACTTTTAGAAAGTAAAGTCCACCAAGATAACTGAGAGGGGGGGGGGGTGAATTAGTTATCAGATAATCATAACCTTTATCAACTTCAACAACATTTAACCATGTAAGGAATGTAATTACCAACCATAAAAAGATATTCATACACAATGACACAATAACACAAGATATGTTGACTAGGGAACCTCTTGATCAAAGAGTAAACCCCGGTGGGAATGATGCCCATAAAAGATGCACTAATATGAATATTCCTTATGAAAGGATGGACTCTATTAGGAGTCTTATGAAATACATTCAATACATATAAATCCCTGTTAGGATATTTTGAATCCCTATTAAAAGATTCTAACCCTGTTAGGAGTTATGGAAGACAGAAGGACCCACTGCCCAAACAGCTTCAGGGTAAGATCACTGAACACACTATCCAAATAACCTTAATATTATTCAGTAGAATAATATGAAATATTTTACCTTCTCACTGTGCCAAACTGCACTCACTGCTACACCATATCTCAATTCTAGATCTCTGTACTTCGCATGTCTTCCTTCACAATTTCACTTTCACAACTTCATAGGCTCTTTTCTTCACTTCATGCTTACATTCGCATGAAATCATGCCACTTCTTCATTCACATACTTATTCATTCATATCAATCCCATTACAATAAGGAAATCATTCCTTCCTTTATACCACGCTCAAATAATTACAAATGAGTCGGCATCCAATTACAAAATAAAAGATTCTACACGCTACATCAAAATTACTCAAAAATGTTGGCTTCCAAATACAATATCTCTTTGCTCGTGTGACCTCAAAGTTTTCACTATGAATCATGTCACCATCAATGTGTCTCAAACTTCCCTTTAATTGTGCAAAACTAGATTCCATCCCGATTAGGAGATATCATCCGATTTTCACAAACCGCTACTCAAGAACACTGCCTGAATACTACTTTTACCAAAATGCTCATAACTTTCATGAATCAATGAATTACTATATGTGCTCTTAACCATAGAAATATAACATATCAAAGAGTATATCCTCAACATCGCATATCACCAACTACAATATCCCACGTGCGCTAATCAAAACATTATCTTCTTCTCTACTAGTCTCTAGAAGATCACTGTGTTGACATCAATGACAATCATAGTCATGAATGCAACAAAAACTACTACAGAATGACTACCAACATCTAGCATTCATTCCTAACAATCTCCCCCATTGGCATTGATGGAAACATAGATGAAAAATATCCAATGTTCCAAAAATCCAATACTACAACACTGCTACACTAATGCTCTGAAAATTCTTCAAGTCTTCTTCATCAATCAAATCTTGCTTCATTTTCCTATACAGTTCTCTTCAATAGATGGTACAAAGGGTTTTTCATGTACACTTCTCCCCCATTGACATCAATGACAGAAATTTCATCACTATGTCAACAACACTCAATGTCAAAAGACATTGTTCAGAAAATACATTCACAAGAGTGCTCGTGACTCAGCTCAAATACACATACTCCCCCATAGATGAAGTACCAAGATCCAATCCAGAAAAAGAATAGGGCTCATATACCACTAGACGGATGCAACCAACTGCATCATTACTCAAAATTAGGCTGGGGCATAACCCTAAGCATACCTCTCAAATACTAAATGTATCCTTAGGGAAAGGCTTTGTAAATATGTCTACTATTTGCTCCTTTATGCTTATGTACTCCAGTCTGACTTCTTTCTCAGCAACTTTCTCTCTTACAACATGATACTTGATCTCTATATGCTTAGTCTTAGAATGTAATACAGGATTCTTAGACATACTGACTATGCTGGTGTTGTCATAATGTATGACAACGGGCTCAACAAACTTAATTCCAATATCCTTCAACATCTGTTTCATCCAAATTATTTGGTTACAATTTTTACCTACTGCTACATATTCTGCTTCTGCTATACTTTGTGAAATACAATTATGCTTATTGCTCAACTAGGAAACTAATCTTCCTCTAAGAAAAAAGGCTCCACCACTGGTGATTTTCTTATCATCAACACTACCTCCCCAATCAGCATCTGTATATGCATATAGGGTAAAATAATCAGATTTTTCATACCATAATCCATAATCCATTGTGCCTCTTAAATATCTCAGTATCCTCTTTACTGTTGCATAATGTGACTCTCTAGGTTCAGCTTGAAATCTTGCTACCATTCCAACTGAATGTGCTATATCCAGTCTAGTGTGTGTTAAGTACTACAATCCTCCAATCATGGATCTATATTTCTTATGTTCAACTGTTGGTGTTTCATCTTTGCTTGATAGTTTGTGTCATGTAACCATAGGTGGTCCAACTGGTTTACAGTTCTCCATTCCAAATCTTTTCAGCAAATCATTCAAGTATTTTGTTTGACTAACAAAGATACCATCATTGTTTTGTGTTATCTATAATCCCAAAAAGTATTTCATCTCTCCAATCATGCTCATTTCAAATTCAACTTTCATTTCATTAGCAAATTTGTCACTAGCTTCATCTTCCCCTCCAAAAATAATGTCATCAACAAAAATAACTATAACTAACAATTCATTTTCAATTTCTTTTGTGTATAGATTACTATCTATTGTTCCTTCAGTAAATCCCAATTTCAACAAATACTTATGCAATCTAGCATACCAAGTTCTAGGTGCTTGCTTTAGTCCATATAATGCTTTCTTCAATTTACATACCATATCTCCTTCTTGAGTCAAAGGAAAACCTTCAGGCTGCTCAATGTAGACTTCTTCTTCCAATTCACCATTCAAAAATGTGGACTTCACATCCATCTGATACACTTTGAATTTCTTAAAAGTTGCATAAGCCAAAAACATTCTTACTGCTTTAAGTCTTGCTACAGGTGCAAAAGTTTCTTCATAGTCAATTCCTTCTTGCTACGAGTATCCCTTACATACTAATCTTGATTTGTTTCTTACTACTTCTCCTTGTTCATTCATCTTGTTTCTGAATACCCATTTAGTTCCAATTACATTCTTGTCTTTAGGTCTAGGGACCAATTCCCATGTCTTGTTCTTTTCAATTTGATCTAGTTCTTCCTTCATAGCATTAATCCAATGTTCATCTTCATAAGCTTCATTAGTGGATTTAGGTTCAATTTGAGAAATCAAACATAAATGTACCTTATTTCTAGTCATAACTCCTCTGTCCAAACTTCCAATAACTTGTTCAATAGGATGATGTCTTGATAGATACCTATTCGTTGTCATAGTCACAGATCTTGCTTCAACTGTAGATTCTTCTCTAGTTTCTTCTCTGGTTTCTTCTCTAGTTTCTTCTGTAGTATGATTCTCATTCAACAATTCACTGTCAGTCTCGTAGAATAATTCAGTAGTTTCAATGTTAGGCTGAGGATGAGCTTCTTCATCAGATTCATAATCAAGCATTATTTCTTGAATTTTAAACTTCTCATCGACTTTAACATTTGTGCTCTCAACAATAGCTTTAGTTCTCTTATTGTAACATCTATATGCTTTTCTCTTCAAAGAATATCCAAGAAAAATTCCTTCATCACTTCTAGGGTCAAACTTTCCAATACCATCATCTCTCTTTATATAACATTTGCTTCAAAAACTTCTAAAATACTTAATTGAGGGTGCATGTCCAAACCATAATTCATAAGGTGTCTTGTCTATGTCTTCTCTTATTTGTACTCTGTTCATTGTATATACTACTGTATTCACTGCTTCTCTCCAAAATGTCTTCACCAAATCATTCTCAAACAACATAGCTCTTGTCGCTTCAGTTACTGACCTATTTTTTCTTTCTGCAATACCATTTTGTTCAAGTGTTCTAGGGGATGAAAACTCTCTCTTAATACCATTCACTTCACAAAAGGTGTTAAACTCTCTAGAAGTAAATTCTCCACCTCTATCAGATCTCAAACATTTAATCTTCATTCCAGATTCATTCTCAACTTCATTTTTAATGACCTTAAACTTATCAAATGCTTCAAATTTTTCTTTTAGAAATGCAATCCACATCATTCTTGTAAAATCATCAACAAAAATCATAAAATACCTTTCTCCATAGAATCCTCTAGTCCTGGTAGGACCGCTCAAGTCTGTATAAACAATCTCCAACTTTTCTACCGATGTGAACTTCTTACTAGGAAATGAACTTCTCTTCTACTTAGCCATCACACATTCTTTGCAAATCATGTTAGTAGGCTTCATAATTTTAGGCAAATCCCTTACTGCAAGTGTAGTACTTACTTTCACAATGTTATCAAAGTTTATATGACAAAACCTTCTATGCCATAACCAATTGTTATCAATTTTAGTAATCAAGCATGTCATCTTAGTAGGATTCAACTGAAATACATTACCTCTGGTTCTAGATCTAGTTCCAATCAGATTTTCACCTTTATCCTTTATCACACAAGTTTTCTCAGTAAACCAAACTTGATATCCCTTATCCACTAACTGTCCAACAATCAAAAGATTATGTTTCAATCCATCAACAAAGTAAACATCATCAGTGTTAGTCTTTCCATCAAGAGTAATAGATCCTATACCTTTAATCAAACAAGGTGCATTGTTACCAACTCTAACAACTCCTCCATCATAATTGTTAAACTTTATGAACTTCTTCATATCTCCAGTCATATGATGTGAACAACCACTGTCTATAATCCAATCAGCTTTATTTTCAACTTGGGAAACTAAGGTTTTTTCTTCCTTAACATCAGTTTCAAGATTCTCTTCTTTAATTGCTACAATCCTATCTCATCATTATTCTCAATATCACTTTCACTCAAGGTTCTTTCTATACTAGCTTCAAGATCTTCATCATTAGCATAATAGCATTCCTTAGATCTTCTAGGCTTGAAATTATTTCTATACTTCTTAACTCTCTTAGGGCATTTAGATGAAAAATGACCATATTCTTGACAAGTCCAACATTTAAAAATGTTCTTACCGTCTGGTTCTTTTTTCACAAGCAAGGCAATACCTTCTTCAGTCTTCTTATCTTCTTCATTTCTAAATTTGTTGTTGCTGGCATAATCTCCACTCACACTAGTACTTCTTGACAAAGTAGGATGAATACTAAGAGCACTGAATGTTGTCTCCATTCTAGGTAAGTCTCCTAATAGGTTCAGGTTTATCTCTACTACTTCCAATCTTCCAAGAAGAGTCTCTCTTGTAAAGTTTGTAGTACAAGGTATAACTTGTTCAATCATCTGTGTTGTCTTCTTAAATATATGAGTCAATGTCCTCAGAATTTTCCATATCACCTCATTCTCTATCTTTGATCCTCCACAAGATTTTATTCTTGCAACAATTTTTGACATTCTACCAATATAGCTTCTAACAGATTCATCTTCCATCATTTTGATATCTTAAAAATGCACATATCCAATTATGTAATCTAGCTCTTTTTGCATGTTCATCACCTTCAAAAGTAGAGTGTAAAGCTTTCCAAATTTCATTAGATTTCTTAAAACATTTTACCTGACTGTATTCATTCTCTTGAAGTTCTGTCAAAAGTGCTTCTCTTGCAAGTATGTTACACATGAATAGATCTACCTCATCTTTAGAACTTGTTTCAAGACTATCTTCTTCAATTATAGTCTTCTCATTCTTTGTAATCAACCAATAGCCTAGTCCTAAACACAATAGATGTGTCTTCATCTTTTACTTCCAGCTGTCAAAATTTACTCCATCAAACTTAGGACTTTCTTTCCTAAAATTTGCCATGGATCTCCTTAAGTTGTTAAACTTTCCTTTCAAGGACCTGTCACTCTGATACCAATTGTTAGAAAGTAAAGTCCACCAAGATAACTGAGAGGGGGCAGCCAGGGGGGGTGAATCAATTATCAGATAATCATAACCTTTATCAACTTCAACAGCATTTAACCATGTAAGCAATGTAATTACCAACCATAAAAAGATATGCATACAAAATGACACAATAACACAAGATATGTTGACTAGGAAACCTCTTGATCAAAGAGTAAACCCCGGTGGGAATGATGCCCACAAAAGATGCACTAATATGAGTATTCCTTGTGAAAGGATGGACTCTGTTAGGAGTCTTATGAAATACATTCCATACATATAAATCCCTGTTAGGAGATTTTGAATCCCTGTTAAAAGATTCTAACCCTGTTAGGAGTTATGGAAGATAGAAGGATCCACTACCCAAACAGCTTCAGGGTAAGATCACTGAACACACTATCCAAATAACCTTAATATTATTCAGTAGAATAATATGAAATATTTTACCTTCTCACTGTACGAAACCACACTCACTGCTACACCAGATCTCAATTCCAGATCTTTGTACTTTGCATGTCTTCCTTCACAATTTCGCTTTCACAACTTCATAGACTCTTTTCTTCACTTCATGCTTACATTCGCATGCAATCATGCCACTTCTTCATTCACTTACTTATTCATTCATATCAATCCCATTACAATAAGGAAAATAATTCCTTCCTTTATACCACACTCAAATAATTACAAATGAGTTGGCATCTAGTTACAAAATAAAAGATTCTACACACTACATCAAAATTACTCAAAACTGTCAGCTTCCAAATGCAATATCTCTTTACTTGTGTGACCTCCAAGTTTGCATTGTGAACCACATCACCATCAATGTGTCTCAAACTTCCCTTTAACTGTGCAAAACTAGATTCCATCCTGATTAGGAGATATCATTTGATTTCCACAAACCGCTACTCAGGAACACTACCTGAATACTGCTTTTACCAAAATGCTCATAACTTTCATAAATCAATGAATTACTATCTGTCCTCTTAACCATACACATATAACATATCAAAGAGTATATCCTCAACATCACATACCACCAACTACAATATCCAACATGAGCTAATCAAAACACTGTCTACTTCTCTGCTAGTCTCTAGAAGATCACTGTGTTGACATCAATGACAATCATAGTCATGAATGCAAAAACTACTAAAAAATGACTACCAACATCTAGCATTCATTCCTAAAAAAATCTACATAAATACTAAATCCTAGCCATAAGTCATCTCCACAGGATATACAATTATTAAATACCAAAACACCAGTCAGCTCTCAAATAGCCTTACAAAATGAATAAACTCTCAAAGATGGCCCCAACGGTCATCAAATCTACATAGAAGAGTACAACATGCTAGATCTAGGTCCCCACACATCCAATGGTCAATCTATAACTCAACGAGCACGATCCAAATCAACAGAACCATTCAGCTAAGCTGATTCATCTAGACAAACCAAGTCGGTAAGAAAGAACACCGCGCAACAAAGAAATAACCAAGTGCCAGACATCGACCATGCCGAGCATGACTAAGGAACATAGTTATCACCAAGTGCCAGTGAATCGACACCTTCAGTTACTAAACATTCTTCAGAGACTGAGCACCCCAATAACCATAAAAACTGAGCAACCAATCTCCCAAACCAAGCAAGAATACCATCAAACCAAGATCAAAACTAACAATATACCTTCAAAGACAAACATATTTTTGGTTGATACAGGATTGCCAAGAATCCTAGGATACTCCTGCATCAAACACCCCAGGTAAGAAATATTTTCTCATAAGGAAATCAAGAACCCCTCAAGGGAACCAGAATAGGTTTGCCAAATCTGTTCTACACCAATGTCTCCTCTTGCCCTTCATCCCAAGTAGTCTTCACTTCACTCATCTCTTCCCAAAACAAGTTCTTCTGCTTTCCACTTTTCTTATCTTTCCGGTCGGCAACTGATAACAACTGATTCTAACTAGTATTGACCACATCAATTCCTCGATAAGGTTCATCCTCCTCGATCAACTCAATATCATATGCATCTTTTTATGTCATAAATGTCATCATCCATTGTACAATCTCTATCAGAAAGACCATCTGCCTCTTGATATTTAGATATATCATTCTCCTTCTCCTTCAAACTAGACTTTGTAGGAATAGGTTCATCAACCCTCTACTCCAGAGGTTTGTCATAAGGACAACACCTGATAACTCCACATCCTCTAACCCATGCTTCTTGTAAAGGTATCAGCTTATTCTGAGCTCCTTCATGCCTAACAACATAAGTGTTAGCACGACCATCAAACAACACATTTATGTCAAACTGACAAGGTCTACCGAGCAATAGATGACAGACATCCATAGGTAACTGTTACCCAAATTTTCCTATGCATACAAATTTGGAAAAAACCATCCCCATGCCTATGTTTTTATCTTGTCAAGCACCCCAAAAAATTTCATGAGTCTACCTCTTTTCCCCTGGTCTCTGTAATATCTTTTAGGTCTCTGGCTAGAAGAAAAACCCTTAAAATTTCATAAAACTAGTCGTTACCCTGCAAAACCCTTTGGCCGCGTTATATTTTTATGTTACTTTATCGGCAACTTAAGTCATTCCAATTTCCACATGCGCCAAATAATTCCTAAGTCCGGTGGTTTAATTTTTCCTAAGTCTCAGCACACAAAATAATTCCTAAGGGCTAAGTATTCGTCAAGATCTACGGTCTTCTCCATTCCGCAAGCCAAAGATGCATGTGTGTTATGATCGTGGTATAGCGATAGTCGTAGATTCTTCCTTATCATCAGAGCCTCTAATAGTGGGGCCATTGTCAGGATAGATGCTACATGGATCCGTTTGGTAGCTTGTGATTGGTTGTTTGAGATGACAGCTTGGATGTGTTAGTGGGACCATGCCAGGGATCTACAGATGTGTCAGAAGAAATTAGATCTACGGTGGTCGCATGATCACATGGAATCTTTTGAGCTCATGTGATCATGCAACTAGCCATTTCATGAGAATCTTAGTGGGTCATGGGTCTGATGTCAAAAAGGTTGCCAAGGTGTATGCCTACAAAGTGGTTAGAATGAATGAACAATCACAATGTGGAGGTTTTTCAGTGGGCCCGTGGGGTCGGTCTTTCTAAAGCACGTAACATCTGGATTGATCTAATAGAAATCATTATACCATTGAAGCAAGATGCTCGATCATTAGCATCATGATATAGCGACAACCATTCGATGCTCTCTCTATAGGTCATGGGTCTGCGTTGTAAGATGGGCTGATGTGTAAATCTTTTGATTGGTTGCGAGCTGGTGATGTGGAAATCTGTCAGTGGGGCCAAGTATCTTAGCGAGGTGGCAAGGAAGAAAGATCTATGATGGTCATGTGATCACATGGAATCTTTTGAGCCCTTGCGATCATGCAACTATCATCCGATACAGGGTCCAAGTTCCTTTGACTTCTGAGGTGTCGGTCTTCTCCGATGTGCTCATTTTCTATTGGGTGCTACTGACGACATGGTCTTTTGACTTTTCAAGGGGCTGGCGACTACTGTAAAATCAATATGAGCTGCCCAATCTGCTGGGAAATAAAATGATTGACGATCACATTTTAAATTTCAACTTGCTAGCCATTCTTATTTAAATTCAAATATATTCCTGTAGGGTTTTTGCTAGGGTTTGCATTTTTACGGCCATGGATGACATTTTGAGTAGCTGGAATTTATTTCTTCAAGATAGGGATGGTTGGAAAGATGATGATAAATGATCTGATCGTCAGCGCCATGGATTTTATAGATTACCATGTCGTGTGAGGGCTTTAATGAGCTTGGCATGACCTTTTGCAGGGTTAATCATTTTTAAACCCAAATATCTTTAGGATCAAATTTAGAGCATTCATGGCTTAGTGGAGTTGCAGGTGGGTAGATGGATCAAGGTGGCTGTGTCTGCAGGTTGATCTCAGTACAAGGATGGGCACATAAACAAAGTATCTGATCATCCATGATGTTGCAGAGATGCATTTATGATTAGACTTGTTTGAGTTAGGGTTAGTTATTATTCTATTGAAAATCTTGTAGCCCTAATTAGGTTTTGACTCTGGCCTGTGTGCCAATAGGAGATGTATATAGTTCTTTTTGGATCCTTAGTGCTCAGAGTTCACATTTTGTAAAGAAGAAAAGGCTCTTTTCTTAGAAGGCTATTTGTGACATTTCCCTATCCTCTGGTTTTCTATATTTTGTAACCTCCCATTGATAATTTAGAGATTGAAGATATTTTGTGACATTTCTCATGTCCCTATGCCTTTTTTGTGAGTTATCTCTTAATGAATTTAGTATTTATATGTTTCTCAATGATATCTTAGGGTTCTTGATCCTTCTTTCTTTCTGCAATTCATGTGTATTCTTGTGGATGATTTGATGTGAATTCTTTTGTGGGTATACTACAACCCTTAACAATCTTGTCTCATTCCTATACCTAGTTGTAGAGGTGAATAATTGTTTGCAGGTCATAGATTTTTGTCTAATCCTAAGAGTGTTATTGTTTGTGAAAGAATCTATCTCTTTCCCTGAATACCCTCTTTTACTTGTAGACCCTTCTATGAAATACTTATGGAAGCCTATTCAGTAATTTGTGATCTCCTAGACCTAAGCTTTTGCATTGAATCCATCTTTTATACTATAATTCATACCTTCATTTTAGTGTATCACCTAGTAGGTAGTTTGCTTTTAGTCATTTTCCTTTCCAAGCATTCCTTCTATCCCTTTCCCTCAAAAGTTTTACTTTCATGTTAAGAAGCAAATTAAGGTGATTATCTAAGAGGAACTAGCCTAGAACCTGGAGGTCTCATCTTAGTTAGCATAGGTCCCACAACTTGGAGATGATTCCCATGTTATACTAAGTTATCAAGACCAAGAGAGCTTGAAACAAGGGTACAAACTTAGTGTATAACAATTCTAGCATGCCCGGTGGGACCACAAAGTAGTTCATTGTTTGAAAGATATGTTATCTCTGATATACAAATTGCATAAAATAGGCTTTTAGAAGTCATTCTATCAAGTATATCTGGCGACTCCATTGATTTCAAAGATCCGGGCCAACCTTGTTTAAGGTTTATGAGAAAGATTGAGACTAGAAGCTCAAAGCCCACTAAATTTTTAGAGTTGCCCTCAAAAAGAGGTCACAAGGGTAGGTCAACTCAAAGAACATCCCCTACAAGGAGAGTTCAATCAACACCTCCTGATACCTCAGAAAGGAGACCTTCACCCTTTCATTCCAGAAGAAGAGGTAGATCTCTAACTAGAGATCTAGAAGAAGATTCAAATCAAGCAACAAATACAACTCATATAGTTGTAAATCTTCAAGTTTCAGCTCCTACAATGGCTAGACAATTTTCTTTTTCACCTTTCAATTAGGGTAGCCCATTGGCTTTTGTTGTACATAATGATGTGCCCTTTGTGGCACTAAAGACTATACCTGATTTCATAGGTGAAGGGCAGACAACTACTTTTAAACACATAAGAGATGTGACCACCATCTGCAGCATTCACAACATTACTCAAGAAGATGTGGCCACAAAATTATTAGCAGCCTCTCTCAAAGGTAAGGCTCTTGAATGGTTTAGAACTCTAGCTATTGGTTCTATTAATTCTTGGGATGGGTTAGGAGATGCATTAAGTAAGGATTTTGAGGATAAATCAGATAACTTGTCTCTAGTTGAGCAGTTAACAACTATTAAGAGAGACCCTCAAGAGAAAATGACGGATTACAATAGTAGATTCCTTAAGACATGGAATAGAATTCTAGCCTCAGTAAGGCCATCTGCTGACCATGCTTTTCTATACTACTTGCAAAGTTTGAATGGTCAAATTTCTATCATGATCTAGTCTATGGGTGGTACTTCTTTACCCCAAGCCTTTGACATAGCTGTCAGAGCTGAAAATTGTTTGATTCAAGTGGGCATGATACAAAGAAGGCCTCCTATGCCTATTTTTCCTAGCCTTCAACCCATTGCACCCGCACAAGTACCCCCATTTACCCCTATTAAAGCTAGTACTAGTGGTCAAGAGCTAACAACAAGTTTCTCTCAAGAGCTACAAGAGATAAAGAACAGTCAAGAAAGTAGTAAGCAAGAAATGACAAACTTGTTACAGACCTTAACTAAAGAGGTCACAAATCTAAAGAAGCAAGGTCAAGGAATCAGACCACCCTTCCAGCCACAAGGCCAAGGTCCTAATCAGCAATATCAAAATCAAGGACAGCCTTATCAACAAAATAGGCCACCATACCAAGGAGGTTATCAAGCACAAAGACAAAATTTCAATCAAAGACCATTCCAACCATACAACCCTGCACCTCTCAATTATGCAAATCCAGTGAGGGATATGGTTCCTAGTCATAATAATATGGCTATGGATAATGAATGGTGTTTTCCTTGCAATCAGCCTCACAATTAGGCTACATGTTCAAATGGATGGATGAACCAAGCTCTAATGGTTCAAAATGCTTCACAAGCTCAATCAGAGGCTTCATCTAGTGGATCAGTCCCTCAACAAGAATCACAAGAGCATGAGACTACTTTCTTCAATTGGGAGTAGCCAGACTTTAGTGGAGTCAATGATGAGGTTGCTTTTGTTTCTAATACAAGAGCAAAGAGAAGAGCTCAAGACATGGAGAGAGCAGACTCCAGTACTAAAGCCACTACATCTACAGAACTAGTGCAACAAGCTACTCCCATCACACCAAAGAAGACCCCTATCATTACAAGCAAAGAAGATTAGACTCTCAAAAAGGTGGAGCCCATCATTGTAAAAGCACAACAAAAGGTGCACACTGTGACACCTTGCAATATTGTAGACAACATGAAGAAGGTGAATGTCACCATGTCCATGTGGGACTCTTTGGCTATTCCAGGGAAGTTTGAAATCTTGAAGGAGGCCATGACTGCAGTAGAAACTCCTCAACCTATAAAAGAAGCTACAAAACTAGTGTTGGTTAACACTGATCAAGAAAAGGAGACTCCAAGTAGCAACTCCAAAGGCAATTCCACACAAGGTAGGAATTCAAAGCCTCCTCCCTTTTATGTATCTTTAATTATTGGAGATTCTCTAGTACATAATTGTATGGTAGATAGTGGAGCTACTAGCACTGTAATGCCCAAGAAGGTAGTTGACCAATTAGGACTAAAATATGAGCTCTTCCAAAAGAATGTTACACAACTTGATGGGTCCTCAGTCAACACTATAGGTGTGGCCAAGGATACCAGTCTAATCCTACATGCTAGTCCTAATTTCTCCATCCTCCTTGATATATACATCATAGACCTCCCTGCATTAATTTCTATATGTCTTTCAAGGGATTTTTCAGCCAAGATAGGAGGCTACCTATCTTCTGATTGGTCTCACATGCTATTTCACACAAGATATGGTACCAAGGTTACCATTAAGTCAGAGAAATTGGTAGCACACCATAGAGAACCTTATGTGTCCAATACCATCAATGTAAACTACCCTATATTTGATGACAGTGACTTCCAAACCATTAGTGAAGCAAGCACAAAGATAGAGAATATCCTTGATATTTTCCTAGATGAAAGAGAATCAGAGCATGTTGTTTGGAATGCTGGTTTGGGAAACTATCTGATATAAGAGAGTGATATTATAGAGCCCAACCTTCTCAAGGACACTGATTCAGAGGATCAAAGCAATCAGGTTTGGGAGCCATTCTGCGATGGAGCAAGAAGTAGACATGGTTCTGGTGGTGATGCTATGCTAGTGTCCCCAAAAGGAGAAAGGTATTATACTGCCTTTAGATTTAGTTTCTCTTGCACTAGCAATACTGCAAAATATGAAAGTCTAGTCAATGGACTAGAATGAGCTAGGAAAAGAGGGCTTAAGGCCTTAAAAGTTTATGGTGATAGTGAGTTAGTTGTCAGCCAAGTGAGAGGGATAAGTGCAACCAAAAATGACACCATGAAAGCATACAAACATAGAGTTTGGGATGCAATTGAAGATTTTTGTGCTTTCAATATTGTTGCTATCCCTAGGAAGCTAAATCAAAATGCAGATAGGTTAGCTACTGTTGGATCTTAGTATGATATTCCAAATAGTGTTTCAAAAGAAATAGACCAACATCATATCAAAGTGATTGTTAGACCTTCTATTCCTGATAATAATGTCAATTGGCAAGTGTTTGATAATGATGAACAAATTTTGCAGTTCTTGTTTGAAGAAGATGTTTTTTCAAGGCATAATCAAGAAAGATTATCACAAAATTATGGTGATCAAGTGATACAACTCAAGTCCAATAAGATGCCTAGAGGTCTTGTCACCTTAGAGACTATCTTCAAAAAGGATGATGAAGTTAAGAAAAGAAAAGCTGGCCTAGTAGTTCAACAAGAACATTGTGTTGAATTAGAGTTGGAACCAGGTAAGAGCTTACAATTTGGAAAGGTGAACATTGAATTGGAAAAGCAAGCTTACACTCAATTATTCAAAGAATTCAGTGATGTTTTTGCATGGAAATATGGAGACCTCAAAGGTTTTGATCCATCCCTTTCTTAGCACACCATTGAGTTAAAACCTAATGCCAAACCAGTGAGGCAAAAGCAAAGGCCTGTTAATCCCAAGCTTGAGCCACTTATACATAAGGAAGTGCTCAAATTGATAGAAAGTGGTATCATCTACCCCATCAAGCATACTAGTTGGGTTTCTAACCTTGTTCTTATCAGGAAGAAGAATGGGGAGCTTAGGTTATGTGTTGACTTCAGGGATCTTAACAGAGCCTCATTAAAAGACCACCATCCACTACCCTCCATGGAACAAATCCTACAATGTGTCTCTGGATCCAAGAGATTTTCATTATTGGATGGCTATTCAGGATACAATCATATCCTAGTTAATGAAGAGGATCAATATAAGACTGCATTTACAACCAAGTGTGGAACCATGGCTTATCAAAAGATGCCCTTTGGTTTGTCAAATGCAAGAGCTACATTTCAAAAGGCAATGGATATGGCCTTTAAAAGCCTCATGTACAAATTTGTACTGGTCTACTTGGATGACATAACTGTCTATTCTAAACATGCAGTACACCATATCAAACATCTGAGGAAGATTTTTGAAAGGTGTAGAGAGTTTGGGATATCTCTTAATCCCAAGAAATGTGTGTTTGCAATTCATGAAGGAAAGCTATTGAGATATGTAGTATCCAAAGAAGGAATTATAGTGGATCCTAAGAGAATTGCAGCTATCCTAGAGCTACCATTGCCACATCACAAGAAAGGTCTCCAATCTTTCATAGGAAAGATTAATTTTGTTAGGAGATTCTTGCCTAACATTGCAGATTTACTAAAGCCTTTGACAGCCATGTTAAAGAAGAGTTCAACTTTTAGTTGGACTAAGGAAGGGAAAGCCAATTTCCAAGCTATCAAAGAGGCCCTAACAGAAGCTCATGCCCTCTTAAACCCAAATTTCAATAGGGATTTTATCCTTTATGCTTATGGAGGTCATGATGCTATAACTGTAATGTTGACCCAAGAAAATTCAGATGGATTGGAGCAGCCCATTGCTTTCTTTAACAAAGGTTTAGAGGATTATGAACAAAGATACTCTTTTGTAGAAAAAAATGTACTTGATGTGGTAAAGAGCCTTAAGAATTTTAGATATCTATTGACTCATAGCAAGGTACATTTAAAGTTACTCATCCAAGTGTCCAAAGAATTTTTCCTTTCCAAAGACCTAAATGAGAAAAGAGCTGGTTGGATCACCAAGGTGATGGAATATGACATAGATATTCAAACCACCAAGCTAGTTAGAGGAAGAGATCTTTGTGAACATTTGGTAGAGGATGAAAGTTCAAAGAAATTAGAACAATTGGATGCATCTCTGGTGGTGCATGCTACATAAGAACAAGCCAAGGCAACAAGTTGGTTGCCTAACATGATCAATTATTTGAAGATAGGACAATGTCCTACAGGCCTAGACTCAGCAAAAAGGAGGTATTATAGGTTACAATCTATTCCTTTTGTGTTGATAGATGAAGTTCTTTTAAGAAAGGATCACAGTGGTGTCCTTTTAAGATGCATAGATTCAGAAAAGGTAGCAGACATCCTATTTGAGTTTCATGATGGACCTTTTGGAGGTCATTTCTCTCCTAGGACTACTGCTTTTAAAAGCATGAGGGCTGGATACTATTGGCCATCTATCTTTAAGGATAGTCATGAATATGTGAGGAAATGCATCAAATGTGCCATGTTTATAGGAAAAGAAAGGCTTGCAGCCTTGCCCCTACAACCAATCAGAATAGATCAGCCCTTCATGAAGTGGGGTATAGATTTCATTGGCATGATCAATCCTCCATCCGGTGTAGGACATAAATGGATAATTACTGCAACAAATTACTTCACCAGATGGATAGAAGCAATTTCTTTAAAAGAGGCAAATGGGAGTGTTGTTTTAAGTTTTTATGATGACATAGTCCATAGGTTTGGCACTCCAAAATGGCATCTACCTGAATACCAGCTCCAATTACTACCCTCAAGGCAATGGCTTGGCAGAATCCACCAATAGGAATTTGATTAGGATAATCAAGAAGACTCTTCAAGAAAATCAGAGAGATTGGCATACTAAACTGAGGTCTACATTATGGTTAGATAGAATCACTCCAAAAAATATTATTGGTAACTCTCATTATGTGTTAGTGTATGGCAAAGAGGCTAAGTTGTCCTTTTCAACTGAATTACCAGCTCTGGACTTGGCTACTCAATATGCCCTATTTGATGAAGGAGATCCCTTGCAGGTCAGGTATACTCAGTTGATGGAGTTGGAAGAACTTAGAGACAAATCAATGCAAGATATGGAATTCCATCAGATTCAGATAGAGGAGCTTTGATAGAAGAGCCAGAGTCAGAGACTTCAAGGTTGGAGACATAGTCCTCAAGTGGGATGAGTTCAGGTCAAGACCTAGCAGGCACACAAAATTTGACTCCTTTTGGGGTCGACCATTTGTTATAAAAAAGTGCAAGGGGTCCAATGCCTTTCAACTAGCAACTTTGGAGGGAGTCCCCCTACCTATCTCTGTGAATGGTTTCCACTTGAAACCTTATTTTGAGGTTAATCCCTCTCTGTAAATTCTGTAAAAAAAAAAATTATTGCTTTCTTCCTGTTTCCTAGGTTAGTTTTCTGCTTTTCAAGAAGTGCATGTGCACAAGTTCATCCTTCTAGTACTAGTTTTGTCTCCCTGTGAGAATTTTTGAGTTTTGATGACCCCATGCCCAATGGATTGTCAAGGTCACTAGTTTTTATGTCTAGTAGGCTGACATCCAGCAGAAATTGCCAAAATGTTACCCAAATTTTCCTATGCATACAAGTTTGGAAAAAAACCATCCCCAAGCCTCTATTTTTATCTTGTCAAGCACCCCAAAAAATTTCATGAGTCTACCTCTTTTCCCCTGGTCTCTGCAATATATTTTAGGTCTCTGGCTAGAAGAAAAACCCTTAAAATTTCATGAAACTAGCCGTTACCCTACAAAACCCTTTGGCCATGTTCTATTTTTATGTTACTTTATTGGCAACTTAAGTCATTCCAATTTCCATGTGTGCCAAATAATTCCTAAGTTCGGCAGTTTAATTTTTCCTAAGTCTCAGCGCACAAAATAATTCCTAAGGGCTAAGTATCGGTCAAGATCTATGGTCTTCACCATTCCGCAAGCCAAAGATGTGTGTTTGTTACGATCACAGTATAGCAACAGCCATAGATTCTTCCTTATCATCAGAGCCTCTGATAGTGGGACCATTGTCAGGATAGATGCTATGTGGATCCATTTGGCATCTTGTGATTGGCTATTTGAGATGACAGCTTGGATGTGTCAGTGGGACCATGTCAAGGATCTGCAAATGTGTCAGAAGAACTTAGATCTACGGTGGTCACGTGATCACATGGAATCTTTTGAGCTCATGCGATCATGTGACTAGCCATCTGATGAGAATCTCAGTGGGTTGTGGGTCCGATGTCAGAAAGGTTGCCGAGGTGTATGCCTACAAAGCGGTCAGAACAAATGAACGATCATGATGTAGAGGTTTGTCAGTGGGCCCGTGGGGTCAGTCTTTCTAAAGCACGTAATGTCCAGATTGATCTGGCGACTGTCATTATACCATTGAAGCAAGATTCTCAGTCGTTAGCATCATAGTATAGCAACAACCGTCCGATGCTCTCTCTGCAAGCCGTGGGTCTGCATTGTCAAATGGGCTGATGTGTAAAGCTTTTGATTGGTCACGAGCTGGTGATGTGGAAATCTATCTGTGGGGTCGAGTATCTTAGCAAGGTGGCAGGGAAGAAAGATCTATGGTGGTCGTGTGATCACATGGAATCTTTTGAGCCCTTGCGATCATGCGACTGTCGTCCGATGCAGGGTCTAGGTTCCTTTGACTTCTAAGGTGTTGATCTTCTCTGACATGCTCATTTTCTATTGGGCATTGCTGACGACATGGTCTTTTGACTTTTCAAGGGGCCCGCGATTGTTGTAAAATCAATATGAGCCACCTGATCTACCGGGAAATAAAATGATTGACGGTCACGTTTTAAATTTCAACTTGCTAGTCGTTCTTATTTAAATTCAAATATATTCCTGTAGGGTTTTTGCTAGGGTTTTCATTTTTGCGGCCATGCACGACATTTTGAGTAGCTAGAATTTATTTCTTCAGGACAAGGATGGTTGGAAAGATGATGATAGATGATCTAATCATTAGCACCGTAGATTTTATAGAGTATCATGTCGTGTGAGGGCTTTAATGAGCTTGGTGCCACCTTTTGTAGGGTTAATCATTTTTAAACCCAAATATCTTCAGGATTGAATTTGGAGCATTCATGGCTTAGTGGAGTTGTAGGTGGGTAGATGGATCAAGGCGGCTGTGTCCGCAAGTTGATTTTAGTACGGGGATGGGCACGTAAACAAAGTATCTGATCAGCCATGATGTTGCAAAGATGCATTTATGATCAGAATTGTTTGAGTTAGGGTTAGTTATTATTCTATTGAAAATCTTGTAGCCCTAATTAAGTTTTGACTCTGACCTATGTGCCAATAGGAGATGTATATAGTTCTTTTTGGAGCCTTAGAGCTATGAGTTCACATTTTGTAAAGAAGAAAAGGCTCTTTTCTTAGAAGGCTATTTGTGACATTTCCCTGTCCTCTGGTTTTCTACATTCTATAACCTCCCATTGATAATTCAGAGATTGAAGATATTTTGTGACATTTCTCATGTCCCTATACCTTTTGTGTGAGTTATCTCTTAATGAATTCAGTATTTATATGTTTCTCAATGATATCTTAGGGTTCTCAATCCTTCTTTCTTTCTGTAATTCATGTGTATTCTTGTGGATGATTTGATGTGAATTCTTTTGTGGGTATACTACAACCCCTTAACAATCTTATCTCATTCATATACCTAGTTGTAGAGGTGAATATTTGTTTGTAGGTCATAGATTATTGTCTAATCCTAAGAGTGTTATTGTTTGTGAAAGAATCTCTCTCTTTCCCTGAATACCCTCTTTTACTTGTAGACCCTTCTATGAAATACTTATGGAAGCCTATTCAATAAGTTGTGATCTCCTAGACCTAAGCTTGTGCATTGAATCCATCTTTTATACTATAACTCATACCTTCATTTCGGTGTATCACCTAGTAAGTAGTTTGCTTTCAGTCATTTCCCTTTCCAAGCATTCCTTCTATCCCTTTCCCTCAAAAGTTTTACTTTCATGTTAAGAAGCAAATTAAGGTGATTATCTAAGAGGAACCAACCTAGAACCTGGAGGTCTCATTTCAGTTAGCATAGGTCCCACAACCTAGAGATGATTCCCATGTTATACTAAGTTATCAAGACCAAGAGAGCTTGAAACAAGGGTGCAAACTTAGTGTATAATAGGAACACATCACACAATATCTCATCATGGTAAGATCTAATCTAAGAATTAACCAAGCATTGTTCTTCAACTCTAACCTTAGAAAAATCTTGTATCCAACTAATGTGATAAGGATTAGGATGCTTCATCCTCTCCAAATTCAATTTACTAACCATTTCTTCTGAAACAAAGTTCTCATAATTTCCACCATCAACTATGACATTACATACCTTCTTTTTGGACTTACATCTAGTTTTGAACAAATTTCTTCTTTGTACCAGTTTAGAGACACACACAGCTAACCTTCTAGTGATAAGACATTCACCTTTCTTAGGAACATTCTCAATGTCTTCTTTAGCAACTAGTGCAACTCTTTTCTTAGGAGACTACCAACTTCTATGACCAGCTTCACTAGAGTTATAACAAGTACTAGTTCAACTCATTCTTCCACTTTCCTCATTGTCTAGCATTCTTAATAACTTGACCATTACTGGGTCCAACATCAGGCTTAGGGTTTTTTGGCACATTACCTTCAGCAACTATCTCACCAATTTTACGACTTCAGTTCCTATTGTTATATCTACCTTTAAACTTCTTATTTAGCTTCTCTTCAATCTTCAATGCCATCTGATAAGCATCTCCTATTGTTGTTATCCAAATAGTAAGTAACTCTTCCTAAATACTAGGTCTCAAACCATAGACATACCTAGCAACCTTCTCTTTATCAGCTTCAGAATAACCAATCCTAATCAGGATTCTATAAAAATCCTCGGTATACTCCTGTACCAATTTGTTAGTCTACTTCAAGGCTTGCATCTTCTTAAACATTTCCAATTCATAATCCGACAGGATGAATTTCTTTTTCAAGTTATCAACCATTCAGTTCCACTTAGTGATCTTTTCTTTTCCTCTTCTACCTCTTTCCAACTGAACTTCTCTCCACCAAATATTTTCATGACCCTTCAAATTAGTCTTTGCAAATCTAACTCTATCAGGATCTTTTATTTCATCATACTCAAAGTATTCATCAATCTCATTGATCCAATCAATCAATTATTTTTGCCTAAGGCTTCCATCAAATGCAAAAACTTCAATCTTAGGTCTCTTCCCAATCTTAGACATAGCCTTCAAAATTTGATTCTCCTCAGGATCTCTATCTTCTTCTACAGATTCTTCAAAATGATCTTCTTCCTTAGATTCATCATCACTATCTTCTTTCAAGGTAGGCTTCTTCTTTCTCAATTCCTCTTGTAGGTCTTGCACTTGTTTCAACAAAGTCCTACAATCATCAAGATTGAATTCTTCAGTAGCCTCTTCCTCAGAGATCTCACAATTTCTCGTCAAAGGCATATTCAAATCAAGATCTAGATGCAGACACACAAGATCCACTCGGCTCCAAAAAGAACAAACTTTTCTCAAATAGGAACAAACTTTGCTCCATAAGATCAACTCGCTCCGGCAGGAACTAACTTCACTCAGATACCACTTGATGCAATCAAGGTTGGGGAATCCAATGAAGGACTGACCAACCTTGTAGCCAAACCAATATGCAGCGGAAATACATAAGAATAGCATAATATCTGATATGAAACATAAGTCTTTATTCATCAAATTTATGATTACGTGCAATGTGTCGGGCTGTCAGGCCTTACCGGTTACGGCTAGGTACAAGGAAAATATAAGTCTAAAAGATCTTGCTAGATCCAAATCTCTTCCACAACATCATCATTCAACTAGCCCAGGTCTACAACACATAGTACATTGGTAGACACCTAGGAAAGATCTAGACTTGTACTCAAACTTCCAAGCAATATTCCTACTCCTAAGCTCATAGGCTACTAACTTCATTCCAGCTATCCCAAAACTACCCCTTAAACAACTACCCAAACATCTACATAAATGCTAAATCCTAGCCACAAGTCGGCTCAACAATATATATAAATATTAAATACCAAAACACTAGTCAGCTCTCAAATAGCCTTACAAAATGATAAACTCTCGAAGATGGCCCCAACGGTCATCAAATCCACATAGAAGAGTGCAACACACCAGATCTAGGTCCCCACACATCCAACGATCAATCCATAACTCGAGGAGCATGATCCAAATCAACGGAACTAGTCGGCCAAGCCCATCCATCCAGGCAAACCAAGTCGGTAAGCAAGAACACCGAGAAATAAAGAAATAATTGAGCCAGACATCGACCATTCCAAACATGAATGAGAAACACAGTTATCACTGAGCACCAGTGAACTGATGCCTTCAGTTACTGAACATTCTTTAGAGACCAATCACCCCGGTAACCATAGAAACCAAGCAACTAGTCTCCCAAACCGAGCAAGAATACCATCAAACCAAGATCAAAACTAACAATCTACCTTCAAAGACAAACATATTTTTGGTTGATACAGGATTGCCAAGAATCCTAGGATGCTCTTGTATTAATAACTCTGGATGGTAGGTTGAGATGCGTTTATTCATAGTTATTTTCTATTTTTTACCATTTTAGATATAAGGCCAAAATTAAGTTTCCATTTTGGATTTTCTTATGTCTATCTTATAAGTCGATGGCTACCAGCAGGGTTAAGGGAGGGCTTTCACTTCATCAAGGGCTTATTTATAGATTGTATAATTTTTACTTAGCTCTTTCCCATGCTTCTAGTGTGAACCCCTGTACCCCTAAATGTAATCTGATCTTAGGTTGGTGGAAGAGCTATCTAATACCAAAGAATGGAAAGGGGCTTCCTCATCCTATTTAGCTACCCCCCACCCCCAATTATGACTAATGCTATCCAAGTTAACCCTCAAAGGAATACTAAGATAAAAAATGTGACCAAGGGAAACAATATTGAGGCCCTTGATGTTTTAAATGGTTCTTATTCATCCTTGATAATTGTATTAGATTGGACCCATGAGAATTGCCCCTTCTCACTACCCTACTTCATCATCCTAGGATATTGGATTGCTGAAAATTGTTGACAAATATAATAATTTTTCTATGGCCTATAAAAAATAGAATGATATTATTCATTAGATTTTGGACTAATTTCATACAACACAAAAGATAATTCAATGGTTTGAGGGTTTGATAGAAGTGGATGGGAGAAGCAGGGATTCGTATGAGCTAGTTCATGATGAGAGGGTTTGGGTTGTTACTAATGACTTGGCTAATAGGCTTAATAGTTGGGATAATATTGAGATCATGGTCAAGGATCTTTGTGAGTTAGTGCCCTTTGAGGAAGAGTAAAATATATTTTATATGCCATTGCTACTATATAAAAATAATGAAGATGATCTAAAAAGAAATTTGAATGTGGTTCATTATTGCAAAGATGTGATATATAAGACCCCTGACTCCCTATATAGATCCTCGAGAAGGAATTAGAACATCAATATACCAAAATGAAAAGAAAAGAGATGGAATTTGGTTTCTCTATGGATGCTACTAATGCTTTGTACCCTAATGTAAAGAGGAAAAGATGCTTTCATGCATTCACTCAAAAAATAAACCTTCAATAGAAGTCCGTTAAGACCTCCTCCCTCCAATTGGGGATTCTTTTAGGGGTTATTTTTTCTTTTGTTTATTTTTGTTGCTTGTCTTTTGGTTCTCTTTAGGTTTCTAGTCAATCTCACCCCTCATGAGAATTTCAAAAATAAATAAACTAAAAAAATTGGAAAAAAAACTCATAACTGATTACAAACTAATTTGTAGCACTCTGGGACTTGCAACCCAAATTATCTAGAGATTCTCAGAGGTCTTAGAAATTTATTTGAGTAATCACTACTCAAACAAAACAAAAATTATTGTTGTTTCTCATAAAATGGAATCACTCCAACTTCCTCTTGTTGCTACTGACAAAAAATTATTCAACATCCTAACTATCAGGAACATTCTTTCCTTTTTGTCATTTTTTGTTCACAAATTTCCCCTCAAACACTACAACATTTGGGGTCAAATTTCGATGCCAATTTGCGACACCACTACAATTTGTGTTTTTTTTTTTGTGTTTTTTTTCAAGTGCCCCCGACAGTGTTGTAATAGCGATGCTATCATCGTAATTGTGACACCCATTTGGTTATAAACAAAAAAAGAAAAAAAAAGTGTCATTTGTAATTTGTGAAATCCGAAGAGCTGCCACGAAGATGACACTGCAGTTTTGTGTGGCATGAAGAGGGCATTCAATTTTGGTGTGAGCACTATGTGGAAAGAGGTCACTAGCACTTGAGGTAGGCATTCGAGCTTTGTCTTCTCATTAAATCAATTTCAGTGTCATTGTTTACATCTTAATTAGCATTTGGAATGCTCGATGACCCGCGAGCTTTGAGAGCTAGGGTATCATTGCTATTACCTTCAAGACATTTTGTGAAGTGTTTGATCTATCTTTATTTGTTTTGTTGTTGATATTCACTATGTGGTACTCCCTGTTTATGATCATTTCATAAGGAAATGTTTTGATGGCTCACGGGCTTCAAGCTAGGGCATCATACATAGTTCATGAGCTCACTATTTAATATTGGCATTGTTTACATCTTATCATTTGGAATGTCTGATGACCTACGAGCTTTGAGAGCTAGGGCATGACTTCTATAACCTTCAAGGCATTGTGTGAAGTGTTTGATCTCTCTTTATTTGTTTTTTTGTTGATATTCACTATGTGGTACTCCCCATTTATGATCATTTCGTGAGGCAATGTCTTGGTGGCTTGCGGACTGCAAACTAGGGCATCATACATTGTTTATGAGCTCACTATTTAATATTGACATTGTTTACATCTTTTCATTTGGAATTCTTGATGACTCACAAGCTTTGAGAGCTAGGGCATCATTGCTATTACCTTCAAGGCATTGTGTGAAGTGTTTGATCTCTCTTTATTAATTTTGTTGTTGATATTCACTATGTGGCACTCCCCGCTTATGATCATTTCATGAGGAAATGTCTTGATGGCTCACAAGCTACAAGCTAGGGCATCATACATTATTCATGAGCTCACTGTTTAATACTAGCATTGTTTACATCTTTTCATTTGGAATGCTTGATGACCAGCGAGCTTTGAGAGCTAGGGCATCATTTCTTTTACCTTCAAGGCATTGTGTGAAGTTTTTGATCTCTCTTTATTTGTTTTTCTATTGATATTCACTATGTGGTACTCCCTGTTTATGATCATTTCATGAGGAAATGTCTTGATGGCTTGTGGGCTGCAAGCTAGGGCATCATACATTGTTCATGAGCTCACTGTTTAATACTGGCATTATTCATGAGCTCATTGTTTAATATCTGGCATCATGCAAATATACATTAGTACACTTATTGTTTTGAATTTGAGCTCGGGCATCATGCAATGTTATTGGTGTCATTGCATGCTTGATGCTATTATGCACCATATATTGTTTTATACACTATTTATTTCATTGAGACCGTGAGCTTGAAATTTGTAATGTATTTTATGTTATTGGATCAATGCTACCATGTTGTTGAGTCTGTGTATGGCTTGACTATGCACATGCATAATTGTAGATGAGGATCAGTACTATGCTGCCAGGCATTGCTTACATCCTTTGGATCTAACCCCATCTTTTCCTTCCTTGTAGGTTTTAGATCATACAAGAGCATACTAGATTGAACCCCAGGTCAACACTTCATTACTTCAGGCAACGTCTGGTACCTTCATTATTTATGTTCATCTACTTATGTATGTTTGCATTCATTCATATTATTTCAAAAGTTGGCTATTAGTGACCATATAGGACCATTCTTGATCTTTTTGGGTCATTTGATGAAAAGATGTAAATAGGGACATCAATAATAAAATAGGGATATCTTAATAAGGATATATTAAGATTAATATCGTAAGTAAAAACATTTCATAGTGGCATTTAGATTAAGTACAATATGAATTTACATGCCTTTAATTATGATACACTTTTGAAATTATCACTCATTGGTCATTTGACAATTGAAGATATAAGTATCAGAATATAAACTATTGCAAAAGGAAGAAACACATATGTATCTATCATCATTTAATACAAAATATAAAAGTATCCCACAGACACACAGTTGCTATTATAACAATCATCCTCTAATCCCATGGTGTACTAGTCTCAAGGTAAGAACAATTTATTTAAGCCATCATATAAGTATCATCCTAAAGTTTAAATAGACATTGACTATGGATATACAACACTGAGCCATAATAAATTACAAAGTTTCACTGCAATTTCTATGTCCACTGCCATTAAAATATATCACTCCTCCTATTATATAGGCATCCTTCTCATTAAGTGTTTTCATTAAAATATATCACTCTTGTTATATAATATATATGCATACTTGTTTAAAATGTCATACTTGTTGCTCTTAAATATTATTACTATTTCACTCAAATTTACATGACATTAAACCCAAGCCCAAAATGTATATATATGTGTAAGTATAGGAGAAGCTGGATTCTGAAACCATTGAAAAAAAAAAACTATACCAATTGTAGCTTACGAGAAAATATACTTGTGCTTACCACACCATACCTCAACATTATAATGCTTATCATTTTCAAGCTTGAGCGAAGCTTCATACCACGCAGTGTCTGTAGATTTGTATGCAAAGCTGATTAGGCTGGAGGTAAACTACATGTGTCATGTAAACAACATGGTTGAATACAATCTCTTTTACGCATTTTCAAGAGTTTTCCCACAAATACAAGCGTAAATAATGCATTGAACGTAATCTACGAATACTACATGGTATGAAGTCTCGCTGAAGCTTGAAATATATCCACTCCTCATGTTATTGTCAAAATTAAATTTAAATATTTCTCAAAACACTTATTCTTGTAGAATTAAGATATCCTTATCTCAATCATAAAACAATCTTCCAGCTTTTGAATCACATTAACACACACCCATGTTCTGTAGCATAGTTCATTTTAGAAGTGAATGGCTAATGTCCCTATTTTGAAGTGTTTGATCATTTCTATTACCTTCAAGGCATTGTGTGAAGTTTTTGATCTTTCTTTATTTGTTTTGTTGTGCATATACCTTCTCTGATCAACTCCGATATGCACAAGTGATGAATATTCATATTTTCCTAAGCAATACTTTGAGCTTTCCTGCAACACATGTACTATTGTGAAAATCATCACAAGTCCATTTGTTGCAAGAAAGCTCACAGTACACATGTCTGGATGATATTGTTTACATCTTAACATTTAGAATGCTTGATGACCTACGGGCTTTGAGAGCTAGGACATCTTTGATATTACCTTCAAGGCATTGTGTGAAGTGTTTGATCTCTCTTTATTTGTTTTGTTGCTGATATTCACTATGTTGTACTCCCTGTTTATGATAATTTCTTGAGGAAATATCTTGATGGCTCATGGGCTGCAAACTAGGGCATCATGCATTGTTTATGAGCTCACTGTTTAAGAAACTCATGTCCCTATTTGATTGGTCGGTGCTCTATTTGTTATATTGAGTTTACATCATATATTTAGTCTTAATAAATATCTTATAAAACAACATAAAACTAACCCAAAATACTTTGTCTTAATAAAATAATATATTTAGTCTTAATAAAATCTTATAAAACAACATATATTGTGTGAAGTGTTTGATGATTGATCTCTCTTTATTTTTTGTTGTTGTTGATATTCACTACCTATGTGGTACTCCCCGTTTATGATCATTTCATGATGAAATATCTTGATGGCTCATGGGCTGCAAGCTAGGGCATCATACATTGTTCATGAGCTCACTGTTTAATACTGGCATTGTTTACATCTTTTCATTTGGAATGCTTGATGACCCGTGAGCTTTGAGAGCTAAGGCATTGTTGCTATTACCTTTAAGACATTGTGTGAAGTGTTTGATCTCTCTTTACTTGTTTTGTTGATGATATTCACTATGTGGTACTTCCCGTTTATGATCATTTCATGAAGAAATATCTTGATGGTTCATGGGCTGCAAGCTAGGGCATCATGCATTGTTTATGAGCTCACTGTTTGAGCACCGACCAATCAAATAGGGACATGAGGTGCTGAAACAGTGAGCTCATAATGACATAAACAATGCATGATGCCCTAGCAAAATAGAAAAATAAATAAAGAGAGATCAAACACTTCACACAATATATGTTGTTCTATAAGATTTTATTAAGACTAAATATATATTTTTATTAAAAATTTTATTAAGACAAAGTATTTTGGGTTAGTTTTATGTTGTTTTATAAGATTTTATTAAGACTAAATATATGATGTAAACTCATAATTATACTTGATATATATATACTTCAAAGGAGGAATTATGAAATATAGTTGTAGGTAGTTATCTCTTCTATAATGATGGAGGAGTGAAAGGTAATGATAAATGAGGTTGTTGCTATTAGATCATACATTAATACACTTACTGTTTTGAATTTGAGCTTGGGCATCATGCAATGTTATTGTTGTCCTTGCATGCTTGTTGCTGTTGTGCACCATATATTGTTTTATACACTGTTTATTTCATTGAGACTGTAAGCTTGGCATTTGTAATGTATTTTCTGTTATTGGATCGATGTTGCCATGTTGTTGAGGCTATAGATGCATTGAATCACCACTGCCATTCTATTTTGATAGCAGCAATATAACAAATAGAGCACCGTCCAATCAAATAGGGACATCAGCATAGATGATGCAGATTTGTGTACCTCTTTGTTTTGATGTAGCTTACTCTCTGCAACATTCTTTTGAGTGCACATGTCCTGTAGCATGTTTTTTCTTTCAGAAGTGTATGGCTTGACTATGCACATGCATAATTGTAGATGAGGATCAATAATAGGATGTCATTCATTTCTTAGATATGTTTTATCTAACCCCCATCTCTCTTTTCTTTGCAAGTTTAGGATCACACAGGGGCACACTAGATTCATACCCGGGTCAAAAATTCATCACTTCAGGCAATGTCTGACACCCTTATTATTTATGATCATCCTCTTATGTATGCATGTACTCTTGCATTTTCTTTTGAAAGTTATTTTCCTTGTATAGTATATACAAGTTATTTTTCATATATATACATGTAATCTTTAGATGCAAAAATTTATTTTCCTTTACATGTATCTTTGCATGAAATGAAAAAAAATTAAACAAGATCATCTAATAATGCAAACTAGGGTACTTGATGTTACATAGACCTTGCTATAACTTTGTCCTAGGCCCTCGTAGAATCAAAGAGGCTAATCTCCTAGCCTTAAGGGTGCTATCCTAGTCCCCTTCTAAGAAGTTTCAAACTCCTCCTTTCTCCATTCAGTCTATGACACCAAAAATATGATAAAGTTCATTGTTCTAGGAACCTCTCTGTCCCTTCTAAAAAGTTTTGTCTGCTGTCTGGCCTAAAAAGGCTACTAGGTTTAGTAGGCTTAATTAATCTTTTTCTGCTAATAACTCCAAACTTCTCTGAGAAAAGCATGCAACTAATTATGGATTTGAATACCCTTTGGGGAGGGCTTTAAGATTATGTTAGTCTCCATTTCCCATACTGTCTGTATAGGGTCTGTTAAAAATGGGGCTATAAATGAGGGTTTGGTAACTCACTATCTGTAACAGTAAGGGTTTACTATTTTCCCTTGTATCCATAATCCCCCGAGCTCTCTCTACATTGGAGATGCTTGATCATGCATCTGACCTCCCCTCCACATTATTTGATCGAGGGCCCCTCCTTTGCACAACATATATTATAGGGAGTCTAGACAAAAATCCCATAGACCCATACAAATTGTATGATGGGAGAGTGCTCTAGCACTCCATTATTCAAAGCCCTGTCAATAGTAACCCGAGACAAGCCAAAATAAAGAAAAATATGAAGACTAACTCAAAATTGAAATGAAATGCTAAATAACTATCTTAGGAATTCAAAAACATTAACAATCATCACATGCAAACATTACAGTCGGATATTCAATCCATTTCTTATCTCTGTCAAAGGAAAACTAGTTACATAGTCTAAATGCAACCAAAAGTTTTCTCTTTGTACTGCACTCTTCCCTATGCCTCAAATTATGGTTTTCAAAGCTTAAATAGCTCCCTCCTTGGTGTTAGGGCCCATAGTGAAATGATCATAAGTGGGGAGTACCACATAGTGAATATCAACAGCAAAACAAATAAAGAGAGATCAAACACTTCACATAATATATGTTGTTTTATAAGATTTTATTAAGACTAAATATATTGTTTTATTAAGATTTTATTAAGACAAAGTATTTTGGGTTAGTTTTATGTTATTTTATAAGATTTTATTAAGACTAAATATATGTTGTAAACTCAATATAAAAAATAGAGCACCGGCCAATCAAATAGGGACATGAGGTGCTCAAACAATGAGCTCATAAATAATTCATGATGCCCTAGCTTGTAGCCTATGAGAAAAACTTGAATGCCCTCTTCGTGCCACACAAAAGTGTAGTGCCATCTTCATAGCAACACTTCAAATTCACAAAAATTACAAATGACACTTTTTTTTTTCTTTTTTTTTTTGTTTATAACCAAGATGGTGTCGCAATTAAATCAACAAATGCCATCAAAATGAAATTGAATTAATGAGAAGACAAAGCTTGAATGCCTACCTCAAGTCATGGCTGCAATATGAAGATCAAATGCTAAGGAACTATGTTATAAAATTTCAAGGCATGCAATTTTATAACTCTACAAATACAAAATTTCAAGGAACGAAATTTGACCTCTGATTTGACCTTGATAATGTCCCCTCCATTACTTATGCTTGATCATGTCTTCCTTGTGTTGATGGGCATGGTGGGTTACTATTGTGGATGCATCATTTGGAAATGATGCCATAGCAACACCAGATAGAACAACAACATCATGTGTTGTTGTTGCACTATTTGGATGATGCAGTCACAACAGTGATTCACCAGATGTTCATAGAGACATAAATGTAGCCATAATAATGATTCACCAAGTGTTCATAGAGATATAAATGTAGGGCTTCATTTGGATTCCAGTGCCTATACACTACACATGTTCCTAAGTGCACATGTTCTGTAGCATAGTTCCTTTTAGAAGTGTATGGCTTAACTATGCACATGCATAATTGTAGATGAGGATCAATAATAGGGTGTAAGGAATTGCTTAGATACTTTGGATCTAACCCCATCCTTTCTTTCCTTGCAATTTCTAGATCATACATGACCATATTGGATTGACCCCAGGGTCAACACTTCATTACTTCAGGAAATATCAGGTACCTTTATTATTTATGTTCATCCACTTACGTATGTTTGCAGTCATTCATATTCTTCTGAAAATTGGCTATACTCATATTCTTCATGTGTCTGAGTCTTCTAACTATGATTAATTTAATGTTGTAAATCTTGACATAGAATTCAGTATCAACCGATCATATATGCATTCCAAATGATATAACTCCATTTGAATAAACATACATGCCAACCATTTGACAAAATGTCCATATGAGATCTAGAGCAATATATTAATTTTATAGCAAATTCATGATTTATAATGCCTCTTGAATTATAGTGAATTGATTTTATAGTGAATTCATGATTTATAATTCAGTTGTAGCAGCTCAATGTGTTTGAACTCAAGAATACCCCTTAGGAAGTAAGTGTATAAATGAAGGATGAAACACATAGGAAGCTATGAGAAGCTATGAGAAGGTGACATGAAGCTAATGAAAGGAGGCATCTCAATGATGTTAAATCATAGAGGATTCTCTTTGTTCCCTGCAATGGAGTGAGCTAATTCTAAAAGTATAAATAGATAATTTTAACAATGTATAAAGTCCTTCACAAGATGTAATAAAAACACTAGTGGCAAGACATGAGAACTGTTTGACGAAATGCCACAATAACTTGGTGTCCCATACAATGCTAAGATGTTTAGTTATATGCAATACTAAGATATTCAAAATATTGTTGGATAAATAAATAATTTTAACAATGAATAATGTCCTTCACAAGATATAATGAAAACTATGGAGTGAACTATGTTTGTCTGATTATAGTTATTATCATATGTCAGGTATCCCACACAGACTCATGGATTGTCAGGTACAAGTCAATACACCCCATAGAGATTAATATATTTTACCATATATAAAATATCTCTCTCATTGCCACCTGTCTTCCTCATTGCATAAGGTGTAGGTACTAGCAAAAAGGTATTTGTTAGAATTGTCTTCCTTGAGCAAGGAAAATCTAGGAATGGAAGAAGAAAGTGAGACATTTAGTACGTGTAATTCAATAAGATTGACTCGAGGTCAAAAGATCATAAATAAATTCAATACACACATGAAATTTTTCCTTGCTCAAGGGGGGTCGTGTTCTTATGATGATGAGAGAAAAAGTGACTCTGAGCTGCTGTTTAGGTACAAACATCTACAGAAACAATGGGTCCCCGATGAACTTCCTCCAATAAACATTAATTTTTGTGTTAAAGAGAGGATATATCGCATAGCACCATCTTCATTACATGGTTTGGGCCTATTTTCCATGGATGGCATAAAGGTCTCTTACAACAAAGTTGTCAAATTGATGGAGTATGTCAGACCTTGTTATGATTATAGTAGTTGGATGTAGATTGTTAAATATTAAAAAGTATGTGTAGGTATGTACTCGCAAAAAATTATATATCACAAAAAGTCAGTGAACAAAGTAAAAAAGTAGCTATATACGTTGACGGAAGACTAAAAGTGTCAGGGAATATTGCAGGTTTTATAAATAGTTCATGGTTTGCATCAACTAAGAAGCAATCCAATTGTATATTTGAGGTACGTGAGCGAAATCGTGTAGTTGTATGTGTGATCAAATCAATACGTGGAGGTGAGGAGTTGCTTATTGATTACAATTTGAATCGCATAGATACAAAAAATCCCATCACTATCATGGACAAGGTGGTACACATTTTGATAATTGTCTATTATTCAACGTAACTTAGAATAAGAACACGTGGTGTAACATGTCTAAATGATTTGTTTTGAAATACAAAGCTATAGTATGGATCAATAGCCACACGATATGCACAACAGTGATAGTTCTCATGGGACTTCTTCCCGACAGGTAAAACTCATCGTTGTTGTACAAATGCACATGCAAGAAAAATGTCAATGCATAGTTTTGCTATGTTAATGCATATTTTTTGTTGTTCTACTATTTTGGATTGCTTTTAAATAAAGGGCTAATAATATTATTCTCACAAAAGAGTGTTGATCAGAGAAAGGGAAAGGAACAAGTAGTCCATGAGGAGCCACAAAATGAGCATGATCCATTCAATGTTGATTTTTTATCAGAGGTTGATCTTGTGGTTGCACTGGAAAGGGTCCTTGGTGCAATATCAAAAGAGTTAGCTCAAATGGAAAATATTCAACCTCACACTCCTGAAATATAGAGGGTAGCAGATATGTTGATTGGCCGTGTTCAAAACTATAGAGTAAGTATTAATGTAGTTTTTAATTATAACAAAAGGGTGGCTGCAAGAAGTTGGGTGCCAATTTTTGGCAAAAAGTGGAAGTGTTTTTCCTATTTTTCAAAATTCATGTCAATTGATGTCAAAAATTGAGGCACTTAGAGATTGAATCTCAAAAAACTTCACTAATAGGAATTATAGTACTTGGAGTTAGCTTTTCAAATATGTAATTTATTTCAATACCCACATCGCATAAATTAATTTTGGTAGGCATATTTAAAAACCACTTTTTCAGAATGCCTGTTTCAGGACCATACCTCACCCGTGTACGGCCACCCTTTTTTGACACAAATAAATCAATATATGTTAATCCTTTTTAGGAAAGATACCTAAGACACTATAGATTGATGAGTATATTTTTCCTTTTTTTTTTGTATATATATATTTTTTATTGATTTTTAATTGACAATAAAGTATATTTTCAAAACCTCTAGTGTACGACCACCATAATTTGATGAAATGTTCATATTTTTCAAAAAAAAAAAAATTATCTTGAAAAGAATAGAATGTAGATTGATGCCATATAATTTTTTTTTGCAGAAACCTTAAAACAAAAAAGTTATTAAAAGTTTAGTAAACCTTTGTGTTTCACATTTTCATACCTTTTGCTATTGATAAATATAGGAAAAATAGTAAAATTTATTATATCATCAAAAAATTTACATTTATGGAATCAAGACAACGAAATCTATAATGGGTTTTCATTTCATCAAAAAATTCAAATTGAAAGACGCTCAAAAAATTCGTTGAAGACAAAAAATTAATGTTAAAATAACTTAGTCAAATTTGTGGAGTTGAAGACATAGGGTCGGTGGGACCAAGCCTAAATCATGCCTATCCCGTACCAAAAATTGAGGCAAGTTCAGTTTTCCCACCCCAAGCTTTTAGAAATGGGTGCCCGATTTGAAATTTAAAAAAATAGGTGCACGTTTCAAAAGTAACCGTTGACGAAATGGGCACCCATTTTTTTTTAAAAATGGGTGCCCGTTTCTAATGAATCCATTGGAAAATGATAGGTGCAAAAGTATAGAGGTACAATGATTGAATCATTATTCAATCATTGTATGACTGTACCCGTGCGCAGATAGAATGTTTTAATTAATTTAGACTTGGTTTTGTCTTGTTCTGGATTTGACACTTGTTGGATTAAAAATTCATCCAAATATGGGATCAAAGCAACGTAGAAAGAGACAAAGGATAGAAAATAAAGAAAAGGAAGCAAAACGTCAAAGAGAAAGAAGAGCAAGAATTAGAGAGGGTAGTAATGCCGGAGCTTCGAGTTCAACAGTAGCTTTAAAGGAAGAGAGCATTGAGAACACTGTAATGGATGAAGAGTCAGAAGAAGGAAATACAAATCAAAAAAATCCAGGTGCATCTACTAACCCAGTATTGGGTACTGGTATGTCTTCACAACCCCGCATATATTCTGAAAATGAAATTCATGATTTTTTTCAAGCGGGCTACGAAATAAATGATTTGGATTTTATTCATGGAAGTACAGTAAGAAACGAAAGTCAAACACCAGTTGAAAAAGAAATTGAAACCCCACCTATGACTGAAAATCAAACCCCAACTGATGGTGAAAATAAAAGTATAGCTAAAATTGAGAGTGTGGATGTAGACATGGAAACACCAGTTGAAAATGAAACATTTTTAAATGATAATGAAATGGGTAATCTTTTTCAATTGAATAGTGGTGTGTTAGACAATCTTCATGGCTTGGTTTCATGGAGGCAGATTAGGACATATGCTAATAGATTATTCAAACAATTTTTTTATAACAAGAAATTTGGGTTTCAATGTCAATTGATGTTACAATTAATGAAAATGACGAAGATGCGGAAAGTGATGAAGAGGTTAGGAGTCAATGTGAAAGAAAAAAAAAGGATGAGTCTTTGAAACAAGTTGTTTCGACTATTGCTAGTGCCTTTGATACAATTGGAAAGAAAAGTCATTCTAAAGATAGAAATGCGGCACGACAAGCAATAACAACAACTTTAGTAAACAAATCAACCCATGATAAAAGAATGATTAGTAACATAAGTGGATATCTTAATGTTCATCGTAAAACTTTGGCAAAAGCTATGAAGAGAAGAGTTGACTTTGAAAGTGATCCAGCTAACAACTTATGGACCTATAGTGGTAGACTCTCGAGATCTGATATGAAACTTACTAGTGAAGTGAAAACATTGATTGAAAGATTTTGGAAGGATAATACAAGAGTATCGCCAAATGCCAGGGATGTTCTAAAATTAAGAGTTGGCTCAAAAATTCATGAACCACATCCAAAACACCTTTTGGACATGACTCAAACTAAATTATACAAAAAATTTGTAGATGAAAAGGTGTTATCAATCAGCATAAGTCAAAGATCATTTGAAAAGTGTAAACCTTGGTATGTAAGGGTAAACAAGGAAAGAGTCACATGTTGTTGTAAAACTCATGTCCAATTTCATTACCATTATGATTTATTTCGATCTATACATGGTACCATGCATACTAAAGAAATGTTACAGGAATGTGGTATCCAAATTCCACCTCAAGTTATAAAGGAGTTCATCTCAAGTTTGTTTTGTAACCCACATAATGACCAATATTTTCTTTTCAATGCATATGTTTGTGGTGTATTCAATATATGTGGCAATCTTGCATTATTAGATGAGTGTTTTCATGAAACTCCTACAACTGAATTCGGACAACAAATGATTGATGTGTGAAGATTTAAAACTGTTGAATATCCATTGAAGGATGGAAAGGTTGGAAGATGATGTGACCTAATAAATGAAAGCATTAGTGTTCACACATTCATGAGCGAATTCAAGTGTAAGATCATACCTAAATATGTGAAACACTCTCATAATGCTAGATGGCTTGATGAACAATTTCCCATGTGCAAGAATACATTCCCAGTGGGTAGTTTACTTTCAGTAGTTGACTTTGCAAAGAACTATACTCTTGCACCACAAGATGAGATCCAATCTCAATATTATAATTCAGTACAAGTAGCCATTTTTGTTCATATTGTCTATAGGCATGCACCTGATAGTACAGAAGAGGATAAATTTTTTTTGAGGGAGTACCACTTCTATATGAGTGATAATAAACTACACTCATCAGAGTTTGTGCAATACTGCATGGAGACATTTTACGACAATTTAAAGGAGAGACAAATTCAAATAACACAACATCTAATATGGTCAGATAATTGCACAGGTCAATTCAAGAATGCTAGAATGTTTTATTGGTTGAGTAGGACACATAAGAAAACCAATGTCAAACATATCTGGAGTTTTTTTGAAGCTGGACACGGGAAAGGAGAACATGATGGTGCTGGTGCATGTGTTAAGAGAGTCATTTCAAGAGAACAACTCAAGTTTGAAGAAAAATCCAAATTTAAAAACACATGTGAAATTATTGAATGGTGTAGTACAAGTTTATCTACAGGATCAAATCAGAATTCTACAATCAAACGTTTCTTCTGGGGAGTAGAAGAGAATTATATCCTTTCAAGATATGAGTGTGATACGATAAATGGGTCAGCAAAATGGCATTCATTTAGAAGTTCTAATTCTAACACTTGGACTATATGGACTAGGGAGCTAGCATGTTTTTGTCAATTTTGTGTTGTAGGTGAATGGGAACAATGCGAGAGTACAGAATGGGTTGAAGAATGGAAACAAAGATCCTTAACACCTACTGAGACACAAGTTCCAGTCGATTCAACTAGTGAAGACCCAGATCATGCATTTGCATCAAAAGATTATGATCAGGTTTCAGATCTGATACAACCTGGTATTTATTTATTCAAATTTAGATTTATAAGTGTAGGTTTTTTTACATACATGCATATGAAACTAATTATTTTTACAGGGCATGTGTATGCTATTGTTGCACCTGAGGATAATGATGAGCGGACTAAGTACTGGCTTGCTAGATGTGTGGAACCTAAGAAAAAGTTGATATGTCATCAAGTAGATGATGATGGTTTTCAGTATCCAATTGGGTCTGTTGTGGTTGTTGGTACATGGCTACGAAAATACCTAACAAGAAGAAATGGGTTACCAGCGTTTGAGGACTACCAATCAGAAAAGAAAATTATGCAGTATTCTCATTTAGTGGTGGCAACGAATATCAAATTAGAAAGATACAAAGGGAGGCCCGCCAATAAAGTCTTATGGACCCTTTCGATGGAAGAGCATGAGGCAATCATAGAAGCATTACAAAAAAGAGAGGATGCAGATGGTACACTAGGTTGAATCAGATTTAGAGACATGTGAGTGCTTTTTAATTATGTTGAATGTTTATATAGTTAGTTCTATTAGATATTAGACATGTACAAGTTCAATATATTATTATGTCAAATTTGGAGTTAGTTCTAATTAATTTCTTGTTTGAATAGGTATCAACTACAACTTTATACATGTGTGACACTCATATGCGGATGGTACACTCTAATAAATCAGATGTGTACATGTGTAAGTGTTTTTTAATTATGTCAAGTTTATAGTTAGTTAGATATTAGACATTAGACATGTACAAGTGATAGATCTTATTATGTCAAATTTATAGTTAGTTGTGCATTAAAGATAGTTTTTCTAATTAATTTCTTATTTGAATAGGTATAAAGTGTACAACTTTACACACGTGTGACAGTCATATGCAGGAGCCCTAGAAGATGATACATTAAATTATTTCATTGAATGTTTATTTTATTTTTAATCATATTGTAATTGGGCTAAGAAGTGGGGTTTTCTTACTAGTTCTTTCCCTATGGAGCCCTTGAACTAGCTATATATATAAATAAAAATATCATTTATTGATGTACCATGTGTTATGATTCATGTATACTTATTAATTTGTTCATTTTTTAATTCAAATTCTACAATTAATTTGATGTGACATATAACTTGAATAATTTGATGTGACATATTAATTAATGATATCCATTATCTAGTTATGTAGTTATCTTATTTTATCTCTACTTATCTTATTCACATTATATTTATTCACGTAGAGTATTTACATGCAATCCATCTTATTAAAAAAATCTTAGATCTAAAACAAATATTCTAATTTAATCTATGACATGTACATATATCGATCAACCAAAAAAAAGCTAATCCACATAACATGTCACTCTAGTCCATATATAACATGTCCAAATAACTAGTCCAAATAAAACATGTCCATAAAACATACATCATTGGTCCAAATAAAACAAGTTCATATATAACAAGTCCATAAAACATGTGAATAGTCCAAATATAACAAGTCCATAAAACATGTGAATAGTCCAAATATAACAGGTCCATAAAACATGTGTTCATAGTCCATATAACATCTAGAAATAGTCCATATAACATCTGAATAGTCCATATAACATGAAAACGCAAGTAACATCTAAGAGCTTGGATCACCCATCTGATCTGCCGTCCTCTTCACTCCACGTGAAGAGGACAGAGATGTATCATCATGCTGTACACCATCAAGTGACTGTAAACATAAATTATGAAGAGATAACATAAGAAGTGGGTTTAAACAAATAATTCACTTATAAACAAAATAAATATTGAATATACATATATCAAATAAATTACCGTGGAACCCTGTTGAGTAGTTTCCTCTATGGGAGGAGGACATGGAGTAAAAAACATCACTGTGGTAATGTCTTGTACAAAACAAATTGCAAATTTATTATAATAATATTCCCTAAAAATGACATGTGCATCATGATTCAAAAATATTAGAATTTAATATATTAATAACTATGACCTCAAAGGATGATGAGGCCTACATCTGGCTGGGTCCTACACCATGACCACATGAAACTATACTCACTAATGGTTCCGAGTGTACATCAGCAAGGAATGATGTGGCGAAGGCCTACACAATTGTAAAAAATAGAAGTGAATTAGAATATACGCATAAATACATGAGCATGTATAAATAGTTAAATTCAAATTAAAATGCAATATACATACAAGCGGTATATGGGGAGTGTCCTCTATGACCGATGGTAGAGTACCCATCGAACTGCTGCTAGGGTGGTATGAAGTGTGACCCTACAATATATATTTTGAAAACAAACATTATTAAAGTAAAGTTTCAACACTAAATATTTCTAGGGGTCGAATAGACATGATAAAAACACATACAGTGAAAGGTGCACCAACATCTGAAGCAGTCGAATGGACACGGTGATAGTCCATGGATGTCGTGGTCTCCTCTGCCCCCTGTCTGACAAAAACAACATATTTTGGTTGATATGGTTTGTGTGTCTGTACATATATATGTAGACAAAATATTTTATCACTATTATATAGATTACCTCTGCGCTAGATAAATCCGCTGCGTATAGAAGGTCAAGAAATGATGACAACTCGGCAGGTCGATCCTCTGTGTCATCATATCCTCCATGTGCACCCTCTACATCATCAAATCTATCATCTGGCCCCTCGCTCTGTGGACCAGTACATATGTCCCCACAACTGGTACAAACATGTGCTGTGCTCTGGGGGCCCTAGCCATCCTGAACTACTCAGCTAAATCACTCGAAAGGGTGCTCAATGAACCAAGAGCAGAGGTGACTGCTCGGTGGTGTACTGGTGCTAGAATCACAAGAGCCAGATAAGAAACAAGGGGCTCCTCACGTGGATGATTTTTGACTCTATCACTCAGCTTCGCCCCAATCCTGTCCTGAGGCATGCCTCTACCGACCCCCTGAAATGCTCTCATGTCAAAATAATTGGGTTTTTTACCCAATTCAAACTCAACCCATAATTTTCTCAAAAAGTACATGGAGACCTCATGATTTGCGTGTGGTGGATGGTCAAATACCATCCACCACCACTCCCAAAAGTGCTGTGAAATCAATGGGTTCTTGCACCAGCGAATAGATATTCTTGATTTTTTGGGGTTTATTTCTTCACCTATTTTCGGATTCTTAAACCACCGAGAAAAATTTGCTTTGGTGATTTTAAGATCTTTCACCTCTTTATAGGTGAGTCCATCAGCATAGAATGTTCTCATGGAATCTCTTCATGAGCGATAGCTATCCAACTCATCATCGAGGGACTGGACAAAATCTACTATGCCTTGCATAGTATCTGCAAGGCGTAGTAGATGTGCGGAGGGGTGGGGACCATGTCTAATTGTCTCAATGTCCCTGACAATAGAGGTGATATTATGCCTCATGTCCTCTCTAAGCTTCTTTGTGGTACGAGGAGGTGGTGGAGGTGGGGGTGGTGATGGTGGTGGTGGTGGTGGTGGTGGTGGGGGTTGACCTCCTGAATGCTCGTCCATCATGTGTAAACTACATATATAAAGTATTTGAACGTGTAAATGAAAAGTATTTAAACACATGAATAATCTAAACATATATATCTCTATCTTCACATGTACACATTTATAAAGTATTTGAAAATGTAAAGGAAAAGTATTTAAACACATGCATAATATATTAGGTCTTAAGGGTGATAGTAGGTCCTATTATGTCTTACGAGTACATACTAGCTCCTATTAGGTCTAAAGGGTACATAATAGGTCCTATTAGGTATTAAGGTTACATACTAGGTCTTAAGGGTCATATTAGGTCTTAAGGGTACATACTAAGTCTTAAGGGTCATATTAGGTTTTAAGGGTACATACTAGGGTTTAAGGTTCATATTAGGTTTTATTAGGTCCTATTAGATACTATTAAGGGGTTATATTATGTATATATTAGGTCCTATAAAGAGAGTTTACTTTGTAAATGTTTATTTCTTTTCAATAAGGTTATATTTTATATTGATTTAGTTGGTTTGTTAATATAATATTCAGATGTAATATTAAATTATTTACTTATTTAATTATTCATATACATTTTTAATTTACTTACATTCTAAACTTGCTATGATGTCTTTGTTTAAAGATATATAATGTATTCCTTTATTGGTCAATTTGAAAATAATTACTTTTTAGTACATTGAACATGACGAGAGAGGACACAGAGAGAAGAAAGTTCAAGGGAGAGAGATGAGATAGTGGAGACAGGAGAGACCTAAGAGAGGACGTGAGGAGAGAGGAGAGAGAGATTGGAGAGAGGAGCGAGCAGGTGAGGAGAGAGAGAGAGAGGAGAGAGAGAGAGATGAGAGAGAGAGAGAGAGAGAGAGAGAGTTCAAGGGAGAGAAATGAGAGAAAGAGAGAGGAGAGAGAAGAGAGTTAAACGGAGAGAGAGAAGAGAAAGAGAGAGGAGAGAGATCAGGATTAGAGAGGAGAGAACATTAGGTTTTCATTTACAATTGTCTACATTTTAGGTTTTCGTAAATACAATTTTATACATTCAAGTTTTCATTTTCAGTTTTTAACAAATACGTGATTTCTAAACAAATTGAAAAGTAAATTAAAACATAAATAAATGAAAAACTATAAACATACATTCATTTTTAAAATAAATTCGTATAATGCTATTTAAAAACAAAAATTAACTTTTTATATGTTTTAGGTTTTCGTTTACAATTTTAAATATGTTTTTGGTTTTCTATGTTTTAGGTTTTCATTTTCAGTTTTCTACGTTTTAGGTTTTCATTTTCAGTTTCGTTTTAGGTTTTATTTTCAATTTCATTTTAGGTTTTCGTTTTTAGTTTCATTTTAAGTTTTTGTTTTTTGTTTTCATTTTTGGTTTCATTTTAAGTTTTCATTTTCAATTTTCTATATTTTAGGTTTTCGTTTTCAATTTCATTTTAGGTTTTGTTTTAGGTTTTCATTTTCAGTTTCATTTTAAGTTTTTGTTTTCAGTTTCATTTTTAGTTTTTGTTTTTAGTTTTCTACATTTTAGGTTTTCTTTTTCAGTTTCATTTTAGGTTTTCATTTTTGGTTTTCCACATTTTAGGTTTTCATTTTCGGTTTTCCACGTTTTAGGTTTTCATTTTCGGTTTTCCACATTTTAAGTTTTCATTTTCGGTTTTCCACGTTTTAGGTTTTCATTTTCAATTTTCTCCATTTTAAGTTTTTGTTTTCAGTTTTCTACTGTTCAGGTTTTTGTTTTCTACTTTCTTACGTTTTACGTTAAATTGTTTTCAATTGCACATTATTTCTAAACAAATCGAATAACAAATAAAAACATACATTTCATAATCTAAGAAAATACATTCATTTTTAAAATGCATTCTTAAATAGCTATTTAAAACTAAAATTTAACGTTTTACTACTGAAAATGAACATGAAAAATAAAATAAAACAAGTAAAAATGATAAATACGTACCTGGAACTCAAAAAAATGTGTTTGTGGGGTCAGCAAACCTCTAACAATCGGGCAGGCGATGTTGAAAAATCATAGATCCCATTCTCCTGTCGCTAGAAAATGACAGGAAACGCAGTCAAAAAAAATAAATACTTTTCAAAAATGGGTGTAGACACCTAAAAATCCTTTAGAAAATAAAGTATTTTTATTTTTTGAAAAATCCCTGATGACATCATCATTTATTAATTAATTTATTTATTTTTATGTCATTAAATCCCTTTTTCTTAATTAAAAATATTTAATTAAGAAATCCCTCCCAAAAATGTTTAAATCTTATTTAAACATTAATCCCCTATTTATTAATTATTTTAATTAATAAATTGACCAAAAATCCTCCAAAAAATAATTAATTTATTTTTTGACCAAAAGTTGGCTTTTTTTCCTAAAACCACTAACCTCTTCCAAAATCTTCTAATCCCTTCTTAATTTCGATTAAAAGGCTAATCCCACCTTTTCTAACCCTAATCTCAACTCAAATATTTAATTAAGATTAAATATTTAAATTTCATATTTATTGAAAATATTTCAATAAATATTCCCAAAACTTAAGCTTTTGGAATGAATAAACTTTTATTCCATAAAACCAAGGAGAATTCTAGACTCTTCTAGAATCTTCTCAACCCAACCTCTTCACCCATCCTAATCCTAAAATCCCCTAATCCTAATCCTAATCCTCCCCCTAACCTTGTCACATTCCCTAAACAAGGTTAGCCAACTCCTAAGCTTGACCCAAAGTCAACAAACTTCTAGAGGCTTCTCTTACATGCATTAAGTGCATTTAAAGCCTCCTTATCCCTCTTACATGCATTTATAATGCATTTAAGAAGCCCCTCACCCCTTTCTTACACCCTTTGACCTTAGGCACATTTCCCAAATTGTGCACATTCCTCCCATCTTTCAACCCAATGCCCTTGTGACACTTGTCACAAGGAGGTGGCCTTGAACTAGCACAATCCATGTGCTCCCCTTTGAATGAATCTTGGCCTCTCTTAAGGATTTTGATCCTAGCCACTCATTCATCCTCCCAAAAGTCTATAAATAGTCCTCATTTCCAAGAGCAAAATATTCATTCACCTTTCATGTTATGCATTGTTATCATGTCCATTTAGCTCTAGACTTAGCATAAGCAATACTAATTGTTAGTTTCTTTTTATCATCTTCAAGCTTTCTTAAAGAACATCATAGCTTAGCAATAATGGATTAATATAGTTTCTTTCATTGTTTAGCATAGCATATAGCATCATATCACACTTATATTTGGTCTAAAATCAATCTTAGTATGCATTAGAATATGCTCCAAGTGCTTAGAGAGCACACCCACATCCCTCTAATTGAAGCGAATCAAACATTTGCTCTATAGCACTTGTTTTTTTAGCAACAATCTTGAGGTGGCTTTGGTTTTATTTTCATGTCTTATGCTATTTTTTTTAGTTCATGAACATGTTAGATTAGTCTAATGTTTGAATGTTTCAGCCTTTCAAGACAGGTAACAGGTTCAAAATCATAGTCTACATTCTGGCACGCCCGGTGGGACCCACTTCACGGATTCTTTGCAAACATTCTGATGGGTTTTAGACCATTTTCAGATTTTTCAAGCTTATAGGTGGATGGAGCACTTCGATCCCTTCTTCTTCTTCTTGTCTATATTCTTCTTCCTCTTCTTGTCTATATTCTTCTTCTATTCCGTCTCCTTCTTCTTCTTCTTCTAGCAAGGAGGTCATGGCCATTTTTTTTCAAAAATAATAATAAAATCCATAAGGAAGCAAAATCATACACACCTTATTTTAGTGTTTAAAATGAACCCCCAAATCATTCTTGAATGCATTAAGGACTAAAATTTGCAAAATTTGTTCTAACAAACAAAACAAAAAAATTAATCAAGGCATTTGCATCCTTGCAACATCAAGGATTTTTAACAATGCATTCATGCAAAGTAGGAATGATCATATCTTTTTGGGCATAAAAATAACATCAAATCTGCATTCAAACGAGTCAAAACAGAATCTTGAATGAAGCTAAAAGGAAGAACTTAGGTCCTAAAGCGTCACTTTCCATTTGAAAAGAAAACACAATCTTGAATGCCTTAAAGATCAAAACAAAGCTTTTTTTAAAAAGTTCTTAATCAACACGCACACTCAATCTTGAATGCCCAAGTCAAAAAACTTGCAAACGCTCGATTTACTTTTTGGAGAAAGAAAAAGTCAAAATCTTAAACACTTGTGTCTTCAATTTCAAGGTTCAAACACACTTAATCAAATTTGGAAAAATGAACAACTGCTTGATGTGCATTTAGGAGTTTTACTTTTTGCAAAATCCTGTTAACTTAAGCAACGTAGAACACTTGGACTTGAACAAGTCCACTTCTTCTACTTTTAGCGAGGCCTGTCCAGGGAGAAGCGCTTCCTCTTTGGAGAACGACCTCAAACCGGTAGCCCCTCTGACCGGTATACAAACAAGTGAAGAACAAAATAATCACTTACATCTCCTAATCGCCGGGCGTTTGTGCCAAACACGTGACTGGGGATGGTAAACATTCCTCTCCCCCAGCATTATTGGCAAGGCTCTTAGGTGAGTCACGAATGATCAGCAAAACTGGGTATGGAGACTCCACGGAACTATTAAAAACCTGATAAAATAGAGGCTACCCTATCTACATCCGAAAGTATCAAAATCCTTGTGCGAGGACTGATTCCAAGGGGTTTACCGGGTCGCCTCAAGATTACTCACCATTTGTATTCCCTTCTGGGGGATACCAAGCTGTGGGCAAGTGATTTTGATACTCACCTTCCTTAGGTAGATCTGTTTGAAGTGCTTGACAGTTAAAGACTCCGCGAAAACACTTGTTGAAACATACACTTTCAAAGCTTTATCAGAGTCAGTCATCCTGTTTGTATCCCGCAAGGTTTCTTTGCCCTTTGCGGAGATTGCCTTGTCAGAAGTCTTTTTAATTTATCCTTTGCCACTTGAGAAAATCAAACCAATCAACAAAATTGATATTCAGGAAATCTTGCAGAAATCAGATATCCAAAGAGCCTTTTGTTCTCAAACCTATCAGAATTTTCCAAAGATATGCCCAATTTGATCAAACATCCAAAAGCCAAGTTGCCCAAATCCAAAGATTATCAAGAGAAGAAAGTTGTAGAGAGGAACCTTAAAAGCCATCAATCCTTTGTCCAAGCAACCCAAGCAGAAGAAAAATATCAAGAAAGACTTGATAATATTGGCTATAATGCAAGAGTCAAACAGTTTGCCTACCATTTCCGAGTAAACCATCACTACATCAACCTTGAAAGAGAAGATTAGCTGGATTCATAACATGTCCATTCTACCTTCAGATCTCACAATCTTATCTCGGCAGTCCGTCATCCTAGCTTCATCCTAGTTTCATCCTTGCATCATCACCAAACCTTAGTTACATCCTAGAAATCCTTCTTAGTTGCATGCACCATCATCCTCCTAGCAGCGTCATAGATCATCCATCCCAGTCGCATTTGCATCATCCTCTTAGAAAGAGCATTGTTCCATTATCCTCCACCATCTTTTCATCAGCAATCCACCATCAGAATCCCATATCCTTCATCCAAATCTAGCATCCATCATCTAAATCAGAACCCACCATCTTTTGTACCAAAATCTAGAGATCCAAAATCCACAAACACTTAGTGTTCAAAACCTTTGAGTTGTTTCCATCCCTTATCCTAAATCAGAAAGCATCCCTTTTTGACAGAGCATTGTCTAAAGGAAATCCAACTTGTCCTTGCATAGCCTCATCATCTCGAGCAAGAGATTGGCTTGTATTGATAAGCATCCAGTTAACCGAAGATCATCAATCTATCCTAGGTTGGCCCAAGTCCTATCACTGATCCTCCATCAGGGAAAAATAACAACTCATTGTTGACACTTAGTAATCTTCCACCAGCATCCCACCAATCCTCCACACAATCTTGAACCAAATCAGAGCATCCCACCAATCCTCCATCATCACCAAGATTTTTTACCAATTTTCCACCATCTCCCACCAATCTTCCACCATCCTTGATCCAAATCCGAGCAGTTCATCCATCCTTGCATTGCATTCTAGAAAGTCATCATCTTTAGAAGTTCATCAACTTTGCATCCATCAACATCTTTTAGCCAAGCATCTTGCATCCATTTAGCACTTGCATCTCCATGCCTGTTGAGACCAGATCTCGGAAAAGAAGAAGCATGAATCCTTATCCACCAACAACCTCATCCGATCCCAACCTTTTCACCAACGCCATGATGACCTACAATCCCCAGATCCAAGCCAGTAACCCATGTGAAGATCCAAACATCCCTTCATCCCCGTTGGCAATCCAGGCATTTTCAAGTCCTCCAAAAAGCCCACCAGTGACCAATGCCCTTGTACCACAATATCAGCAAAGCACGTTTGCCCACTATCTACCAAAAAGTACCTCCATCCCACCATCTCTCTATCCACGCATCCCCATCAATACTATCCAAGTTCCAGCACAAGCATATTCTCCGTTTGTCCAATCATTCCCCGATCCTATCATGCAAACACCCCAAAAGCTTTCCACCATTCCCCTTTTCTTGCAAGGAAGCCTCGCCAGTCCCGCAACACAAGCTGCAGTGCCATTCGCTCCATCTCCTACCTCTTTTGCTTCATCATCTGCTATGGCTGCCCAAGCCCAAATCCAACGCTTAACCCAAAGTCAGCTTCCACCTCTCACGCAAGCTTTTACACCAAAAGCTTCGCCACCATCCACAAGTCAAGCAACACCTTTCACCATCAAAGGAGCACCGTCACCCTTCACCCCCCAAGCACCTGTACCTTCTTCTTTGGGGTTAGCGCAATCGCTTCCCATTCCAACCTCATCTTTCTCTTGGGTGTTTCCTTCATTTTCCTCCTCACAAGCATCCGCTCAACCACAACCTCAACAAGCTCCTTTCTCTCAACCATCATTCATGTCCCAAGCTCCCGTTGCTCCTATCATTCCATCATCCGCTGCAGTGCACCCTAACACAAGCTCTCAATGGGGCCTTACGCAAGAAGAAATGAAGGCATGGGGGATCCCATCTCAATCCCCTACATCTATGGTTGCAAATCAACAAACTGCCTTCGCCCAAGCAGCACAGCAGCAACTACCCCAACCACCACCGGCTTCAAGCTATTCGTCCCAAATCCCAAATACCTTCCAGCAAGTTCCACCACCTCAACAGCCAACTTTCCCCAGCTATCTTACCCCATCACCCTTTGCTTCTAGCTTCCCCACATCTGTTCCACCTCTAAGTAACGCAGGCATGCACCCAGCTTATATCAGCCAAACCCAAAGCCAACCTCAGCAACTACCACCATCATACCCGCAAGTAGCATTGTTCCAACAGCCTCCCCCACAACAATTGCATGTCCCCTTTCAGCAAACACCCATCATTCCTCAACAACAGCAAGTCCCTTGCTATCAGCCCCAGCAACAAATCCCTATCATCCCCCAGCAACAACAAGTTCCCACCCATCAGTTACAACAACAAGTTCCAAATGTTCAATATCAGCAAGCAGTCCCACAACAACCGCTAGTTCAACAACAGCAAGCAGCCCAACAACATCAAGCGGTTCCATATCATTTACCACAATATCCCCCTATGCCACACCAGCAATATCCCCAGCAACCATTGCCCCAAAATTAGTTCCAACCCATTTATCCATAGCAAGTGCCATATCCAGTTCCACAACTTCCATCACAAGCAGAAGTCTCAGTTCCCTCACCACTCAATGCTGAGTGGGAAGCAATGAAAAATGCTCTAAAGGAGCTACAAAGTGGAACAGAGAATAAAACATACAAGTTCGAAGAGGTGTGCTCATATCCCTTCGATCGGTCCATAGCATCTATCCCTTTCCCCAAGCATTTTGAGATGCCCAAGTTTGACAAGTATTGGGGGAAAGGAGATCCAGTAAACCATATCAAAGAGTTCTACATGGCATGCCAAGAAGTAGCTTACAGTGATAACTATCTCCTGCGCCTGTTTCCCAAAAGCTTGGGAGGAATTGCTGTTGAGGGGTTTTACAAAATACCACATGGGACAATAAAAACCTTTGCTGAACTCTCTGAGAAGTTCATCACACACTATGCCCATAATGTGGAGAATGAGTTGTCCTTGCTAGACCTATGCAACTCAAAGCAGAAAGATGGAGAAAGCCTTACAGAATCTTACAACCAGGTTATCATATCAGCCGCCAGAGAAGCATCTAACAAAGATCTTCATTGATAACCTGCATCCAAAGCTATCCCATCACATGCGAATGAACTGTCTCCAGACATACCAAGACATCAAGAGCAAAGGCATAGGCATCAAGAAAGCTCTCCTAGACGAAGGCACTATTCATCACTTCAAGGATGATTCCAAGAACAAACCCAACAATGATAAATCCCGTTACTGGAATCGTAACAAGAATGTTGTTACAGATGGAGCCACTGACACTAAGAATGTACAATTCATTGTGGCTAGTTCTACACCAGCTCAAACATACCAACCGCCACAAGCGCCCATCTATCAGCAACCACCAGCTCCCGCATATCAAGCACCTATTTATCAACAGCCTCCTCAAGCTCATCAACCACCTGTGCAACAGTATCGACAGCAATACCAACAACACCAGCCAGCACGTCAAGGCAATCCTGTTAACGCAGTTAACATTGCCCCAAGGCAGAACAAGCCCAACAATCAGAACAATCTAAAGAGGACTTTCACACCTTTGGGTGAGCCTCTGGATCAGATCTTTTATCGGCTAGCCAAGGCAAATATGATCACATATCCGCCCATCCCACAGAAGGATGACAACGCACCAAAGTCTGATTGGTATAAAGAACATGAATACTATGATTACCATCGTGTGAAAGGACACACTACCCTGAAGTGTATGAGACTCAAGAACTATATCCAAGATCTCATTGATCAAAAAGAGATTCAAGTAGATACACCTGCTCAAGCCTCACCAAATGCCAATTTACAAATATATCAAAATGTGTTCCCTCAACACAATACCGGGAAGAATCAAGCCAACGCCAATCAACCCCAAAATTATGGCAAAGGCAAGCAAGAAGATCACACAGCAGCCTACATCAACTATGATAAGTATGTCGGATGCATAACTCAGGTTGAGCCCACCCAAGATGAGCCCACCATCAATACCATCCACGTCAGAGGGCCGGATTGACAATGTGCTGCAACTACCCGCAGTAGTAGGATAACTATTGCCGGTGCTCCTCCGAGATCAGCTGATCCTCCAAGGCCAACATCTACTGCATCCACAGCATAGTCTAACACCAGGCCAGCAGCAAATGCACGCGCAACACAGCATAATGCACCAAGTGCACAATACAATATCATAGAGCATCTTGGGAACATGCCAGCCCAAATATCTATCTTGGATTTTCTCCGCACATCACCCATCCATCAGGAGATCCTGGACAAAGCTCTAAAAGAAGGCCATGTCCCCACGGACATTAACACAACTCAGTTTGAAATTCTTGTGGGACACCTATCAGCAGCATGTGCCTTATCCTTCAAAGAATCTGATATACCAGATGTCACTCCTGACCATACTCTTCCTCTCCGCGTTGCCGTCATGGTCAAAGACTTTTCCATCAAATGGGTCTTAATAGATAATGGCTCAGCTCTAAACTTATGTACTTTAAAATTCATTCAGCAGATTGGGTTCACCCAGGCCGATATAGCACATGAAGTGATCACTATCAAAGCCTATGATAACTTGGAGCGTACCTCAGAAAGTACCATTACTTTGCCCATTCAGCTGGGCCCAGCAACACAAGATACTATCTGCCATGTTGTTGATCTTGACCTACCATTTAATATCCTCCTAGGCCGACCGTGGATTCATTCCATTAAGGCTGTACCATCTACTTACCATCAGTGCATCAAGTTTCTGCATCAAGGCACTGAGGTTACCATCCATGCTGACCCCCAACCCTTCACATACTGTCGTGTGATGGAAGCATCATTCCCTCACTCCACTCATTGTCCTGGAACTGACATTGGTACTTCTATTGCCAGCTCATCCCGATCCCATTGCGATCCAGAAACCATTCTCACCTCCACCCTCTCTTCCGTCAAGATCAATAACCAGGGTTGTGGTGAATATAGCCTACATGATGCATTTGCCGTAGGGGCCCTTCCGCTTGATCCACATACTCAAGGGCGCCCAGATCACCAAAGCAAGCCTATTGAAGAGCATCATGAAATCAAGAAAATCGGATCTATGACTTTTGAATCCCATGGCAACATAAACAGCAAAGAGATGGAGCCAGATATCAACAGATGGTTGTACAAAGATCCCCCATCCCGTGACACACAACTTCTTGAGTACTTCAAAGAGAAATATCCAATCCCATACAAGAATGTCATAGAACAATATAACTATCAGGGCGGTGGTCTAGGACCACAAGAAGATGGAAATCTGTTTCCTATCACACCATCACAAAATCTTGAACATTGAGGACTTGGCTTTAATATCCCTCACCTGCCCAAACAAGAGCCCAATACCACAACTGCAGACGCTAACATGACCAATGTGAACTTTTCTAATAGCCAGGATGACCTTGTGGAAATCGAAGACATCCCCGAAGAGAAAGACATCCGATCCTATGACGATATCTTTGCCGACGACACCCTCCTGGGGACTTCTGTTCTCCAACAACTCTCCATTAACCTCATAGATCTTCCCCTCATAAACCCTGACCTCATAGATTGGGACCAACCAAGCATCGCACACATCGATGAGTTCCAAAGCGCACAAGCACTCCTAGAATTCATGGGGGCATCAGGTCCAGCAAGCAATCAGGATCCAACATCAACCTCTGTCTATCATCTTCACCCAGAAGGATATTTTGGGGAAGAGGCAAGCTTTAGTCACAAAAATGAAATAGAAAAAGAACATCATGAGTCTTTATGTGAAAACCCCCTTGGGGCACATTCTGATTCCAAAATAGTAAAAACAAAGGGCGTATCTTCTAGCGAAAACCTGGCAATTCAGGCACTAGAAGATGAAGCCTTGCCTCTTCCCCCTATCCAAGATTATAGACCAGAGCAATCTCCAATCATCATAGAAGAGACCAAGCCAATCAACTTGGGAACAGAAGAATGTCCAAGGATCACCTACATTGCAGTCAACCTAACAAAAGGAGAAGAAATGGCTCTCAACACCTTGCTCAAGGAATCAGTTATCAACTTTGCATGGTCATACGCCCACATGCCTGGGCTTGATCCAAACCTTGTTGTTCATCATCTATCAGTAGATCCAAACATTAAGCCAGTGAAGCAGAAGCTAAGGAAAATGCATCCAAAGGTAGCATTACTAGTTAAAGCAGAGCTTGAGAAGCTCCTTCAAGCAAAAATCATCAGAGCAATCGACTACTCAGAATGGATCTCTAACATGGTGCCAGTCACAAAACCTTCTAGCGACATCAGAATCTGTACTGATTTTAGGGACTTGAACAAGGCATGCCCTAAGGATGATTTCCCTTTGCCAAACATAGACATGCTTGTAGACCTCACAGTGGGTCACGAAATGCTATCACTCATGGATGGCTTTTCCGGCTACAACCAAATTCATATAGCAGAAGTAGATCAACATAAAATAGCATTCACAACCCCATGGGGTACCTTCTGCTACAATATGATGCCCTTTGGGCTAAAGAATGCAGGAGCAACATATCAGCGAGCAATGACAGCGATCTTCCATGACATGATCCACAAGATCCTTGAAGACTATGTGGATGATATCCTTGCAAAATCCAAAACAAGGGATGAACACCTCAACATCTTAGAGCGTGTGTTTGATCGTCTGAATCATTATGGCTTAAAGCTTAATCCAAAGAAATGTGTCTTTGGTGTTACATCTGGAAAGCTCCTAGGTTTCATAGTATCGCGACAAGGCATAGAGATAGACCCCAAGAAGGTCAAAGCAATAATAGAGATGCCTCCACCAAGAACACTCAAACAGCTCAGAAGCCTACAAGGAAAGCTTCAATCAGTGCATCGGTTCATCTCTTAGCTAGCAGATAAGTGTCAACCCTTCTCACATCTCTTATGCAAAGACACCAACTTCAAGTGGGATCCCATATGTCAAAGAAGCTTTGATAAGCTCAAGGAGTATCTAGCTAACGCTCTGATCCTTGTACCACCAGTTGCAGGATGTCCACTCATCCTTTACATCTCAACAACAGCTACAGCACTAGGGGCACTCCTAGCACAACATGATGATGAAAATAGAGAACGAGCTATCTACTACATCAGTCGCACTCTTGTGGGCTATGAGCTTAACTATTCACCCATGGAGAAAGCATGCTTAGCAGTGGTCTTTGCCACTCAAAAACTTAGACATTACATGCTTAGCCACACAATCAAGCTCATATCAAAGGTGGACCCTCTTAAATATCTGTTATCAAGGACAACCCTCACAGGCCGTATGGAAAAATGGGTCATGTTACTCAGCAAATTTGACATTCAGTATGTAGATCGCAAAGCAATCAAAGGGCAAGTCATTGCTGATCAACTAGCAGAAGCACCACTGGTGGATGCCTATCCACTAATCATGGAATTCCCCGATGAACACTTATGCATGATTGAAGAGCAGCCCATGTGGAAACTATACTTTGATGGTTCCAACACATCCCATAGCTTTGGGTCAGGAATCCTATTCGTCACACCTCAAGGTGACTATATTCCAAAATCATTCAAGTTGGGATTCCCCTATACTAACAACATTGCAGAATATGAGGCACTCATCTTAGGTCTCAAAACAGCTATCCAATGGAACATCACAGAACTACAAGTCTTTGGAGATTCACAGCTCATTATCAAGCAAGTCCTTGATGAGTATCAGACAAAGGATGACAAGTTGCTACCTTACAAAGAGATGGTGGACAAACTGCAAGAGCATTTCCTACATCTACAGTTCACACAGATCCCAAGACTTCAAAACAAAGCAGCAGATGCAATGGCAACCATCGGATCCTTATTGGAAATCCCATGTGACGCAACACAATATGAATTTCTAGTCGAGCAGCTACACTTGCCAGCTTATGAGAACACCGATGCAAACATGGTGTGTGTCTTGGTTGGTCCCCAATCCCCATGGTACCACAACATCCATGCATATCTAAAAAATGGTATCATATCTCCCCATCTCACCAATAACCAACGCCAAAACCTTATTCGCAGAGCTTCCCGCTATACTCTTGTAGCCAACACCCTATATCATCGTGGGTATCACAATGTCCTATCTAGATGTTTAGATTCAAACGAAGCCCTCCTGGCCTTACAAGAAGTTCACGCTAGAATTTGCGGTGCCCACACGAGTGGCATGGTTCTAGCAAAGCAGCTGCTTAGAGTTGGATATTATTGGCCAACAATGGAACATGATGCATGTGAATTTGTCAAGAAATGTCTCCCATGTCAACAGCATGCCAATTTGATACATGCACCAGCACAAGATCTATAGCCTATTGCACCACCATGGCCTTTTTCATGTTGGGGCCTCGACCTCATTGGCTTGATCACCCCCCTCTCTTCGGATGGACACAAGTATATCATAACAGCCACAGAGTACTTTACCAAATGGGTTGAAGCGATTCCACTCACCCTTACTACTGGCATCCAAATATCCAAGTTCATCCTCTATCATATCATTTGCTGCTTCGGCATACCATCTACCATTTTCACAGACCATGGCACACCTTTTGAAAACCAGCATGTGGATGATCTGTGTGCCAGGCTCCACATCCATCACCATTTCTCTAGTCCATATTTCCCTCAAGGAAATGGCCAAGCTGAGGCAACTAACAAAACTATCTTAAAAATCCTCAAGAAGGTTGTCAATGATTCTGGTCGTGACTGGCACCTCCAAATCAATCCTGCCCTTTGGGCCTACCACACTTCTTATCGCACTCCAATAGGCACCACCCCATACTCCCTTGTATATGGTGCTGAAGTTGTTCTACCGATCGAGGTTGAGCTCCCATCCTTGCGCGTCTCCATGAAGAACTATACAACTGATGAAGACTATCGTGTGGCCCGGCTCACACAGCTGGATCTGCTAGATGAAAAGAGACAGCAAGCTTATGATCATTTGGTGGCATACCAGAATCGACTCAAAAGGAGTTATAACAAAAAGGTCCATCCTAGACAATTCCAAGTCAGTGACATGGTTCTCAAAGAAAATCAAAAGGTCCTAGCAAATAGAGAAAAGAAAGGCAAGTTTGAGCCTACTTGGCTAGGCCCCTATATTGTCACAGCATGTTTCGGCTCAGGTGCCTATCAGCTATCTACACCAGAAGGCGAGCCTTTGAATGATCCTATCAACATCATCCATCTGAAGAGGTTCTATGCCTGAACCTGATCCTGCATATATCAGAAAATCCAAAAAACATTCAAAAAAAAAAAAAAAAAAAAAGAAAAAAAAAAGAAAAAAAAAAAAAAAAGAAAAGAGAAAGAGAAAATAATCGTCCAACGGTGAAAACTTGACAATTCAAGCGCCTTGGACAAGTATGTTGGTGAAAACCTGGCAAACAAGCACCAACATAGTAAACTGAGTTATTTATATATTCAGTTGTCCTTTCAAGCTACCATCCTCTTCCTCCATCTCTTAACAGATCTCCCAGCAGTTCCATCTCCCTTATCCTCCAAGCATTCAGCTTCCATCTTCCTCCAACCCATCTGCAATCCATATCCTATTCCAAAGCTTTGTACCATATCTTGTACCATATCCTTATCCCTTTCCTGTACAGCGCAATCCTTTCTGTAAATATCCTTCTTGTCTTCGTCCTAGTGAGAGTCCCGCCGAGTGTGATCTTCCTATCCCCAATCCTGAGCTTCTGTACATATCCCTTGTGCATATCGTTCCTCCTTGTTGTGCATAACCTTTGTCCATCCTGCAGCAGCATTTGATCAAATATCTTGTCCCATCCCCAGCCTCAGAAAACTTTTAGTCCCACTCGGGCCTTGTGCTTCAGCAACATCAATTGTCGACTTATCCTTGCTCATCCTGATTATTCCTTGAACTTCAGCTTTTGCCAGCGAACAACTACACTTATTCTCTCACCAACCCATGGGTCCTTGAGGATATATCGTTCCTCCTGTCTGACCTAATCTTCCATCCTAGTCCTTGAGGATATATCGTTCCTCCTGTCCGACCAATCTTCCCACCATCAATCAAATCAAATCTCTCTCCTTGGAAAAGGATGTCTTTTTGGAGTTTTCATTTTGACCTTGGATTTTGTCCTTTGGGTCTTGTTAATCTTTTACAGCTTCTCATTGTTCCCTACTCAATGTCACCACGATCCTTTATATCATGGTGTGCTGCGAATGAGGATCATCTGGGGCAAGGTCTTTTGATCTTTTGCTTCTGCCTGTGAGTCAGTCGTGTGTTTGTGGTTTCTTCAGCATCATTTCCACCATGCCTCCTTCGGGTTTCATGTGCGATGCTGGGGCAACCCTGCATGTCTTTTTAGCATCAGTCCTATGCAACGCTGGTGACAAGGCCTCGTGATCCCAATATCCTTGGCAGGTCTCTAGCATTGCTATATTAAACTAGGTTGTGCTCTCCACATTTGCACTTGGAGCTTCCCCATCTCCCCTGCATCCTGCATCATATAGATTAATCTTGCATCTTCATGTAGCTGCATCCTGCATTTTGCATTTCATCTCATCTTGCATTCACTCATCTTTGCTCTTGGAAGCTTGGTTATTTATCTCCCCTTCTTCCTAGGTCCTTCCTTCTCTGTTTCCTTTCGAGAAAATTTCACAATGTTTGCTCCTTGTGTTATTTTCTCGAGGGGGCACAATCCCTTTTTCCTCTAAATTCTAGCCTTGGGCATCTTATTTTCTTGTCTTTGAAGCCATGCCACTTGCGGCATCGCATCAAAGAGGGGCAAAATGTAGACACCTAAAAATCTTTTAGAAAATAAAATATTTTTATTTTCTGAAAAATCCCTGATGACATCATCATTTATTAATTAATTATTTATTTAATTAATTTATTTATTTTTATGTCATTAAATCCCTTTTTCTTAATTAAAAATATTTAATTAAGAAATCCCTCCCAAAAATGTTTAAATCTTATTTAAACATTAATCCCCTATTTATTAATTATTTTAATTAATAAATTGACCAAAAATCCCCCAAAAAATAATTAATTTATTTTTTGACCAAAAGTTGGCCTTTTTTCCTAAAACCACTAACCTCTTCCAAAATCTTCTAATCCCTTCTTAATTTCGATTAAAAGGCTAATCCCACATTTTCTAACCCTAATCTCAACTCAAAATATTTAATTAAGATTAAATATTTAAATTTCATATTTATTGAAAATATTTCAATAAATATTCCCAAAACTTAAGCTTTTGGAATGAATAAACTTTTATTCCATAAAACCAAGGAGAATTCTAGACTCTTCTAGAATCTTCTCAACCCAACCTCTTCACCCATCCTAATCCTAAAATCCCCTAATCCTAATCCTCCCCCTAACCTTGTCACATTCCCTAAACAAGGTTAGCCAACTCCTAAGCTTGACCCAAAGTCAACAAACTTCTAGAGGCTTCTCTTACATGCATTAAGTGCATTTAAAGCCTCCTTATCCCTCTTACATGCATTTATGATGTATTTAAGAAGCCCCTCACCCCTTTCTTACACCCTTTGACGTTAGGCACATTTTCCAAATTGTGCACATTCCTCCCATCTTTCAACCCAATGCCCTTGTGACACTTGTCACAAGGAGGTGGCCTTGAACTAGCACAATCCATGTGCTCCCCTTTGAATGAATCTTGGCCTCTCTTAAGGATTTTGATCCTAGCCACTCATTCATCCTCCCAAAAGTCTATAAATAGTCCTCATTTCCAAGAGCAAAATATCCATTCACCTTTCATTTTATGCATTGTTATCATGTCCATTTAGCTCTAGACTTAGCATAAGCAATACTAATTGTTAGTTTCTTTTTATCATCTTCAAGCTTTCTTAAAGAACATCATAGCTTAGCAATAATGGATTAATATAGTTTCTTTCATTGTTTAGCATAGTATATAGCATCATATCACACCTATATTTGGTCTAAAATCAATCTTAGTATGCATTAGAATATGCTCCAAGTGCTTAGAGAGCACACCCACATCCCTCTAATTAAAGCGAATCAAACATTTGCTCTATAGCACTTGTTTTTTTAGCAACAATCTTGAGGTGGCTTTGGTTTTATTTTCATGTCTTATGCTATTTTTTTTAGTTCATGAACATGTTAGATTAGTCTAATGTTTGAATGTTTCAGCCTTTCAAGACAGGTAACAGGTTCAAAATCATAGTCTACAATGGGCACCCATTTTTTTCAAATCGGGTGCCCGTTTTGGCTTGATTGACCGAACCGAAATGGGCACCTGTTTTATTAAAGATCGGAGTGCCAAACCAAAATGGGAACCCAATTTGACAAAAAATGGGTGCCCTTTTCTAGCAGCGCATTTTTCCAAGTCGCGGACTTCCGCGGAATTGGCACCCAACTTTTTGCACGTACCCAAAAGTTCAATAATGATTTTTATAGTATACTATTTTATTTATGTCATTAACTAAAATATATATGTGTTCTCTTTATAGGGGATGCTAAATAGATTAAAGGTCATTACCTTAGATGCAAATACTTCAGATGGTACATCGCATATTTTATCCTCCATCTTGTCCATGGTTATCCATATTTTTTTATGCTCTAACAATGTTTTTGTTCAAAACCTACTATTGAACCTATGTTGAGTACGACACCTGGTATGAGCATCAGATCCACAAAGGTAGTTCCACCTAAAATGTCGGCAAGTACACCTACTATTGGTAAGTAGACTCCTCTTTTTCTCTCTTATTTATCATGTGCTTATTTCACTTGAACTATATATTCTTTCTTAGGGGGCATTTTGTAATATTGGATTCATTCTATGTAGGAGGCGATGATGTAATTCCTAGATGTACTTGTGTTAAATGTACATGAACAATACAGTGTGATCAATTGCTCATGAGCAATGAAGATGGACTTCCCTTGAGAGTAGCCCAGCTTCCAGGTACTTTAAAGACCGATCCTTTCTTTTACTATACAATATAATACTCATAACGTAATGTACTAACCCCCTATGTGGTCCCTTGCAATAACTAATTATAATATTCGGGCCAACCATACGCACATGGTATCATATTTTGATTTCATTGCAAGATTAGATTTCATTTCATCCCTTTCTTCAAGTATATTAAAAGGTAGCTTCACTTCATTTATGAATCTAACAATTTTTATTTTTTTAAAGTGGTCAGTACAAGATAAAGGGTTAAAGAATAAACTCATTGACTCTATGACAACACTTTTTGGACCCAAAGTCTTTCATAGACTTAGACTCCTTGGCAAAGTGGGCACTATTTTGAAGTATATTAGGGACAACTACATGAGCCAAATAGAACACAACCCTTATTACAAGCGGCCTCTCTATATTCCTATTAATAAGTGTGAGGATCTTAAAAAGGATGCACTTGAGAGAAGTGCAAGACACAGTGGATGAGTAGTATTACCCAAGGAAAGAAGGTACATGATAATGTTAATAATGAAATTATGTACTATTTACTCTTTGTACTTATGTGATCTAACATACTTCAAACATCACATGGGTTTCCTGACACAACAAAGGCAACAACAAAAAGAAAACAAAAGCACGGGCAACAAAGGCTTGGCTCAAGTGGATATTCAAAACTTGCTACACGAGTTGTAAGTATTAGTAAATGAAAAATCGTATGCAAATATTTATAATTAAATTGTAATCAATTTAGTTTTGATGAAATTCACTACAATAAAAATGCATGATACCAATAAAAAATATAGGCCTTGGAGTTCAAAAAATTGATTACAGAAGAGGACAAAAAAATAGGCTACAAACAAGGCTATAAAGTCGTGGCTGAACGATATCGAGCAATGAGTGCACAAGGTTCTTCTGTTGGATCTGTTGATCAAGTAAATAAGCCAATTGAATTTTATTTCAAGTTGAAAGCTTTACCAATTATTGTATTTGATGTTAAGTTCCAACATAAAGTGAATATATTTGTTTTAAGTAAGGAAACACTAATTATATATTTGTTTAAAACTTTAAAGTGAATATATTTATATGTAGTAAATTGAATGATTAACATTTCTCAGTATTTGTCTTGTATTTATATGTATATATTTTTGATAAATGCACTAATTATTTGCATTGGAATGCAACCTCTCGATATTGATACTGCACCGACCGAGCACGATGGAGGCATCGATTCTAATGTAAACTGTAGTACTCAAGGTATACATTTTCTATTTGAATTTTGATTAATGAATATTTGATACAAGCAAACATGTTAAATTGAATTTGGCATAGTAATAAAAATTTAATTATAATGTGTTGGGGTTAATAAAATATTTTGTATTGCGGTTGCAGGGGATGTAGAGGACATTGTTCACATTGAGCGTGTTGAGGTTCAAGCCACCAGGCAAGATGATGTGGTTGGAAAAGGTAAAGAGCATCATGTTTATGTTTTTTAATGTATTGAAATGCTTGTAACAATAATGAATATATTTTTAAATTAACCCCAATTATGATAATATGTTTTTAATTGAAGCCTTTTATTTGTTATTGTAGAGGACCCGCCTTTGCAAAGGATAGTGAGATCACATGCATGGCCGAGAAGAAATGACGCTCTGGACATGGATACACCTCTGCAAGAATATAAAGAAGCAGAAAAAGGGAGAAAGCCAAAAAAAAAATGATTCTCATTTATGCAACTTATATGATAATGACTGATGTTTATTTACATGTGTTTGAGTTTAGTTCCATGTTTAGACATTGAGTTTCCTTTTATACACTATTGTAATGTTGGAGGGGTTTTTGCTAAATTTTAGTGGATTTCATATTTTGGGAGAAATTAGTAGTAGAATGTTCAATGGGTTCTTTTCTAAAACACAATACTTAAATCATCATCTTGTCTAGAATGTTTAATCAATTGTTTGAGGTGGATTAGTTGTGATGATGAGACGTGCCATTTAGATGTTAACTATGACAGTCTCTTGATTTTAGGCAATGCAGAAGGAGATGCCTAGTTCAATATGCAATCTCAATTTATATACATAGGATATAAGGTGGAGTTGAAAAACACAACAAGGTTGCATTTTTGATAGAGGTCTTTCATTGCATATTTTAAGCTATAGACCATAGCAAACATTGTAATTTTGACCTATTAAAAAAATGTAAATGTTTCACGTTTTTTCAACTCCACCTGCTATCTGTGCATATTTTGCTTGTGTTTCACGTGCATTCTTGATTCAGAGGGGGAAAAATCTTATTTTTGATGCAAGGGAGAGAATCCATACACATAAGTGATGGAGTTGAGGGAAGATGAAGGAATACCAAACATTGAATTTGGAAATTTTCATCAAAGAAATTGCAGTGGAGGTTTGATCAATAGAGAAGATAGTAATGACCACATGAGAATGAATAGTGGTTATAGTTGTAGTGGGGAAGATAGTGGAGGCCATCCATGAAGAAACTTGTCGATAGAGATGGTGTACAAGAAATAAAGGAGTAAAAAATGTAAACGTGTTGGATCTTCTTAGCTCGGCCACCTACTATCCGTGCATATTCTTCTTGTGTTGCACGCACATTCTCAATTCATAGTGGGAAAATCTTATTTTCGATGCAAGGGAGAGAAGCCAAACATAAAGAACATGCAAATAAATATGATAGCTACAAAACATAAATGTAGGTATCACAACAGCTGAGAAACATTAATGTAGGCATCATGGTCCCAATTGTTTGGAGACACAAAATTATTGAATGCTATACCCAGATGATATACTACAACCACTACTCCTGTAGTTCTAAGAGGACACTGCGGGATCCAAAAACCATATATAGATTCCTTATCTTTGGCTTTTGGATCCCGTAGTGTCAACTTAGAACTGCAAGATTAGTGGTTGTGTTGCATCATCTAGGTATAGCATTCAATTATGTTGTGTCTCCAAACAATTGTGAGCATGATGCCTACATTTATGTTTCATAGTTGTTGTGTCCCAGGACCCCTTATGACCCTTTACAATCCCTAAGAATACATCTTAGAGGTCTTAAAGTGTCGTGAAGGGTCATAAGAGGATCCTAGGAGGGGCCAGATGAGCTTCTACCTTCAGGTGGTTGGCCCTATTGAGTAGAGAATGTTAAACAATTATCAAAACAAAGAGAAGCTCAATAATTTAAGATCTTAATCAACGTACGACAAATATATATTTCTTTTTAAAAAATAGTGTGTCATCACAATTACGATGGAAATCAATGAATAATCGATGACAAAACTAAAAGTGATGACTATCTATTGCAAACATCAATCACTTTAAGGAGAAATGATCACTTCAACTCCCCTTAATAAGTCTTGACCCAAGATCAAGTCATATCGATCCATCTCAATGGCTACCAAAATCAACAGATCTTTGCCAAGAACCAAGTCGCAAAGAAACACCACAGACCGGACTGTGAACCCGCTATAAAGAGGCATCCAATGTCTCATAAGTCACATCAAATGACCCACTTTCTATAATCCAAGTCTCTCATCTCGGTTCACCTAGAAGAAGACTTCTCCCAAGTCACCACGGACACCATAGTGATCTACAAATTCAAGTCTCTAGACTCGACTCAATAATCTACGAGCCACTACCAAATCTACTGTAAAGTCATCTCTGAATGACATAACCAAATCTACAAGAACATCAATTGAGTCAAATTTGATTGACAAATATATATATTTTTTAAAAAATTATGATTTTCATCGCAATTACGACAGCCTTTAAGAAGCGGTGATAATCTGTCAGAAATGTCTGATGGATAACCGTCGCACCAATAGCATTTCTATCAGTAAACAATCTTCCAATAATAGTCAGGAGTTGGAACCTTATGACGGTTAACCATCGTAGGTACAACATTTATGTTGGTAACTACGATGGAGATCTGTCGAATGTGGGATGGCTACAAGTAGACCCGACGAGTATATTCACTATGTTGAAACCCCCTTTTACAATGACTATAGTCATCACATGTATGATGGATATCATAACCATCAATGTTTTTGACTGCAAAACTATGATGTTAGGTGGTGTCTCTTAAGCAATGGTTTAGTGTCAGAATTTGGACAATCGGCTGCCGAAAAAAGGTCTCAAATGTACTAGTGAAAAATTTAAATTCAAACTTACCTAACATAAATAAAATAACTTCCATAAAATGATTGTTGGACTACACATTCTATGTTGCACATCAAGAGCTAGTTGAGGATTTCATTCTCAAAGATATTCAAATTCTTTTGGGCTTCAATAACTAACTGCTAGGATTTCTTGATAGATACATGAATGGAGAAAGAGGCTTAGGACAATCTGAATAATTTAAAACTCCAACACTCCCCCTTTTTCCCAAGCCAACAAATAATATCATTATTGATCCAAATAAAATACATCCAAAATTCTTCTCAAGAGCTCAAATTTGTCCTTGCTAAATGGCTTAGTGAAAATATCTACTAGCTACTGCTCAAACTTGAAAAAATCCATTTTTTATTTCACCATTCTTGCAATAGGGGCATATGTCTCATCATAATCTCTCCTAAACTATTGTTTTAACCCCTTTACCCCTAAATTATCCTTATTCCTATCGATGTTTTCTTCAACATTGCTCTTGGCCTTATAGTCCCATTTCACACTAATAACTTGCTTGTTGAGAGTCAAATCAATTATCTCCCATGTTCTATTCCTCTCTATTGCATATATTTCCTCATCCAAAGCCTAACGCCATTTCTCTTCTTGCACAACATCCTCAAAATAATTTGGACCACTATGATAAAATAATGCAAAATTAATATTCTCATTAAACTCTTCATCATACATTTCATTTTGGCATATTTCCCCTAGAATCTTGGTCTTTGTTGACATTAGTGAGGTGAGAGTGGAGACTGAGCTCTAAGTATTTATCCTACTCTATTGTGTGGGCTATTTCGAGAGCCATCAAGGTCTTTCAAGGTTTCTTTGTATACCAATTTAGAGCTATTAAGATATCTTAGGAGCTAATTCTATAGTTGTCTATGTCTACTTTCCTTTTTGTGTATTTATATTAGGAGTCATCATAAGCTGTTGGGAGCTCTTTGTATCTACTACTACATCATCTTCCTGATTATGATCATACTCATCTTATTCATCATCAATAGGGACTATACTTGAAGTGCTTGAAGATGTAGCAACCGAGCCATCCTATGACTCATTCTCAATGAACTCCAAATATCTAATTATGATGATCTTATTGGTGACTAGGCTATACAACTTATATTCTTTCGATTTGAGACTCTATCCTATGAAGATACACTTCACACCATTTTCATCCAACTTTTTCCTATTCTCCTTTGGCACTTGTGCATATGATACACACCCAAACACTCTCAAATCTTTAATCCTCCATCTATTTTTTTCCATACTTTAAGAGGAATATTATCATAGACCACCTTTGTTTGACATCTATGTATCAAATACATCATTGTTTCTACAACCTCTCTCTAATATTCATTTGGGAGTCCCTTTGTTTTCAGCATGCTCCTCTCCATCTCAACTATGGTCCTATTTTTTGTCCTAGATACTCCATTTTGATAATCTGGAGTACATAATTGGTTGTTAGATGGTTCTTTATGCCATATTTCCTATAAAAATTTACAAAATTTGATTAGATGTATACTCTACCCCTCTTTTAGACATTAGGACTTTGATATAGTGTCCACTTTATTTTTTAGCTTAGATTTTAAACAATAAAAACTTATCAAATACTTTAAATTTATGCTTCAAAAAATATGCCCATGTTCTACGGTTGAAATCATCTATAAAGGTTGTAAAATAAGTACTCCCCCCAATGGATATGGTTTGCAAAGGACCAACTAAATTAGTATGCACTAGCTCCAATAGGGATCTTTACCTTCAAGACTTGCTTGATTGAAAGGGAAGCCTATATTGCTTATCCAAAATACAAGCCTCACACTTGCTACTAGACTCTACAATATTTTTTAATCTACCATTTTTTCCTTGGATAATAAACATAAACCAACACAGCCTAAGTGTCGATATCTAAGATACCTATTACAACTAGTGATTGTGGTTGTACCAAAATATCAATCTATTAACGCCTGATACAACCACTAGAATTATAGAAGAAACAAGAGGCTCTTAAACCATGTCATGAATCCCAAAGGGATATGTTGGTAGTTAGTCCAAAAATCCCCCACTCAATGTCACCCAAGGGGATTTGAACGTGCAACCAAGATTTGATACCACTTGTTACAACTAGTGGTTGTCATTGCACCGAAAGATCAACCTATTAATGGCTGATACAACCACTAGACTTATAGAAGACACATGAGACTGTTAAACCATGTCATAGAATCCAAAGGGGGATGGTGGTGATTCATCCAATAAAACCATATCTTTGAGGGGTCTCCAATCATGCTCTTGAAGGATAATTATTGTTCTTGTATTGTTTCACATGATTTCTTGGGAGGTACAACTATGGACCAAGAAGAGAAACATGTCTCTATCCTTAAAGGAAACATTTGATTCTTTGTCATTTGAATTTCTCCAATGCCTTTCTTACTCCAATATTTCTCATAAATGCCATAGTTTCCCTTCTTCATTAGTACTTTATATCCATTCTAGATGAGTTGTCTAATTCTCATCAGATTATGCTTTATACCGGGGGTAAAATAAATATTTTGAATCTCCTTCTTCTCACCTTGTAGATCATAATAGATCCTTTTCTCACAACTATAATAGTACCATCATTCCTCATTTTTATTTCACACTTTACATTTTTATTAATGAAAGAAAAAGACTTTCATTACCACTCATGTAGTTACTACAATGACCATCTAAATACCAAACCCTAGGTCTTTCTTCTTCACCAATGTTTTACATGATGAAGATTGTGGACCAATCACCATCAACTACATTTATATTAGTCACATTTATTGTTATGTCTTTAATGACTATTTTTCTTTTTCTAGCACTCACTTGCATAATGTCCAAATTTATGGTAGTAATAACACTCCACATTATTGTAAGGAAGCTAAGGTGTGCAAAAATGCTTCCTACGCTAATCTTGAGAGGATGGTTATGCAAATTTCAACTTAAATATCACAAAGATCTCAAGAAATGCATAATAACCCATAAACAAAATAACAATGAACACATAACACAGTGATTACCGTGGGGAAACCCTTCTGGGAGAAAAACCCCACACTCCAAAACCCGCACAATGTATTATCAAATCAAGATGATTACAATACACATGCAATGCAAGTTCTTATAGGAGCGCATCACCACAACTCGAACTTGGAGAGACTCCTTCTAGCATCTAGTCTTGCAAAAAACTCAATTGTACAAACACCTCCCCAAGCTCTCCTTTTATAGTGATTTTACAACTTGGAAACCACTTATGGTTTTACAAAACCATGGGCTTAACCACCATGCCACATGGTGCCCATTTTTGACATTTACATTTCCAAGATGGAAAAACAACCAGGTTAAAATAGTAATCCCGTCCATAATTTTGTCCCCTAGTTTAGACCCTTATAAAAGTCACAAAATGAGTCATTAAGGCTCTAAAAATGACCCACCTATATTCTACTATGGACAAGACTCATTTTTGACAACTCATTAACCAATTTCCAATGTATAAACATGTGGAAAACTACCACAAACAAATTCTAGAATTTTCCAGAAAAAGACTGCAAGGTTGAGACACATGTTCTCAACATTCTCCCACTTGTCGAACACCTTGCAAGAGTTAGGGGATCCAAAATATCATGGACTTAATTGCTAGGGGCCGAGAGGCCCATAGACTCTGAACACCATCTGAACTTCTCTATGCTCACGGGCTTAGTTAATGCATCAGCAACATTTACCAAAGTTTCTACCTCTTCCAGCTTCACCTTGCCATCCTCAACCATATCTCTCACAAAATGATATTGTACATCAATGTGCTTGGTCCTATCATGAAAAATAGGGTTCTTCGCTAGGTAGATTGTACTTTGACTGTCACTGTAAATTGTCACTGCACCCTATTTGAATTCTATGTCTGAACATAATCTCTTTAGCCAGATGGCTTCCTTACAGGCATGATTAGCTTCCATATACTCTACCTCAGTAGTAGACAAAGTGACCACAGCCTGTCACTTTCTCATCCAACTGATTGCACCACCAAATAATGTAAACACATATGCACTGGTGGATCTTCTTCTATCAACATCACTAGCCCAGTCTGAATCCACATAGCCCCGAATATCTAAGGAATGCTTGTTTCATGCTCCATGAAAATATATCAAGTACTCTGAAGTACCCCACAAGTATCTGAAAACTCTTTTTACTACATCCCAATGTGCTCTTCTTGGATTAGACATATAATGGGAAAGTACTCCCACTGCTTGGGCAATGTCTAGTCTTGTATAAACCATAGCATACATCAAACTTCCAACAGCACTCTGATATGGTACTCGACTCATCTCTTCCATCTCCAAAGGGGATGTAGGACACTGTGAACTAAAAAGCTTTTTTCCCATTGTAACAGGAACACTCAATGGTCTAGAATCCTACATATTGAATCTTTTCAAAATAGTACCAACATACTTGCTTTGGCCTAGCCAAAGCTTTCTATTTTATCTATCTCTTACAATCTCCATTCCTAGAATGTGCCTAGCTGCACCAAGATCTTTCATTTCAAACTTTATCGAGAACTGAGATTTTAACTCTGAAATCAAACCTTTTCCTTTGCCAATAAACATGTCATCGACATACAGGGCAATAACCAAGAAATGATCACCATCAAATTTAAAATATATACAGTGATCAAATTTAGATCGCACAAATCTCAAACTCAACACATATGTATCAAACTTCTGGTACCACATCCTAGGACTTTGTTTTAAACCATACAAGGATTTCTTTAACTTACAGACCAAATGACTTTTACCTTTCACCACATAGTGCTCTGGCTATGTCATGTAAATTTCCTCCTCCAAATCTCCATGAAGGAAGGTTTTTTTCACATCCATTTGCTTGATCTCTAGATCATAGGCTGCTACAATAGAAAGCAAAAATCTAATGGATGTCATTTTGGCTACTGGAGAAAAAATCTCACTATAATCTACTCCCTCAACTTGAGAGTAACCTTTTGCAACCAAACGTTCTTTATAGTTCTCAATGCTTCCATCTGAACCCATCTTCTTCTTGAACACCCATTTACAACCAACAGGCTTTCATCCTTCAGACAATGGTACAAGGTCCCATGTTTCATTCCTCTTAAGAGCTTCCATTTCTTCATCCATGGCTATTTTCCAGGACTCTAAATCATTCATATCAAGAGCCTCTTCTATAGATCTTGGTTCATCAATGTTAGCATTTAATGCAAATATGCATCTCCAATCATCAAGAGAATACCCATACCTTTCAAGTGGTTTCCTTTGTCTAGTAGACCTTTGAGTAGGTTTAGCTTCAGGTACTTCTTCTTCCTCTGATGATTCAGAACTCATAGAGCTCTCCTCAACTTCTTGTCTTTCTAAAGGCCTCGATTCAACTTTCTCCGGTGTAGCAGGAAGTTGAATCACATTTTTCTTTTGTTTTATTTGTTCTGGCTGCATTGTAACAAAAGAAGGCTTAGTTTCTCTAAAAATAACACTTCTTGAATAAAATACCTTTTGTTCAATAGGATTCCAAAGCTTGTATCCTTTCACACCATAGTTGTATCTAATGAAAATACATTTAACAACTTTGTTGTCCAATTTTGTCCACTTCTCCTTTGGCACATGAGCATATGCTTCGCAACCAAACACTCTCAGATGTCTAAGTGAAGGGTTGTGGCCCGACCATGCTTCCATTGGCATCTTATCAACAAGAGCTGATGTAGGAGACCTATTTATTAGATAGTAGGCAGTGGCTATAGCTTCAGCCTAGAACTTTTGTTCTAGTCCAGCTCCACTCAGCATACTCCTAGCCTTCTCCATCAAGGTCCTATTCATTCTTTCTGCAACTCCATTCTGTTGTGGAGAATATGGAGTTGTCTTATCTCTTTTAATACCATAATCTTTAGAAAATGTGTCAAAATCATTGGAGAAAAATTCACCACCATTATCAGTTCTCAAACATTTTATTTTCTTTCCAGACCATTGCTTTAAATTCTTTGAAACGAATGAAAACTTCATCTTTACTCCTAAGAAAATAAACCCATGTTCTTCTACTGAAATCATCAATGAAAGAAACATAATAAATTGATCTACCAATAGAAGGAACATCAACTGGATCAAATACATCTGAATGGATTAGATCCAAAATACATGAAGACTTATGAGAACTTGAGTAAAACTGAATGCAATTTTGTTTACCATAGATACAATGCTCACAAAAATCAAATTCAAGATTGCAATCATTCAACCCATCAACAAGGTTCTTATTTTTCAAGGTCCGTAGACCCTTCTCACCTATGTGGCCGAGCCTCTAGTGCCATAACATGGTCTTCTCTACAAGCAGCTTTGATTCAGTAGATAGAGCACCCTTGGGTACCCAAAAACCATGACCATCTGTTGAAAGAGAAACGCTCTCCTTTCCCAACTAAGTAGTCTTTTTCACAATCTTATCAGAAGTACTATTGCACTCAACTGTGCATGCATCAAGCTGGTATAGTGTACCCAATGTGCTTCCTCTTGCTATTACAATAGCACCTTTCACCATTTTCACACATGCTTCAGAAAATTGTACATGCACACCCGCATCTATTAGCTTGCTAACAAATAACAAATTCCTTGCTAGTCCTGGGATATGAAAGACACCATCAAATCTTCTAATTTTACCATCAAAAAATTTCACATGAATACTTCCACAACCAACAATATCAAGTACTGAGTTATCACCCAAATACACCTTACCACCATTAAAATTTTCATACTTACTAAACCAGTTTCTATTAGGAGTCATGTGGAAAGATGCACCTGAGTTTATTAACCATGCATTGTCACCTACACGAGTGGCCAAGGCTGTGATGAAAGCATCTCCATCTTCCTTCTCGAACTTAGAATCAAAATCTTGCGTCTTCTTCTTCTTTTTCTTCTCTTCTTTGCAGTCCTTTCGGAAGTGTTCAGGTTTGCCACAATTCTAGCAGATTGCCTTGGACTTCGCAGGAGATTTTGATCTCCCCTTATTCTTGGACTTAGAACGGCCATGTTTCTTTTCATTCTTGCCTCTTTCTTTTGGTCTTCCTCAAACACTCAAAGCCTCTTTGGCATTCAGAGAGACCTTCCTTCTCATCTCTTTAGAAAGTAGAGAACCAACAACATCCTCCATCTTCAAGATGACTAAAGTGCTCCCTATGGCCATGACAAGGCTGTCCCATGAGTCTGGCAATGAACATAGCAAGATTTGGCATCTTTCTTCTTCATCCATTGGCACCACTACTAAGGTTAACTGAGTCAAAAACATATTAAATCTTTCCAAATGCTCAGAGATTCATCCACCTTCTTCCATTCTCAAAGAATACAATTTCTTCCTTAAGAAGATCTTGTTCACAAGTGATTTCGCTTGATAGATCTCACTCAGCTTCTTCCAAAGCTTCTTTGCAATAGATTCTTCATGGACATTTATTAGAATAGAGTCTACAAGACACAATCTAATGAGACCTTTAGTTTTTCTATCAGTCACATCATACTATGCGGCAAAAGTTAGATCTATGGGCCTTTGCTTACTCTCATCAATCGCATCCCATAGATCCCGATCAATCAACAGATCTTCCATCTTCAGCTTCCACATCTCAAAGTTTGTTCCAGAAAAATTCTCTACATCAATTCTTCGTGAAATGCTTTCCATCTTTTCAATCTTGCAATACATAAATGAAATACTCTGCACAAGCTCCCACTCAAATTGATTAGCTCAAAAAACCCTATACCCAACAAATAGAACCAAAACTGGCTAGGCTCTTATTGTTGGATACAATTGTCTAAAGGACATTGTTGGATTAGCTATGTGTTGTCTTTGATGTCACACAAATGTCATGTCAATTATCACTCCCAATATCTACTGAGTTCAATCGGTCAGCTAAGCGGTTCTCAGTATCTACCGAGTTCACTCGGTTAGCTAAGCGGATCTCAGTATCTACCAAGCTCAGTCGGTCAACTAGGCCATTTTCAGTGTCTACCGAGTTCTCTCAGGTGTCTAAAGAAAACTTGATAGGATAACAGTGTCAACTAAGCCTCCTCAGTTATCGAAAAAAAATTAGTGGTTACCGAGCTCTCTCGGTCTCCAAAGGATGTTGCAGAATTTGCGGTGGTTACCGAGTTCTCTCGATCACCGAAGGAAATCTTTTCAGGATTAATGTTTACCGAGCAAGGTCGGCCCTTTCAAAAAAATTTGTTATTACAATTTGTTTATCCCATCCGACTGTTATAATAATTATTAGTGCCGACTTGACAATCTAAATGATTATGAAATGGCATATATATATAGAAGGTCAAATGGTGAATAAGAGATATACAGCATGCAGAAATCATTTTGAAGAAATGTGTGTGTGAATTTTGAAGGATGGTCAGATATCCTTAAGGAGCAGCAAAGATTTAATTGATCAGTAAGGATCTAGTGAAATAGAACAGAGATCTATATTCAGCAATTCAATTGCAGGTTATTTCATTGTTACTCTCTAGTAATTGTAGCAATGATATCAAAATCTCTTAACCGAGTTGGTTTAACAACCATTTTGTAAATCCTCTAACAAGGTAACAGTTCTATTGAATTGTTTCAAGACCTCTTAACAGGCCACTCCTAGCAGGGTGATTAAATCCTCTAACAAGGTCACACCTAACAGTGTGTTTTGTAACTTTTTATCGGGTTGGCTTCTAACTGGGCATCACTTTATAAAAGTGAAAAATAGTGACTAGTTACATTGGTGGTTTTTCCCATATTGGGTTTCCACGGTAAATCTATTGTCTCTTGTGTTCATGTTATTTTCTTTATTCATGTAAGTTAATTAGTGATGAATGCTTAAGAACAGTTTAATTATACACATTTCAAGGATCAAGTTTTCAGCATTTCTCTATATATTTACCGAGTGGCACAGTAAATAATTTGTTAAGATATTAAGGGATCAGTGGTAATATTTTGTGGTTAACTGATTCACCCCCCCTCTCAGTTACTGCATCTATATTTCCAACAATTGGTATCAGAGCTTTTGGTGCTTGCAGGAAGGGTTTCAAGGACCTAAGCTAAAGATCAGGATGTCTTACAAAAGAGAAATTCCAAGGCTTAACAGAAATAACTTTTCAGCATGGCAAGGTCTCATGAGATTACATCTAGCTTCCATTGGTGATTTAGGATGCAAATATATTGATCAAGAATATACAATTCCTACTAGCACATTAACTGTTGAAGACATTGTAGAGAAGAAGAACCATAACACTATGATGATAGACATTGCATCAGCTCTTAGCTATGAAGAATTTGATGAAATCAAAGATAGCACAACTACTCATGAAATGTGGAATAAGCTGAAGAAAATCTATGGCAGTGATGACAATGTGAAGAGAGCCAAAGGAGAGAGCCTAAGAGGATAGTTTGATCAAATGAAAATGAGAGAAGAAGAAAATATTGCAAAATATGTTGAAAGGATCAAGACAAGTGTTAGTGCAATCAGAGCTTCTGGAGGAAAAATTGATGATGAAACGGTTATAAGTAAGGTTCTTAGAACATTACTCCCTATTTATGCAATAAGATTTTCTGCTATTCAAGAAAGGAGATGTGAAGAAAATCACAATATAACTTTGGATGCCTTAGTTGGAAGATTGACAGCCTTTCAATTGGATAACTATGACAACTATGTTCCAACTTCTAAAAATATTGAATCAGCTTTTGAGGCCAAACTTTCACTCAAGAAAGGGAAGAAAATCCAATCAGAAAGTGAAGATGAATTAGAGGAAAGTTCTAATAGCGATCTTGAAGTTATTGAAGCATTACTTGCAAAGACGTATTCAAGAGGCAGAGGAAAATATAGAGGTAAAACTCCTTTAATCTATTTTTCATGTGAAGAAATTGGTCATATTGCAGCTAGGTGTCCAAACAAGCAAAGAAAAGATGAGAAGAAAAATTACAAGTACAATGGCCAGAAAAATTTTAAATCATTCAAGGATAAAGGTAAGAAAACATGTTTCTTAGCTAAAGATTCGGATGATAGTGAAGAATAAATTGTTTTCATTGCTGTAAAAGATGAATCTGATAATGATGAAGATGAGATGGCACTTATCTCTCATATAAGCAAAAATGATACATGGATTATAGATAGTGGATGTTCACATCATATGACTGGTGATAGGACCAAGTTTGAACACTTTGAAATCTTTGATGGTGGTAATGTAAGGTTTGGAAACAATGAACCCTATTGTATAAAAGGAAAGGGACGAATTTCATTAACCAAATAACTTATATGTGATAATGCATATTGGCTCGAAGGACTAAAGCATAATCTTCTAAGTGTAGCATAGCTAATCAACATTGGATTCAAGGTTGAATTCATGAATGGCAAAGCAAGACTGCTGGATGACAAAGGAAAACTGATAGGATCAGGCAAACAAACCAAAGGTAACCTATTTTATCTTGATCTTAGTGATTACTCATGTTTTATTGCTCAAATTGAAGAAAGTTGGTTATGGCACAAAAGGTTATGTCATGTAAATTTTGACAACATGATGAAAATAAGAAAATTCAAGAAAGTAAGAGGTATTCCTACTTTGAGGAAACCTAATGTTGGTCTATGCAAGAATTGTCAAATTGGTAAAATGGGAAAGTCTAGTTTCAAAAGTAAAAACTATCAGTCTAAAGATATTTTGGAAATTGTGCATACTGATTTATGTGGACCTATTAGAATTGAGAGCTATACTGGAGAAAAATTCTTTATTCTCTTTGTTGATGATTATTGTAGAATGATGACTGTTATGTATTTAAGAGAAAAGTCTGAAGCATTTGAGAAGTTCAAATGGTATTTAGCAAGAGTAGAAAAGGAAATAGGAAAAAGAATAAAATGCTTGAGATCAGACAGAGGTGGTGAATTCATCTCCCATGAATTCAATAATTTCTACATTGAAAGAGGAATCAAAAGACAGGTATCAGCCCCGAGAACTCCTGAGCAGAATGGAATAGCTGAAAGAAGGAATAGATCTATCATGGACTGTGCAAGGACTCTAATGATTGAAAAGAACATTGCTATGAAATACTGGAAGGAAGCTATCAGCATTGCAGTTCATACCTTGAACCGAGTATAGCTGAGAAAAGACACATTCAAGACTCCATATGAGCTATGGTATGGCTACAAACCAAATGTAAGTTACCTAAAAGTATTTGGTAGTAAATGTTACATCTTGAAAGAATCTAGAAAAGGAAAATTTGATGTAAAAAGTGATGAAGGAATATTTTTGGGATATTCTTGCAAAAGTAAGGCATATAGATGTCTAAATTTTTCTACTCACAAAATCATAGAAAGTGCACATGTGAGAATTGATGAGTTTGCAGAAAAGATTGAAGAGGAAAGAAAAAAGGAACCAGAGGACTATAGAAAATTTGTTTACATCGAACCTGATACATTGCCAGACACATGTAAGGAGACTACATCTACCGAGCCCAGTACAGTAACCGAGTCACAAGAAGAAGTTCTAACCGAGTCACAAAGTACCGAGTCTCAGTTTGAAGCTGTCGAGCAAGTATCTACCGAGCCTGAGCAATCTGAACTTGAAGATGAAAAAGATGACAATGTAACTCATTCAGGAAGCAAGGAACCTGTATTAGCCAAGTACATCAGAAAGCATCATAAACCAGATCAGATTATTGGAAACAAATCAGATGGTACTATGACAAGAAGTAAACTAAAACGTACATGTTTATTTTCTGATTTTGAACCTAAAAATGTCAAAGATGCATTAGAAAATGAAAGTTGGATTGAGGCTATGAATGAAGAAATAGAGAAAATAGAGAAAAATGAGACATGGACTCTTGTACCTAGGCCTAAAGATAAAAATGTAATTGGGACAAAATGGGTATTCAGAAATAAGTTGAATGAAGATGGTCAAGTATCAAGAAACAAAGCAAGATTGGTATGTAAAGGATATTCTCAAGAAGAAGGAATACATTATGGAGAGACTTTTTCTCTTGTTGCAAGATTAGAAGGTGTGAGGACTTTACTTACATATGCAGCACATAAAGGATTTAAGGTATATCAGATGGATATCAAATCTACTTTTCTCAATGGTATTCTTGTGGAAGAAGTCTACATTGAGCAACCTAAAGGTTTTATTGATCTAGACAAAAGGGATATGGTCTACAAATTACACAAAGCATTGTATGGTCTGAAACAAGCTCCTAGAGCATGGTATGAAAGATTACATAACTATCTTACTCAGATTAATTTCAAAAGGGCTAATGACAACAGCAATTTATACATCAAAGAAGGATCAAATAACAAAATTATTTTGGCAGAAATATTTGTGGATGATACTGTGTTTACAGGAAATGACGATCAGTGCAAAGAATTTTCAGAGCTTATGAACAAAGAATTTGAAATGTCTATGTTTGGTCAGATAAAATTCTTTGTTGGACTTCAGATTCAACAGAACAAAAATGGTATCTACATTACTCAGTCTAAATATATTAGGGAAATACTCAAGAAATTTGGTATGAAAGATTCAAAACCAGTTGGTACACCCATGTGTACTGGACTAAAGCTTACTAAAGATGATGATTCAAAAGAAGTAGATCAGACCCTATACAGATCAATGATTGGAAAATTACAGTATGTAGTACACACAAGGCCTGATATTGCCTTAGTAGTTGGAATAGTGGCAAGATTCTCGGCTAAACCCAGAGAAAATCACATGATGGCAATCAAAAGAATCTTGAGGTACTTAAGGGGAATTGAAGATTATGGCTTGTGGTATAAATTTGGAGGTAATCTAGATTTAAAAGTGTTTACTGATGCTAATTGGGCAGGAAACATTGATGACAGAAAGAGTACAAGTGGTGGTGCATTCTTTCTTGGCAAGAGGTTAGTATCTTGGACTAGTAAAAAGCAAAACTGCACATCCCAATCCACAGCAGAAGCAGAATATGTTGCTACAGCAGTAAACTGCTCTAATATTATATGATTTAAACAGCTTTTGGAAGGCATGAAGTTTGAGATCAAAGAACCAGTTGTTATGTTTTGTGATAATACAAGTGCAATAAATATTTCAAAGAATCTAGTAATGCATTCTAAAACTAAGCACATTGCAATTAAATATCACTTTGTCAGAGAATTGGTGCAGGACAAGGAAATCAGAATGGAATATATTCATACAAAAGAACAAATTGCAGATATCTTCACCAAACCACTACCTACGGATGCATTCTTGTATCTAAGAGGCAAGTTAGGGGTCACTCCCCTGTCCGAGGTTCACTAAATAAAGTTTTAGTGATGCATCAACTAGAACATGTTGAAGATCAATCAGTTGATGTAGCATAGTCAGGGAATCATTGCATATGAATCAGTACATAAGGTACATTGATATTTATCGAAACTGTGTTAATTATCTTTGGCATGTGTTGTCAAAGAGTGAGAGTTTGCTATCATTTCAAGAAATTTATAAGAAGAATAATTTGAGAAGTTAAGAGGGAGAGTTCTCAATCAGAAAAAGAAGGTTGAAGATGATGGGAATCATAATGAAGCTAAGGATATGCTTCTTACTCTTGGTTTCTTTGTGAAATTTCATTGCACTATGACATGTTGTGTTGCCATCAATGTCAAAGAGGGAGATTGTTGGATACAATTATCTGAAGGACATTGTTGGATTAGCTATGTGTTGTCTTTGATGTCACACAAATATCATATCAATTATCGCTCCCAGTATCTACCAAGTTCAGTCGGTCAGCTAAGTGGTTCTCAGTATGTACCGAGTTCACTCAGTCAGCTAAGCGATTCTCAGTATCTACCGAGCTCAGTCGGTCAGCTAGGCGGTTTTCAGTGTCTACCGAGTTCTCTTAGGTGTCTAAAGAAAACTTGATAGGATAACAGTGTTAACCGAGCCTCCCCAGTTATCGAAAGAAAATTAGTGGTTACCGAGCTCTCTCGGTCTCCAAAGGATGTTGCAGAATTCGCTGTGGTTACCGAGTTCTCTCAGACACCGAAGGAAATCTTTTCAAGATTAATGTTTACCGAGCAAGGTCGGACCTTTGAAAGAATTTTGTTATTAAAGTTTATTTATCCTAGCCAACTGTTATAATAATTATTAGTGCTGACTTGACAATCTAAATGATTATGAAATGGCATATATATCTAGAAGGTCAAATGGTGAATAAGAGATATACAACATGCAGAAATCATTTTGAAGAAATGTGTGTGTGAATTTTGAAGGATGGTCAGATATCCTTAAGGAGCAGCAAAGATTTAATTGATCAATAAGGATCTAGTGAAACAGAATAGAGATCTATATTCAGCAATTCAGTTGCAGGTTATTTCATTGTTACTCTCTAGCAATTGTAGCAGTGATATCAAAATCTCTTAACTGAATTAGTTTAACAACCATTTTGTAAATCCTCTAACAAGGTAACAAATCTATTGAATTTTTTCAAGACCTCTTACAAGGCCACTCCTAGCAGGGTGATTAAATCCTCTAACAAGGTCACACCTAACAGTGTGTTTTGTAACCTTGTACCGGGTTGGCTTCTAACCGGGCATCACTTAAGAAGAGTGAAAAATAGTAACTAGTTACATTGGTGGTTTTTCCCATATTGGGTTTCCATGGTAAATCTGGTGTCTCTTGTATTCATGTTATTTTCTTTATTCATGTAAGTTGATCAATGATGAATGATTAAGAACAGTTTAATTATTACACATTTCAAGGATCAAGTTTTCAGCATTTCTCTATATATTTACCGAGTGGCACAATAAATAATTTGTTAAGATATTAAGGGATCAGTGGTAATATTTTGTGGTTAACTGATTCACCCCCCCTCTCAGTTACTGCATCTATATTTCCAACAATTGGTATCAGAGCTTTTGGTGCTTGCAGGAAGGGTTTCAAGGACCTAAGCTAAAGATCAGGATGTCTTACAAAAGAGAAATTCCAAGGCTTAACAGAAATAACTTTTCAGCATGGCAAGGTCTCATGAGATTACATCTAGCTTCCATTGGTGATTTAGGATGCAAATATATTGATCAAGAATATACAATTCCTACTGGCACATTAACTGTTGAAGACATTGTAGAGAAGAAGAACCATAACACTATGATGATAGACATTGCATCAGCTCTTAGCTATGAAGAATTTGATGAAATCAAAGACTGCACAACTGCTCATGAAATGTGGAACAAGCTAAAGAAAATCTATGGCGGTGATGACAATGTGAAGAGAGCCAAAGCAGAGAGCCTAAGAGGACAGTTTGATCAAATGAAAATGAGAGAAGAAGAAAACAATGCCAAATATGTTGAAAGGATCAAGACAAGTGTTAGTGCAATCAGAGCTTCTGGAGGAAAAATTGATGATGAAACGGTTATAAGTAAGGTTCTTAGAACATTACTCCCTATTTATGCAATAAGAGTTTCTGCTATTCAAGAAAGGAGATGTGAAGAAAATCACAATATAACTTTGGATGCCTTAGTTAGAAGATTGACAGCCTTTGAACTGGATAACTATGACAACTATGTTCCAACTTCTAAAAATATTGAATCAGCTTTTGAGGCCAAACTTTCACTCAAGAAAGGGAAGAAAATCTAATCAGAAAGTGAAGAAGAATCAGAGGAAAGTTCTGATAGCGATCTTGAAGTTATTGAAGCATTAATTGCAAAGAAGTATTCAAGAGGCAGATGAAAATACAGAGGTAAAACTCCTTTAATCTATTTTTCATGTGAAAAAATTGGTCATATTGCAGCTAGGTGTCCAAACAAGAAAAGAAAAGATGAGAAGAAAAATTACAAGTACAATGGCAAGAAAAATTTTAAATCATTCAAGGATAAAGGTAAGAAAACATGTTTCTTAGCTAAAGATTCAGATGATAGTGAAGAATAAATTGTTTTCATTGCTGTAAAAGATGAATTTGATAATGATGAAGATGAGATGGCACTTATCTCTCATATAAGAAAAAATGATACATGGATTATAGATAGTGGATGTTCACATCATATGACTGGTGACAGGACCACATTTGAACACTTTGAAAACTTTGATGGTGGTAATGTAAGGTTTGGAAACAATGAACCCTGTTGTATAAAAGGAAAGGGATGAATTTCATTAACCAAAGAACTTATATGTGATAATGCATATTGCATATTGGGTCGAAGGAGTAAAGCATAATCTTCTAAGTGTAGCACAGCTAATCAACATTGGATTCAAGGTTGAATTCATGAATGGAAAAGCAAGACTGCTAGATGACAAAGGAAAACTGATAGGATCAGGCAAACAAACCAAAGGTAACCTATTTTATCTTGATCTTGGTGATTACTCATGTTTTATTGCTCAAATTGAAGAAAGTTGGTTATGGCACAAAAGGTTATGTCATGTAAATTTTGACAACATGATGAAAATAAGTAAATTCAAGAAAGTAAGAGGCATTCCTACTTTGAAGAAACCTGATGTTGGTCTATGCAAGAATTGTCAAATTGGTAAAATGGGAAAGTCTAATTTCAAAAGTAAAAACTATAAGTCTGAAGATATTTTGGAAATTGTGCATACTGATTTATGTGGACCTATTGGAATTGGGAGCTATATCGGAGAAAAATTCTTTATTCTCTTTGTTGATGATTATTGTAGAATGATGACTATTATGTATTTAAGAGAAAAGTCTGAAGCATTTGAGAAGCTCAAATGGTATTTAGCAAGAGTAGAAAAGGAAATAGGAAAAAGAATAAAATGCTTGAGATCAGACAGAGGTGGTGAATTCATCTCCCATGAATTCAATAATTTCTGCATTGAAAGAGGAATCAAAAGACAGGTATCAGCCCTGAGAACTCCTGAGCAGAATGGAATAGCTGAAAGAAGGAATATTCTTGCAAAATTAAGGCATATAGATGTCTAAATTTGTCTACTCACAAAATCATAGAAAGTGCACATGTGAGAATTGATGAGTTTGCAGAAAAGATTGAAGAGGAAAGCAAAAAGGAACTAGAGGACTATAGAAAATTTGTTTACATCGAACCTGATACATTGCGAGACACATGTAAGGAGACTACATAAACTGAGCCCAGTACAGTAACCGAGTCACAAGAAGAAGTTCTAACTGAGTCACAAAGTACCGAGTCTCAGTCTGAAGCTATCGAGCAAGTATCTACCGAGCCTGAGCAATTTGAACCTAAAGATGAAAAAGATGACAATGTAACTCATTCAGGAAGCAAGGAACTTGTATTAGCCAAGTACGTCAGAAAGCATCATAAACCAGATCAGATTATTGGAAACAAATTAGATGGTACTATGACAAGAAGTAAACTAAAACTTACATGTTTATTTGCTGATTTTGAACCTAAAAATGTCAAAGATGCATTAGAAAATGAAATTTGGATTGAGGCTATGAATGAAGAAATAGAGCAAATAGAGAAAAATAAGACATTCTCCAAGATTTGCACATTCTTTTGGGTTGCAATAACTAACCTATGGGAGCTCCTAATAAATAGTTGAATGATAAAAGAGGCTCAAGACAAATAGAATAATTTAAAATTCCAACGTCCCCTTCCCTTTTTCCCATTTGATATTTTGCAAGGATTCCAACCTTCTCCTACTTATCTAATTGGAATAGTCAAAATGATTTTTATTATGATGCACTTTCAATTAAAATACATATTAGCTCCCTATCCTATTATTCAAAACTTATAATGTTGAAATAAAAAATATTGAAACTGAGCTAAGAAAAAAATGGTTATGTTGTTTCTTCACAATTTATATACTAGAAGCCAGTGAAAAACCAAAAGAAAAACATTACTTAGGATTTGTATGTGTGAATGTGTATCACTAACACCTTTTCTATATAATAGGCATGGAATTTGGAGCAACAAAACTCTTATCTCTATGTTTCTTGTAGAAACAAATTTAAATGAATAATCAATTGATAAAAAATTTAAAATCTTCCAAATGAAGAAAATAAATCTATATAATCCCAAATGAAAAAAAATTACTAGATAAAAGTCACAAAGATAGATTTTTATACTAGAATTTTCACATAAATTGTGTTTATTACTAAATCTTAATGGAAATATGCAAAATATAGGTTGTCCGAAATAATGATAATACATGAAACAATAATGAATTAGTGTGATTTTGTAACGCTACCAAATAAGAAGCTTCCAAAGTACCCTGGGATTGAAACCCTCACTTTAATCAGCTATGACCATTAATATTCATAATAACCTCTCCAATTCACCAACTCACTAACAGACACATTGTATGAGCTATGTTTTCTCTTGATTTAGAACTCATAGTTCTCTCCACACGTTTCACACTAGTCAATAGAGACCAATAATAGGCCACAAAATTTGTCCTCAATTAATCTTTGGCATGTTTCAATCTCAAATCCTCACAATCTAAATTACCAATAGTTAAAACTACTTTTGACTTGCTGGTAAAAAGGTTTTAATTACTAGATAATGTCAAAGTCCTCTGCTATAATCCCATGACAAAAACTAATAAAAATAGAACATTCAACATAATTAAATGAGTGAGATTTTATGATGGTAGAAAAATAGTAGTGGATACTTTTCATGTAAAAAATTAAGAGAGTCTCCACATTTTGACTTTTTTTTGTTTCACTTTAATATCTATTTTCTTCTTTTGATTATTTTATAAAGGTATAATTTTTTTTTTTGGGAGAACCTGAAAATAATTAATTATAAAAACTCTACCAATTTGTGCATTCAAGTCTTCTATGCAATATGTTTTATTTCATTGTAGTAGTTTATAAATAATTATAAAACATAAAGAAATAAAATGTTTTATTTATTATGCATTTATGTTTTGTTTCTAAATTCATCACTATTTTTTTAATTTTACATCTTTGGTCAATGATTTAAATTTATAAAATTGATTCAACTTCTATATGTTCATAATCATGCAAAATATCTTTGATAGTGAAAATTTTCATAAAAAGGTTTTCTCCATGTACATATAGTGTTATGTTTTCTCTTATTATAGTATTTTGATATATTATTGTTGACTTTACACGTTCAAACTATTTAATAATGAGTAATCCAATTCATTGAAACCATTTTTCACTAATGTTGCTTGAGTTGGCCTAAGAGTGGAGAACTTGTGCTCTAGAAAGGGAGGTCATAATTTCAAATTCTACAAGGGGTGAGGTATGTAAACCTCATTTGTAGCATAGTCAAGTACCTCTCAAAAGGAGTATGAGGTACAATCCTATTTTATTGTCACCATATGTAGGCCTAGAAACAGATGGGTAGCATAGATAGGTGCCTCTACCAAGGAGTCTAAGGTAGTCCCATGTTAAAATTACCATATATAGTCCTAAAAATAGATCGATGGTATTGTGAACTATCCATTATACTATAGGTTGGCTCCTAAAATTTGTTTTTCCTTTGAAATAACTTTTCCTAATTATATTGATCAATTTATGATCAAAATTCATATAATTAGAGGGTGGTCTCATATTAATGTTGGTGTAAGGCTTTGTAGTTTGAACTGCTCACCTCCATTCCCGTAAGTGGTTAGCAATTATTGTATGGTGAAAATGTGACCACACTTCTATGAATCATTACATGCAAGGAAACTCAAGAATGAGCCCTCACAAATCGATCCATAGCTCTGTAGGCATGGAGTGCAAGGGTTTTTAAGAATGCTCTCAGCTAGAGCTATTAAGCCAATAACCTTGCTAGTAAACCATGCAATGGGAGATTCAATGAAGACAAGGGCAAGAATGCCAATATCCTCAAGAATCAAGAATGAAATGCAATGCAAGCTAGATTAAGAATGGAAATGCAAGCTAAACTATGGAAATGAAAGATGTAAGTATTACAAAGCCTCCTAGTTAAACTAGATGAATTAATCTAAAGCATAAAGGGAATCTAAGCTAAGAATGCCATGAAAATGAAGCTACTATGCAAGAAATGAAATCTAACTATGAAGCAAGAAAGCCATGATGATGCAAGAATGAAGACAAGAAGATAGAGTGTTGATGAAGATCCAAGATGAATGCCAACAATGCTCCAAATCTTCAAACCCTAGATGCAAGAATATCTCCAAAAGCTCCAAGATGACCTAGAAAACCTGCAGCATAATATTAGCATAAAAAGTTGGGGATCTAGAATGAAGAAGAGAGCTCTTCTTTTAAAGGAAATGAGGAGGAATGGACCATGGAGATTAAGAGGCAAAAAGTCTTAATCAGCGGTGGAGCTTGAAAAAGGAGCAATCCATGTGCACAAACATCCTCCAATGAGAGTGAAGTGTTGACTTTTGAGCCTCATGTGAGACAAAAAGTGCTTTTTCCTTTTTATAAAATATGAATAATGCTTTATTTGTGCAACTTAGGATAAGAGGAAAGTGGGGGCTTTTTATTTAATTAAAAGGGGAGGAAATATTCCTTTTAATCAAATAAAGACTTAGGATAAATGGTTAGCCCAAGGATAAAAATCCAATATATGATCGAAATTAGGATTTGATCAAGAAATTGATAATGTTGAAAATATTGATTATTGATAAAAATGATTCAGGATTGATAAATCAAATAAATGGGGCCCAAAGTCTAGGCGACCATTTTAGGGTGCATACATTTGCCCCTCTTTGACTAATGTGTGATCGATTTGGGAACACATGCAGTCAAAGAATGAAGTTGAAATGTGAGATCGATCTGGGATCACAAAACAACTCAGATATGAGGTCGATTCGGGATCACATCTGGACAAACATAAACAAAAGCTTAGACCAACACCGTCGCTGCTAGGTGCAAATCAAGCTTTAGACAAAACTATCACCGTCGCTGCTAGGCAATAATCAATGTCTAAAAATGGGAGATAAGAATCTCAAGTTTTGAGCAAAAGCTCACAAAAGATGTCTGAATCAAGAGAATCAAGTAATTGAGGATGAGAATCCCATAGGTACTGCCCCCTCGGAATCGAAATCGAAATCAAGTAGAGAGGGGAACAGCGAATTGATAAGGATTTGATCAAATCAGAAGGAAGTCATAATTGAAGGTAAAGGTCAATAGGTTAACCATTAGGCAATGAAACATGCCCCAGTGAGGAAGTAGAAGAATAGAAATAAAAGACTAGAAATAGAGTGGATGAAAGACTAGAAAATTAGAGAGACATGGAAGGAAGAAATTCCACCAAAAATCAAATTATGCCTCAAAAGGTCAGTCAACTACATAGAAGAATGAGTAAATTTGAAAACATGACTCAGATTTCGATTTCGAGTCCGAAAATGGATAGAAAATGATGTGATATGAAAGACCAGAAATGAAAGATATGATCAAGAAGAAGTGAAAGGTGAGCGCAATCGACTGATAGGTCCATGAAAGATGAAAATGAGAGCTCTCTTCATATGCAAAGTGCAAGACTAGACTAACATGAACCTAAAAATGCAAGCTACTATGAAAGTGGTTGACTTGCAAGGTCACAATGCTTATAGACATCTAATTATCATCATCGAGCGTTTGGTAGCGTCGTAAGATCATACAATGCACACTAGCATAACTATGTGGATATGAATATGATCTTTATCAGATAGAAATGTGGGAATCTCACCTAGGCATCAAAGACATATAGGTCAAGATGACTAGTGCAGTGAGATCACCTAAGTTTGATATGGCAATATTATGCTTGTATCAAGACACATGAAAGTCAGGATAGCTAAAAGCATGCACTCGCAAAACAGTCAAGGATAATACCTTGTCCATCCATAGTGTCAAGTAGGACTAGCATAAATGCTCATGACAGTTAGGATCAACAAAATATATCCACAAGAAGATAAAGAAATAAAACATGTTCTCATTCCCTCAGTCTTCTAGCTATGCATCATCGAAAACTTCGCAAGGAGAGACCACTCATCAAAGAAATCCTCATAGACAGCACACAAAGAGAATAAAGTCAACATATCTCAAGCGGGTGGATTGTTTAAGTGTGTGTGTGTTGGTCATAGAGTCAGACTCTGAGTATCGCATCTGCACATGAGCATTATCGCATCATACTTAGACTATAGGCAAGACATCTGATAAGTGTTAAGAAACACTCGACGCAAGGGTAGTGTTGAAAAACACTGTTTGGGGTGGTGTTAAAAAAAACACCTGTTGTGAAATGTCCCAAGAGACAAGCGCACCAAAAGGACCTATGCGAACAGTTATGCCCCCTAGACAAAGACAAAGACCAATTCCAGACTAGGCCAAATAAGGTCAAGGCATGATGACAAGTAGTTAAGTGTCGAGGACGCATGCTAACAAATAGGAGTGCAAAGGCCTCAAGTAGCGCTTGTTTCCAGGTTTTCACCACTTGGATTTATTGCAATTTTTTCTTCTTTTTTTTTTTATTTTTATTTTTTTCAGGACTTTTTATGCTTTTTAGGATTTTTTTCAGCATCATATATGAATTTTTTTGGAATTTTTTCAGGATCATAAAATATGTACAAAGGATGCCCCCAGATAGAATAGGCATCAAACTCATGAGCAAGATCACATCGTGTAGTCCCAATATCTAGGAATGTGGAGGACAAGATGGATGAGCAAGCTGGTGAAAGAGATGGAAGACATGAGAATGAAGGAGAGTGGAGGGAAGAAATCCTCAAGGTCAAACTCCTCAAGAGTACCCAAGCTAGGGAAAAAATTGTCATGTAAAGCGCATTTGGACAAGCAATGAAAGGATAGCATAGGATAAGCCTCAAAAGTGTAATGAAAAAGAAGGAAAGGATGCAGTCCAAAGGAGTAGACATGTCAAGAGACTTCATAGCATTGTATTTTACTCTTTTTATTAGATCAAAACCAAAGGGGAAAAGGATAGCGAAGTATTACAAAGCCTCCTAGTTAAACTAGATGAATTAATCTAAAGCATAAAGGGAATCTAAGCTAAGAATGCCATGAAAATGAAGCTACTATGCAAGAAATGAAATCTAACTATGAAGCAAGAAAGCCATGATGATGCAAGAATGAAGACAAGAAGATAGAGTGTTGATGAAGATCCAAGATGAATGCCAACAATGCTCCAAATCTTCAAACCCTAGATGCAAGAATATCTCCAAAAGCTCCAAGATGACCTAGAAAACCTGCAGATAAAAAGTTGGGGATCTAGAATGAAGAAGAGAGCTCTTCTTTTAAAGGAAATGAGGAGGAATGGACCATGGAGATTAAGAGGCAAAAGATTTAATCAACGGTGGAGCTTGAAAGAGGAGCAATCCATGTGCACAAGTATCCTCCAATAGGAAAATAAGAGTTGACTTTTGTGTCCATATGAGACAAAAGTGCTTTTTCTCTTTTTATAAAATAAGAATAATGCTTTATTTGTGCAACTTAGGATAAGAGGAAAAGTGGGGGCTTTTTATTTATTAAAAGGGGAGGAAATATTCCTTTTAATAAATAAAGACTTAGGATAAGATGGTTAGCCCATAGAAAATAATCGAATAAATGATAGAACTAAGATTTGATCAAGAATAAGTAATTTATGATTTAGCAAAAGGGGCTAATAGTCTAGATGACCATTTTTAGGTGTATACATTTTCCCCTCTTTGACTAATGTGTGATCGATTTGGGAACACATGCAGTCAAAGAATGAAGTTGAAATGTGAGATCGATTTGGGATCACAAAGCAACTCAGATCAGCCAAGAAAGCAAGAGATAGCCAAGAAGGCAAGCAAATAGCGATCTGACTCCAAAGAATGAAGTGCAGAGAGATAGAAAATCCTACATGGTCAGCCTGGTAGCGACAGTATTGAACACTTAGGAAAGAGATAGCCAATAAGATATGATATGTCTGCCCCCTCGGGATCGAAAGTGAAATCCAGGTAGAGGGAAAGCAGAAGCAAGAGTAGCATGATCAAATCACTAGAAATCATAATCGAAGATGAAAGATAATAGAACAACCATCAAGCAGTGAAGATATGCCCCACACATGGGACCCAGGGCACGAACCAAGCGGTCCCTCAACCCGAAAACACCACAGAGGGGAAGAATTTGAACTTGGGATTTGAAAGTGAATGAAAGACTAGAAGTTTGAAAGAGATGGGGATGAAGAGGTTATGATGCCCCAGTGAAGATCAAAGGATCAGGCCTCAAAAGGTTAGCCAACTGTGCGGAAAAAGGAGAAAGGGTCAAGGTGAATGTGGATTTCGGTTTGGATCCCGAAATGAAGAGAAAATGATGTGAGATGAAAGACAAGAAAGTGAAAGACATGATCGGGAAGAAGCGAAAGGTGAGCGCAGCTGATTAACAAGTCTGCGTAAGATGAAAAGAAAGCTCTCTCCATATGCAAGATGCAAAACTAAACTAACATGAACTTAAGAATGCAAGCTACATGAAAAGTGGTTTACTTGCAAGGTTACAAAGCCAATAGACATCTAATATTCATCATCGAGCATTATTGGTAGCGTCGCAAGATCATACAATACACACTAGCATAACTATGTGAATATGAATATGATCTTTATCAGATAGGAATGTGGAAATCTCACCTAGGCATCAAAGACATGTAGGTCAAGATGACTAGCACAGTGAGATTACCTAAGTTTAATATAGCAAGATTATACTCGCATCGAGACACAAGGAAAGTCAAGATGGCTACAAGTATGCACTCGCACAAAAATAGTCAAGGATAATACCCTGTCAATCCACAGTGGCAAGTAAGACCAGCATAAATGCTCATGACAGTTAGGATCAACAAGATATACCCACAAGCAGAAAAAGCAATAAAACATGTTCTCATACCCTCAGTCTTCTAGCTATGCATCATCAAAAACTTCTCAGGGAGAGACCACTCAGCAAAGAAATCATCATAGACAGCATGCAAAAAAATAAATTCAAACAAATCTCAGCAAGTCAAGTGCGTGTGTGTAGGTCATAGAGTCAAACTTTGAGTATTGCATCTGCAAATGAGAAATATCGCATCATACTAGACTGCAGGTAGGACATCTGATAAGTGTTGAGAAACACTCGACGCAAGGGTAGTGTTGAAAAACACCATTGGGGTGGTGTTGAAAAACACCATTGGAACCAAGTTGCCCAAGAAACCCAGACGTACAAAGAGACCCAAGATAAGCTTAAAGCAACATATGCCCCCTAGACTAAGACAAGAATCAATTCCAGGCTAGGAGAGGCAAAGTGAGAAGTGGAGCAAAAGAGCTCCATGCAAGACTGATAGACATAGGTGCAGAGGGTCTCAAGCAGTGCCTGTTTCCAGGTTTTCACCACTTGATAGATTTTTTCAGGACTTTTTTATAATTTTTTTGTATTTTTGCTACCAAGGTGCCTGTTTCCAAGTTTTCACCAAGGCACTTTTTCTTTTTTTTTTTTGAATTTTTTTGAATTTTTTGATTTTTTTTGGTGAGACATCAAAGCGCCTATTGCTAGGTTTTCACTAGGATGCTCATTTTTTCAGTACTTTATATGCTTTTTAGGTTTTTTTTCAGCATCATATATGAATTTTTTTTGTAATTTTTTCAGGATCATAAAATATGTACAAAGGATGCCCCAGATAGAAATGGGCATCAAGAATCTGCTTCCTCTGATGTAGAGAACTGATAGGCCCCAGGCCCAAATGCTATAGCTGTGATGATAGGAGGTCTCAACCAGTTCAACCAATAATAACCAGCCCTAAGCAATGTCTGAGTTAGTGGAGGATCATTAGAATGTGATCCACATATGCCATCGTGGATTTCAGTTAGTACTTTTTCTGACTCCTCTATTTCTAGACACCTAAGGAGAGTTCCATCTAGACCCTTCCTATACAAGCCACCAGAGACAAAGGCAAAGTGTAAGGGATGGTGGAAAGAATAGAGCGGAGGAGTATGAGGTGGAAGATATGAAAAGATGGTAGGATTGTAAGATTTGTGAGCAGGATAGCGTAATTCATCCACCAGGAACTTGAAGCGAGATTTATGCTTTTTCATTTGTAAGATGGATATCAAAGTAACCAAGGCATTAGCAACTCTTTTCTTAGCTTTAGGAATGGGCTGAAGTATAACAGTTATGAGATCATGCTTGAAGTAATGCACCATTTGTTTGTAGAGAATCAACTTCTCATCTTTTATTTTGGAGTCATTATTTTTGAGCAAATTTTTATCTTTACTTTTCTTAGGTTCAGATACCGCCACAATGTGGTTTTCGCCATCCGACCATTGCTCTTTTCTTTTGACTTGATGACTGTGATGCTTGATTTCTGATTCAATCTTTTTTGTTGCTAGTTCGCTGGTGGAAGAAGTAACAGGTGTTGATGCGAGATGAAATGGAGTGACTGGTTCAATAGCATTTATGCGAGGGGTGTCATCTCTGGTAACAAGAGAGGTTGAGCCTATAGGGTAAGCTCCAAAAGTAGCTAGATCTAGACTCGTCATAGAAGAACCAACGTAGTCCACTAAGGCAATACGGGGAACAAACTCATCAGATCCAACACAAGACTCATCAACTACGTCGGGTGGGTTACAAGAGGTATGAACCACATCAACATCCATATCTGTCATGGGAGGATCTTCTGAAAGAGGCTTAAGATGCCGAGAAGTAGGGATACTCATGTCATTATGTGATAGATCACCTCTCTGTAGTAGTCGCTCAATGTTGTGACGTTGTCTATCATAGTGCAATGATTCTTTAGGCACATAGGTTCTAGACATAGAAGACTCAGCAATATCATCAGTAGGCATACATTCTTCTCCCCAAAGGAGTGAAGTAGAAGGAAGATCATCTCCCATTTGAGCCATAGTGTGTAGCGGTGACTCATCTATATCTGTGTCTGAATTACTAAGCATGGGAGTATTTCTAGAATCCTCTCTATAGATCCACTCTTGAATAGCTTGTTCTTCTCTTTCTTCTTCTAAAGGAATGGATGAAGGAATGAAAGTATCAAAGATCACCATAGCAGAAGTGGAAGGCTTCATGTGATCAGAAGGTCTCCCATATGACCTAGGAGAAACAGGTATAGAAGCAAAGGAACCCAGTTTATATTCACCCATACCAAGGCTCATCATCTTAAATGATTTCTCAGCAGCAGCTAGAGATGTACTAGGATCAATAAAAGGTTCATTATGAGGAACAAATTTTTCAGTAGCAGCAAGAGCATTGATAGCAATAGTATGGTCTCCAGGAATCACAACCTCAGTGCCATTGTATGGAAATTTGACGCACTGATGATAAGTGGAAGGAATAGCCTGCATGTCATGGATCCAAGGACGACCCAAAAGAATGTTATATGCGAGTGGGATGTCCAATACTTGGAAGCTAATATCTTTCATGATAGGGCCCACTCGAACAGGTAGCGTGACAAGACCTTTGGAAGATCTTTCCACTTCATCATAAGCTTTTATAGTAATCTTCTTCTTGGAATCCACAGCCAATTCTGACAAACCCAATTGTTGTATGACATTGAAAGAAACAATATTTAACCCTGCACCATTGTCTATCAGGACTCGGCGGACTCGGGTATTGTAGACTAGAACTTCAATGTGTAAAGCTAGATTATGTGGGTGAGCAATAGATATGTCATCTTCTGCAGAAAAGGAGAGAGATAGCGGAGATGAAATGTGGTTGACCATAGCCTGAAATTGATCTGGATCAATGTCATTGGGAACACATGTTGTACGTAGAGCTTTATCAAGAATCTCTCTATGCGAAGGGGATAACTAAAGCAACTCAAGGATAGATATTTGTGCTGGTGTCTTTTGCAAATGTTGGACAAGATCATAGCTAGGGGTGGTTGAAGGAGCCACTTGTTTAGAAGGCAAAGCTTGCTTGGGATCTTGCGCAGTTTTAAGGATAATCTTGGCTTGCCCCCTAGTAACAGCATTCAGTGTCTCACTTTGGGAAGATGAACTACCACGTGTTTGCAAGACTATCTTTGGCTTACCATGATTGGCTTTATTATCATCTTGAGACCTCATCATTAGAACGCTCTCAACGGGCTCTACCATGTTAATCACAGGTGCATTAGAAGGATATGTATAATTGATCTTTGCATCATGATTCTTCTTATGTGTTTGAGAGGTTTCCCCCTTATCATGCTTAGGTAGAGGATCTTTGAAAGCTGTGTGATCAGAATTTTTAGTTAAGCCATCAGTGGAGATTGTGCCATTCTCAATAAGATCCTGAATATCATCCTTAAGCCTAAAACAATTGTCTGTTGGATGTCCCTTGTTTCTGTGATAATGGCAGTAATGATCCTCTCTCCACCAATCGGGCTTATTTATCGGATCCCAGTTACCAGGTTTATCAGGAAGCGTAAGATATCCATTGTCAACCAAAGTCTTAAGGATCACATCGTAAGGTTCTGCCAACTTGGTATAGACTCGCTTTCGAAATGACTTCTTAGGCTTATCTGCATATTGAGGTTTAGGAGCATTGTGAGCGTTGGCAGCTTCTTGTTGTTTTGCTGCATAGATAGCGTTGGAGAGATTGAAAGCGGGCTCTTTAACTTTAGGAGCATCAACAACCCCATCATTAACAACATACTTGTTCTTATTCCAAGGTTTGTTCTTATCTTTACCATTGCCTTTAACATCTTTATTAATAACAATATCCCCTTTTCTTATAGCTACATCCTCAATTCGATATGCACTTTCAACCATGTCATTGAAAGAGGAGAACAATTGTTTCCTTAGATCATAATACAGCTCAGGCACAAGTGTGTTGACGAAAATGTCAATCTTTTCTCTTTCGGGTAGCTGACGAGGATATCGAGAATACAATGACCTCCAACGTTGTAAGTAAGTTGCAAATGGCTCACCTTGATATTGTCTTAGATTACCAAGATCTATCACAGTGATAGGTTGTTGGATGTTGTAAGAATAATGTTGTGTGAAGCGCATAGCCAACTCATCAAAAGTCTTCAAAGGAGGTGTCAACTTTGCAAACCATTCTAAAGCTTGTCCTCTTAAGCTTCGAGGGAATAATCGTAGCAGAAATGTGTCTTCATGAAGAAAGTCCATGCTAAGAGCGTAAAAGTGACGCACATGGTCATGGGGGTCACCATTTCCATCATACTTGTCATATTTAGGAACCTCAATATCCTTAGGAAACGGGACCATGTATAGATCTTTATCAAAAGGAAGAGCACAAATTGATTCTACAAAAGAGACCTTTGGAGGCTCTCTTTCTAATGCCATTTGGGTAAGGCATTGATTTGTCCGATGTAATTCTTCTTGAAGGACTTCCAATTCAGTTGGTACTCTTTGTTGGACAATTTGTCTGACATCATACCCGGGAGGAAGCTTGTATCCTCTAGAAGTCATATATTGAAAATATTGATCACCATTACACTCTAAAAGCTTATGCATCATTCGTTGGAAATCCACATCTTGTTCACATCTCATAAGATCCTCACTAGAAATCTCATCATTAGCCTCTGCCTCATGTTGAGAGGGAGGAGGTCTAGGAGGTGAAGAAGGCATAGTAAAAGTTGGCCTTGGAGGAGATCTTGGTGGCGTGTTGTTGCCATTGTTGCCATTGTTTAAAAGAGGTCTATGCTCATGATTACTAGTCTCAGGTTGCTCATGAAATGTCCCTCTATAAGCCATGCGCCTAGTAGCATCCATCCTTTGTTGATTGTGTTCTTTGTCTAAGCACGCTTGATTATCCTTATGCTCAAAGTGTTCTTGCAAGAGTTGAAACTTTTCTTGTTCAGTCAAAGTGAGTGAGACACTGTCTGTGTTTTTGGGGGTCTTGAATGCGGAAAAGAGGAAACCTCCTTTATACCACGGTGTAGCCTTAGAATTCTCAGATTGGTCAGAACTAGAACTGTTGTTGCTAATGGGTGCTTTTGAACGTCTAGTTGGAGAAGGTAACTGTGTATAATTGAACGGAGGATGACTCTCCTGCTCAAATTGAGACCGAGTTGTAACCGGCATGAAAAGAGATGTTGGTTGACTAATAGAATGGGACAAAGTTTCTCAGATTTGAGATAAGCAAAGCTAATAAAGATCACTTGTCAAAGTAGAACAATAGAGAGATGGATCGTCAAAAGTGCTCAAGCACTTACAGCAATCAATTGACTAAAGCCAAGCAGCGAGCAAGAAGCTCAATAAGCAAGTAGCTAGAGAGGTAACCGTGATGCGACAAGTGATCAAGAGTAGCATTTGTTAAACTCAAACCCAATAGTTTTAGCTCATTTGTTTCAGTCTAGAACAAATCTAAACATGTAAGTAACAAACCAGTTTCGAGTAAGAACAGAAAAGGACATTATACAGTAGGTTAAAGTGCAAGTTTAGCAACTCCGAATTGTAGCAATGACAAGACAGTAGAAATGACTCAGGATTCTTGGTTGAGGGTATGCAAGGATACTTCAATATCATATGAATCTTGACCAGTGAACGTGAAAAACTCAGTTTTGAAGCGCTTGGATCAAATTTGTAGATTGAACAGTGCAATTTTTCAGTTTGACAAGTAGCAGCAGCAGATAAAAGATAGGTTTGCAAACAGTGTAGGATCAAACATGTCATAGAACACTTGAAACAAGGGCAAAAGCAACCTTGCCAAGACAAGCACTTGTGATATCAAAATAGAAAACCTTATGAATGCTACCGTTTGTTTGAATGTTGAGAACGTTTACATTGGTATAGCACAATCGAAGACAATTCAAGCAATTACTACCTAGAAGGACAAGGCTCATTACTTAGCAACGTGGCTCACAACTTGATGCTCCCTTGCCTCACACCAAGTGGTTGCCCATAAGAGATATTGGCATTGTCATGGAAGTGTCAAAAACACAACCAAAGGAACACATATGGTGAGTGTCTTGGGGTGATCCGGGTAAGTCCACTTGGATCAATCCTTGCACCAAGAAGCTAAGCGGCTAAAAGAATGTGGCCTCTATCTAATGGTTCATAGTAAGGATTTCCGTTCATAGCACCCCTCTTGCTCCTCATAAAAGACTAGGACCTCGCGGCCTCAAGAGTACCGTAAGCATTCTTGCTTAATGCTTTCCTCATGGTCACAATCCCACAAGTTACTCACATCAAGCGAAGATAAGTACTATGTCTACCAAGGTTTTGTGTCCTCGATAGCCTTGAGATTCTAGTGAGTTGGAATCACTTGCCACCAAGGAAAATGATGACAAGGTTGTCCCCACTTGGGTCGTTCCTCTTGATTGCTCAAGAGCAGGCCCGCTAAAGGATCCTAAGCTAAACAAAAAGTGGATTAATTCTTGAGGTTCAAGGTTTTTGATTCACCACAAAGGTGAAGAGCATACTCCCCTATCTCAAAAACTTTTCCCAAACACACCAAACAAGATCCAATTACCCCTTTGCTTCCAAAACCTCAAGATGGGTCAAGATTTTCTGATTCACCTAAAGGTGAAGAGCATACTTCTCCTACCACCCCAAGATTCCTTTCACAAAGTATTAAGTGCCTAATGAAACAACTAGTGTATGCCGCACTTAATAAAGAAAGAAATTAAACAAGCACTTGATTTAGTTTTTATGCTTAGGGCAGCCCTGCAAAAACCATTAGTAGCCCTCTTTGACATGCGATTTTAGCAAATTTCAAGCAAGAAGCACCTACAACCACAACTTGTTAGACCAACAAAAGTTAGGAGAATCAAAATCCAAAATCTAACAATGATTAATACATGAAAAAAATCAGATAATGTGCAAAAATAACTGATCAAATGATAAAATCTGAAAATGAAACCATCATGGTTGGATTGGGCTCGGAAAGACCTTTCCAACGATATATCACACTTAAAATTTTGATACCATTTGCAAAATTTCAAAAAAAATGGGCACCCATTTTCCAGAGTGGCACGGATTTGAAAATGCTGGAAATTTCAGAAAATTTCAAAAAGATAGCTAAGAACCTGAAACTTGCAAGATAGATAAAATGGCCTAAAAATAGCTCACTGCCAGGTTCAGACACAATATCACGCGATACTTCACCCGACACCAGGCGATACTTCTCAGTCCGCGCGATATTTCACCTTATGCCAGGCGATATACCTCAGTACTGGTGGGCGATATACTCCAGGCAGGTCGGGCGATAGTCCGTCAGGGGCGAACTATCGCGCGATATTTCTCTTCAAAGCAGGCGATATTTATAGCATGCACGAAGTATCGCACCGCTATATAAAGGTATATCGCACGATATTTCTAAGAAGTATCGCGCGATACTCTGAGACAAAAAACTAGAGACTGAAAATTAAGCTAAAAACTTGCCGAAAAATTGACAAAAATTGACGAAAATGCAAAATTTAAAGGACAAAGTCTATCTACTCTGCCCCACGGTGGGCGCCAAAAATGTATGGTGAAAATGTGACCACACTTCTATGAATCATTACATGCAAGGAAACTCAAGAATGAGCCCTCACAAATCGATCCATAGCTCCCTAGGCATGGAGTGCAAGGGTTTTTAAGAATGCTCTCAGCTAGAGCTATTAAGCCAATAACCTTGCTAGTAAACCATGCAATGGGAGATTCAATGAAGACAAGGGCAAGAATGCCAATATCCTCAAGAATCAAGAATGAAATGCAATGCAAGCTAGATTAAGAATGGAAATGCAAGCTAAACTATGGAAATGAAAGATGTAAGTATTACAAAGCCTCCTAGTTAAACTAGATGAATTAATCTAAAGCATAAAGGGAATCTAAGCTAAGAATGCCATGAAAATGAAGCTACTATGCAAGAAATGAAATCTAACTATGAAGCAAGAAAGCCATGATGATACAAGAATGAAGACAAGAAGATAGAGTGTTGATGAAGATCCAAGATGAATGCCAACAATGCTCCAAATCTTCAAACCCTAGATGCAAGAATATCTCCAAAAGCTCCAAGATGACCTAGAAAACCTGCAGCATAATATTAGCATAAAAAGTTGGGGATCTAGAATGAAGAAGAGAGCTCTTCTTTTAAAGGAAATGAGGAGGAATGGACCATGGAGATTAAGAGGCAAAAAGTCTTAATCAGCGGTGGAGCTTGAAAAAGGAGCAATCCATGTGCACAAACATCCTCCAATGAGAGTGAAGTGTTGACTTTTGAGCCTCATGTGAGACAAAAAGTGCTTTTTCCTTTTTATAAAATATGAATAATGCTTTATTTGTGCAACTTAGGATAAGAGGAAAGTGGGGGCTTTTTATTTAATTAAAAGGGGAGGAAATATTCCTTTTAATCAAATAAAGACTTAGGATAAATGGTTAGCCCAAGGATAAAAATCCAATATATGATCGAAATTAGGATTTGATCAAGAAATTGATAATGTTGAAAATATTGATTATTGATAAAAATGATTCAGGATTGATAAATCAAATAAATGGGGCCCAAAGTCTAGGCGACCATTTTAGGGTGCATACAATTATTAGTTATCTTTTTTTCTGCATTATATAATTATGTTCAATGACCAATAGAATATCGAATGTTCATCCACTATCTTCTTCATGTGGTATCAGAGCCAGCATAGAAATCAACCAATTTGATGTGTGAAGATGTGAAGCCACAATGGTACTGTTCAAATGTTGAAGCCATTATGGTACTGTTCAAACGTTGAAGCCACAACGTAGATGGAGTTTTTGTGAGCATGTGTATTGTTGAAGAACACACATCAATGATTCTTGTCAGAAGTTATTTATGACATGGAAAGATGTGTAGGGAGGTGTTGAAAGAGAAGACAATAAACTCACCAAATACATGAGTTGGAGACAAAGAAGTCTAGATTATTATTAGCAGAGTAAGATGAAGTCTTAGCACATTAGCGGTAACATTAGAAGTCAAAATGGTGTCCATACTTTCATATCAATAAACACAAAAATGATGAGGGTACGAGGAAGTAACAGATAGAGTGTACATGTGAAGGGCTATTTACAAGTGTCATCAACATAAAAAGACATGGAAATAGCATGCAGGAAATTTTAAGAAAGGTATGCACAAATCCAATATTGATATTCAAAGAAAATTCTATTATTTGGAGGTTAATGTCAAAATTGAAATCTACATCATTTTATCTATATTTGGGACTGTGATAATGTATATTTGCATTAAAATTGTTGATCTAGATTATATTCTTTGAGATGGAGCTTTCATTACATAAATACTCTAGTTTCAATTTTCATACACGGAGAATAAAAATAAAAATGCAATCAATGAATAAAAACCTATGGGGCATAGTAAGCAGAAAAGAAAAACCACCCACAGATGAAAATAAATTGTTGGAGTGGAATAGTAGAGATAATAAAGCCAAGGCTATTATTGGTCTTGCTCTTGCAAATTTAGAACTTCACCATGTAGATCTAGATAATACTTCTACTGACATTTGGGATAATCTAAACAAGTTGTTTGGAGCAAACGTTGTCAATGCAAAGTTTTCTCTAAAAAATCAATTGTTTCGATTCAAAATGGAAAATAGGATCACAATGTCAAATCATATAAGTAATTTAAGGTCTCTCATTAAATAACTTAGAGAGGTTAAGTATCTTATTGATGATGATGATGATGATGATGATGATGATGATGACGACGACGACGCTAAGGCCATCCTGTTAAATAGCTTATCTTCTAAATATAGTAATGTTATCTTTACACTAAGTCAACTCAATTTGTGGACTCTAGAGGATATGATTTCATCCCTTCTAGCAGAAGAAAAGAGGATAGAGGAAGTCATAGAAGAAGTTCATCAAATAGACAAGGCATTATACTCACAAAGTACTAAAAAATGGTCAAATAAAAATAGAAGAGTCAAGAAATTTTTTTACTGTAAGAAAAAGGGGCATACAACATGGGTTTGCAGAACCAGAGCTAATGATGTTCTTAAAGAAAAAATAAAAGAACAAATTGAAGAATGAAATGTTGCATGCATTGAAATTGAGGACACATCAGATGATGGAGAGGTTGTTAACAATTTTCAGTCTCCTATTAATCACAATCTTGTTCTTTAAACCTTCGCATCTGGAGGTTGGTGACATCAGAGGATGGAGGAATTTCCAACATCTCAAGTTAGCTTCTCTCTTTGAGATGGTGTTCTATATGAGAAGCATTTTTGGCATTTTTTTGGCTTTTAATTTTATTGAGCTTTCTAATGCTGACAAGTTTGCAGAATGCATGTATTTTGAAGATTTATTTTGGAGATAGGTTTGGGACTTGATATTATGCTCAATATGGATTGTTTTCCGATGAGCTTATGAGTATATGATCGATAATTATACCCTTTCGCGGTCACTACACAATGATAGAGATCTGCCGCATCTCTTAACCCAATCATTGTTGAATAATTCAAAACTTTGTGATTCGAGAGTTCGGGACAGAGGGCTTAAGAATACAGCTTGAAGCTACACCTTTTCGAGGTTCAAAACACAACTTGATAAATTCTTGCATGATTTAGGATTTGTTACTTTAGAAGAAAATTTTCCCAAAATATTTACTCAAATTATTTAATTAGCATGTTTTGTTATGTAAGCCTTAAGGGGGGGTCCCTAGGGAAATGTGAGTATGATCACTTAGGATTAATGTATTAAGGGGGGGGGAATGTTGGTGTAGTACATTGCAGTTTTAACTGCTCACCTCCATTCCTGTACATGGTTAGCAATTATTAGTTAACTATTTTTCTGCATTATATTATTGTATTTAATGATCAGTAGAATATTGAATGTTCATTCGCTATCTTCTTTAATTACTAACACCATATTTAGACCAAAAAATTGATGGATAACATAGTTAGGTACCTCTAGCAAGGAGTATGTGATAGTCCCATATTACTGCTACTATATGTAGACCAAAAAAATGATGGATAACATAGTTAGGTACCTCTAGAAAGGATTATGTGATAGTCCCATATTACTGCTACTATATGTAGACCAAAAAATAGATGGCTGGTGGATCATGAACTATACATTTTACTCTAGGTTGGCTCCTAAATAATTGTTGCCCCAAAAATGATTTTCCTAATATTATTGAATTTTAAGACAAAATTTATCCAATTGGCCTCCTGAATGTACTGGTGATGTCAATTTGGCCCTCAATAACTCTAAAAACTAGTGAGCTCCTAGATTTGACATCAAGCCATCCAAAGAATTCTCCATGTGTCCAAGAATGTATCTGCACATGCTATGACATGATTCACATATGTAACCAAGTAAAAAAGAATCAATAATAAAAAACTACTCAACCAACCAACGTAAACCACTAACACATGCTTTCTTTTATAGAAACAATCTCACACAAAATATAATTAGTTTTAAAGAAAAACCTTGTGAACCCAATACCACTGACCCTTTATTTAGCATTGGATACTAATCTTACATGATATGAGGAATTGTACCACCGTTCTAAAGGGGCTCAATTTAGCCCTTTGAATTTATTGTATTGAAGAAGAACAGTTTAAATGTCTCCAAAATAATTAGATGAAAAAATATTGATTACTAGAATTCTAATAATTTTTGTGTTCTAGTTAACTAATTATTTAATTTAATTAATCACTATGATAATGAATTTATAAAATCCTTTCCTTTCATTTCTCCTAACTTTGTTTCATTAAAAAAGAAACTTCTATCACTTTGGAAAAGCTATTTTAACAATTTTTTACCTTGATAAAAAAATATATAGTGCAAAAGCTTGTTTTTGTATAGAGGGGAGTTTCCTTTTGTGGAAGTGTTGAAAACTTTTTTTTGGTACATTGGAAGATTTTGTTTCAATTATTCTTTTAAGTTTTTAGAGGATTAGAAAGCATGAACTCTACCTTTCATTAAAATATTAATAAATTTAATGGGACTAAGTATGAGATTTGTGAAAGATTTTGTTGCCTTAATTTTAATTTTAAGAGAATAAATAAGGAAATTTGATTTAAATGAATTAAACTATTATTTCTTCTTTAATTTAAATGAATTAATAACGAAATTAGTGAATGATTTAACAAAGAATTCACTCCATATTAAGCATAGACCCTTGATGTAGTGCAAGATGGAAAATACAAGAATGGATAGTCCAAATGTACACTAGAGACAACCATACAATGGAAACACAACAAGAGAATATTCAAATAGAATTTTCATTCAACATTCCCAGTTGTAAGGCCTTTTGGGTTAGGGCCAAATAAAATCAATTACAATAGTAATTATGTAATCCTTTAGCTAGTCCAACTTTGTGACACATGAAAAACTGGCAGAAAAACTAAGGTAGATCTAAACTTGAGCTCACAAGCCACCAAGAAATCTCCTTATCTCCAAGCATGCAAACCACTAGCTCTGCTATTACAAATATCAGACAAACAATCTAATCTACAAGATCAAGCATGATCCAATCACCCTTTCATGACTTCTCTCCTCAAGAAACTACCCAAACCCTCCTTAAATACACTTCTTCAGCCACAAGTCGGTTGGAAGAAATAAATAACTCCTCAACCCAAGTTGTCTCTAAAATAAATAATTATTAAATGCAACACAAGTCAACTTTCAAATTGCCTTACAATTAATTAATTCTCCATGTCAGCCTCTAGATCCACATAGGAGAATATAACACAAGATACCCACATTAAATACATCAAGTTGGCCCACCAAATCTCTAAGAACTCCAGTTGGTAAGACAAACCTCTGAGCGTTAGCAAAATAACCGATCAATCTAGGCATCACCGAGAAAGTAAGTCGATTGAGCACCATAAGTATCGCTGATTATAGGTTCTACCGAGTGCCAAAAGTTACCGAGCTCCCTTCAACAATCAAGCTCTTCGATGAGCAAGCCCCTCAGCCAAAGCTGTAATCGAGTAACACATAAAAACTACAACACACCAACCTACAGGATTGCCAACTACCCTAGGATGCTCCTATATCAGACACCCTAGGTGCGAAAAGATGTTCTCAATGGCTGGAAGAACATCTTTAGGGATTCAACACATAAACCTTGAACTGGGTCTTCACATACATATCCTCCAAGTCTCCAACTTGTAAACTTTTCCACTTCTACTTTCTCTTCCTTTTCAAGTCTTTCCTCAACAATCCATAGGTCTATTCTCCATACTAATCTCCAATCCTTTCATAATCCTTCAACACAACTTGGCTCCCAAAGCTCAAGTTCCTCCTACCAAGTGTTGTATCTAGAAAAGGCATCAGGGAAAACTTCCTGCCATCTTCTCAATGGTAAACATATTCTTGACACAATCATGTATAGCCATACAATCATACTGCCAAGGTCTACCGAGAAATATGTGACAACTACTCATGTCTACAATATCACACAACACTTGATCCTTATACTGGCCAATCTAAAAATCAACAAGATATTTCTCTATCACTTCCAAAGCATGAACATCTTGCAACCAAACAATCCTATAATGATAAGGATGTCTTACTCTATTCAAACCAAGTTTCTCAACCATATCCCCAGCTACAAGGTTATCAATACTACCACTATCCACAATCACATCAAAAAGTTTACTTCTTGACTTGCACCAAGTTCTAAAACAATTACTCCTCTGAAAAGATTCCACCTTAGTACCAAGCACTGTTCTTCAAACCAACAAGTTTTCTGACTCTACCTAAGGTTCATTCAGAATGTTCTCATTCAACATAACAATTATTCGATCACCAACCTTCTGGGAACATTCAAATGATTGATGTCCTTCTTCACCATAATTATAACAAGTAGCCTTAAATCCACCTCTTCATATTCTCTTCATCATCTCAACAGGTTTCGGTTCATCTTCAACTGTCAATTTATCCTTCACCGAGTGATCTTGTTTCTCGTTCCCTCAGGACTTACCATGTTTTCTCCTCTTTAACTTATCTATGCCTTCAGGGAATACTTATAAGCATCCTCAACTGAATCAATCTTTAGCATACCAAGCTCATCCTAAATATTGAATCTCAAACCATTCACACACCAAGCTACCTTTTCCTTGCCGATTTCTCTGGTCCAGACCGAATAGTCAACTTATAGAACTCCTCAGTCTAGTCTTCCATGGTCATCTATTTATGCTTCAAGTTTTGTAACTTCTTAAATAATTCAAGTTTATAGTTGGTAGGTATGAACTTTCTTTCAATTTAGCCACCATCAACCTCCACGGATTGATCTTCATTTCACCTTCATCTTCTCTTTCCCTTTTCAATTCTTTCCACCAAAGAGCAACATGTACTTTCAACTTAGTCTTTACCAATCTCACTCTAAGAGGATCTTCAATTTATTCAAGCTCAAAGAAGTCTTCTAACTCACCAATCCAATCAATCATGTCCTCAAGTATCAAAGTACCGGAGAAGATAGAAAGTTCCATTCAGTAACTTCTACTTAACTGAGCTCCAGGTCTCTGCAACTGACCAGTTCTATCTTTAGCAGATCTATTCCTCTAATCGATTCTATCATCTTCACTAGATCCAGCAACTTCAAAGTCTTTAGAAGCTTCCTCATAGACATCTTTTGTACTAATATTTCTCAGCATACCAACAATGATTTCAGAAATAATGTTATCTTCATTAGTTCCATCTCATATTTGAAATCTACTTTAACCTTCTCTATAATCTTTGATTCTACAACATCACAGAGATCTACAATCACCCTAGGGTCCAATATTCTCAGAGGCATCCTCAACATCTTTGTAAATCCAAGGCAACAAATCACCAATCCAAGGTCTTGGTACAAAATGCCTCAACTCGGTGATATGTCTACACACTCAAGAACTTCAAGCTCTAATACCACCTGACACAGTGCAAGATAGAAAATCCAAGAATGGATAGTCCAAATCTACACTAGCAACAACAATATAGCGGAAACACAACAAGAGAATACTCAAATAGAATTTTCATTCAACATGCCCAGCTATAAGGCCTTCCAGGTTAGGGCCAAATACAATCAATTACAATAGTAATTCTAGAATCCTTTAGCTAATCCAGCTCTGTGACACATCAACAACTAGTAGAAACACTAAGGCAGATCTAAACTTGAGCTCGTAAGCCACCAAGCAATCTCATTGTCTCCAAGCATGAAAACCACTAGCTCTACTATTACAAATATCAAACAAACAATCTGATCTGCAAGATTAGACAGGATCAAATTACCCTTTCATGACTTCCCTCCTCAAACAACTACCCAAACCCTCTTTAAATACACTTCTTCAACAACAAGTCGGCTAGAAGAAATAAATAACTCCTAAGCCCAAGTCAGCTCTAAAACAAATAATTATTAAATGCAACACAAGTCAACTCTCAAATAGCCTTACAATTAATTAATTCTCCATGTCGGCCTCTAGATCCACATAGGATAATACAACACAAGATATCCACATTAAATACATCAAGTCAGCCCTCAAAATCTCCAAGAACTCTAGTCGGTAAGCCAAACCACTGAGCGTCAACAAAACAACCAAGCAAGCCAGGCATCACCAAGAAAGCACGTCGACTGAGCACCACAAGCATCGTCGAGTATAGGTTCTATCGAGCAATTGAGCTCTTCGATGACAGAGCCCCTTAGCCAAAGCTACAATGGAGTAACACAGAAACACTACAACACACCAACATGCATGTTTCTCAACTACCCTAGGATGCTCCTGCATCAACCCTATTGAAAGAGTGTGTCTAAAGAGAAAATAAAAAAGAGAAATCCTATTCAAAGGATGGGAAAATTTTCAAGAAAGGATAGAGTTGAATGTTTGAATTGTGAAAAGAGAGGACATGTGAAGAAGAAATGCAAAATAACAAAAAATCATGTAACTCCTTAATTAAAAAATATTTCAATAGTGGTCAGAAGAATACACTCCTAATTTTTACTAACACTATCAGTGATTATGCTTGTCTTGAATTAATTCAAGTTGCTTTCATCAAGGATTCCCCAAAAGGATTAGTTTTTATTATATAAGTCTTAGTATGGATGAGAATATTTGTTTTACTAAGAATAGTATATTGTTGACCATTACTTTAAAGTAGGTTGCAATTATGTTTTGATGATGATTAAATGTCTTGAAAATAGTTTGCTTATTTTAAGGCTCGTAAGAAATTTTCTCTCTAAATCCAAATTGAATGATTCTAGAGTACATTTGACACTTTGAAAGTCTAGTTGTAAGTTGACAAGAGAAAACTTGGTTGTAGCTTAAGGGTGTTTGATCGAGACTTATTTAGGTTGGATGCCTCCACTTGTTAAAACTTTATTAATACATGTGACAAAACGTAAAATGAGTACAAGTTATGGAACCATTGCTTTTGTCTTACAAGTGGAAAAGGTTTCAGAATTATTACTAATAAAAAATCTTGATAATTTCTAATTATTTTTATGATAAATTTTCATTTCTATGCACTTTTTGTATTTGTTTAATAAAATAGATCTTCATTTTGTGCTATAAGATATAGAGAAAAAATTTATTAGGAAGCATTCATTTAGAAGTTCTTAGTCTAGTGGATGTGAGGTCTATGGAAAAATATCATTATTATGTTATGTGCATTTTATGATGCTTCTGGATACACTTATATTTAGTTTATGCATTCTATATTTAAATTTTTCACTAAGTTTAAGGAATTTCAAGTCTTGGTTGAAAGTTAAATGGAGTATAATATAAAAGCTAATTGAGATCTCATAATAGTGATGAATATTGTTCCGAGGAATTTGAAGACTTTTATAAGAATGATGACATTATTTGATACAAGACTACACTTCAAAAATTCAACAAATAAGGTTATGGAGAAGTTGAACTAAAATCTAATTAAAAGGGCTAGAAGTGTGCTAAGTGGTATGCACCTTGATTAGTGATCTTTATTAAATTATATAGAAATCACCATGTAGTTGAATGCTAAATACCCTAGTTTTTCTCTTTTCGACAAAACAATTTGTGAAGTATGGATAGGTAGGAAATCTTCTCTTTCATAGTTAATATTATTTAAATGTCATGTTCTTAAAGAGAAATAATATAAAATAAATCTAAAAGAACATAAATAAAACATTTTTAACTAAAGAGAGAATTTGAAAGGTTATAATATTTGGAATTCTCCAACACAAAAAATGATATTTTATAAACATGTGATTTTTAAGGAGTTTATTTAACATTTTTAGGTCTTCAGAAACCAAATAAAAAGGGAAAGAAAATATTAAATTTTGAATCTAAGGTTTAGAATTATGAAGATATATATGTGGAATCTAATATAAGGTGGATCAAAGAATGGAGATGAAGAAGAGGGTTTATATTAGAATTTAGGGTAAGATGTATCTAGGATGAGTATGCAGACAAAGGAACAAATAGATCACCATACTCATAACTTGCGATGATCCATGGGACTTGATGAAACCTAGTTGACAAGTATAGCCCATTAGATTCATCGTGTTTTTATTTTAGTATGTTTCTAATGTGAGTCATTGATGTAGGCCATAAGAGGAGATGGTGACAAGGGTAAGTTTTGGTTAATTTGATATAGGGAAGTGAAATTATTGGTTGGAAGTGGGTGTATACAAACAATTTAAAAGTAAATGGATGGTTAGAGTGGTACACGACTAGAGTAGTAGTCAAGGGCTACTATGAAAAATGAGATACATTTTTATGATTTTTATTTGCTTTCTCTATATTTTTTGTAGGATTTGAGCAATACAAATCCATAAAATCTGAAGATCACCTACATACAAAAATCTATTACAAGGAAGTAGAGACAAGAAGAGGGAAAGGGTTTGACTCAGAATATGAAGAAGAAAATATCTTCAAATAATGAATGAATAGAATGTACAATGGATCATCCTTACAAAGGAGATCGAAAGCTTTGAAAGGCAAAGTCTAGTGCATGTAATAATCAGTTTAACTATTACATGACTAATGCATGAGTTTAGAACAACTAGTGCATGTGCTTTTTTACTAAAGCAAAAGGAAGTTGACATCTTAAGAATGGAGTAAAGTTAATTAATATAATTAATACTTTACTCTAATACCCCCCTTAAGATGAGCAACAATGCAGCTACAAACAATGCAAGAAGAAAGCAAAGGAAACTACAATGCTGAAAGCATAAAAATGGGTCCCGACAACATGGCCTGATGAGGTACCCATGTACAAAAGAGAGTCTCTAAAAAGTGGAGAAATAGAGAAAACCACATGGGAAAAACTCTACTCCAAAAAGAGACAAAAGCTAGTCTGAAGGACTACAGAAGCCTCCAAAACTAGGGATGTTCCAAAAAATAGGAACAAAAAATGAACATATTGAACATCACCAAAGAAAAAGGATGCAAACTCTGTCAAAAAGTAACTGTTGAGCTGAAGATCCTCCATAGAAATATGACCAGGTAGAGAATATTGTAATCTACATGAGTGCCCTCAAATAGCACTACTCAAATCAGGAGGCAAACAAAGGAAAACACCTGAACTCGAAGATACAGATGGCATAAACACCAAAAGCCTGAAGAGCTGATCAATCAAAGCAGGAAGAGTGCATCCAAAATAGGAAAGAAAAGAGTGTCTATATGGTAAATGATACATCTCATCGAAATGCATAGCTACCTAGCCACTGCAACCACCTAGTACATAGGATCAAATACTGAATACATAGCTCACACTATCAAACCAAGGAAGTAGTAGAACCAATAGTAGAAACCCCCCCATACTGTTGACAAGGGAGTAATGACATGTACACTGAAAAGATCATCCAATATGAACTGCATGATGTAGATGAATTTGAAACATTGAATGTATAGAGAGAGTACAGACACAAATAAAGATACCTGAGGCTAATGTCATTGGAAGAATGCTCATATGACAAAAGAAGATGGAAAACAAAGGCAAACATCAAACCCCCTTGACACTTTATAATGGAGTGCGAGTACAAATAGCACGAACATGTGCAAGATCCCATCAAAGCAATAGAATGACACTTTATCTCAGTACGTGTGCATACAATAATGCTACAAAAATGAAGTATACACTACTCAAAGAAGATCAAAGGTTGTTGAAACAAAAGAACAACCTAAGATGAGTCATCCCTCAAAAGGAAGAGATCCCAGGACCTGAAACAACCAAAATATCCACCAGACTGCAAAAAAAAAAGAATCTGAATAAAATAAAATTAGAGTAGAATATGGAAAAATGACTCACAATACTAAAAATCTCTCTGAACAAGCTTTCCAACGATATATTTTTTTCCAAAAATGGAGTCCGGATGTGCAAGATAGAGCTCCCGGAGTAAAGAACTGAAGATCTAGCTTTGACAGAAAAAAACACTATCAGAAAAATAAAATTAGAAAATATAACCTCTAGATCTAGAAAGATCTTGGAATCAGCTTTCCGACGATATCTCGTTTGCCAAATTTTGACACTGTATGCTCAAGATATGAGAAAAAAATCAACAGCTGCCCTGGAGGGCCCAAAGAAGGTGTCTGCAAGGATCTGAGTGTGGGTGACGTCAGAAAAAAGACAAAAAACTATGTGCAACCATCAAATCTGATAAAATCTCAGAAAGAGCTTTCCGACAATATCTTGTTTGCCTAAAACAGAGCCCAGATGCAAGAGAAACGGATCCCGAAAGGCATGAGTGCTGAAATGCCACGATCACAGAGAACATTTGACTTTGACAGAAAAAAAGAGCATCAAAATGGAAAATTCAAAAAACCATACCAGAAAATTCGGATTGGGCTTGGAACCAGCTTTCCAATGATATCTCATTTGTCAAAAAATAATACCTGGAGCTCCCGAAATGCCAATTTCAGTGAAAAAGGCTCAAAAAAAAAAAAAAAAAAAAAGTCTTCATAAAATCGCATGCGCACCTCGGGATCCATGCCAAGCCTAAAAAATTCTATCTTGAGAAGCGTGTCAAGCCTCTGATACAAAAAAAAACTCAAAATGTAAAGTTGTTCAAATTGGACGGGCCTTATATGGAAATAGGGGTTTTTGGGTGCTGCGAGCTCAACGGTGAGGTCCGTTTGAGCTTAAAGTCCACCAAAATTTAGAGATCCCCTAATTTCAATAGAAAAACAAAAAAAACTCTAATCTAAAATAGATAAATTTCTAATCTCTGAATTTTTCAAATGTGAACAAGCTATAACAGATTAGACTCTGATACCATGTAGGATTTGAGCAATACAAATCCACAAAACCCGAAGATCACCTGCATACAAAAACCTGTTACAAAGAAGTAGAGACAAGAAGAGGGAAAGGGTTTGACTCAGAATATGAAGAAGAAAATATCCTCAAATAATGAATTAATAGAATATACAATGGATCATCCTTATAAAGGAGATCGAAAGCCTTGAAAGGCAAAGTCTAGTGCATGTAATAATCAGTTTAATTATTACATGACTAATGCATGAGTTTAGAACAACTAGTGCATGTGTTTTTTAACTAAAGCAAAAAGAAGTTGACATCTTAAGAAGGGAGTAAAGTTAATTAATATAATTAATACTTTACTATAACATTTTTAATAGTGTCACCATACTTAACCCACTTTATAGACCCTTTAGTTGAGAGATGTCTTTATTTAAAAGAATTATAAGAGGTAGCCACTAAGAGTTAGATGAAAAAGCTATAATTCTCCGTTAAGAAATTTAATTTCAACATGACGCATTTGAAAGCATGCGGAACATCTAAAAGCCCTATTTCGATGATTCAAGACTTTCTTTTTAAACTTGTGATCAACTTATAAGCAACTTCATCTAATAAACCTTTCATTATGCTTGTTCCAAACCAAAAGCCTTATTCTCTCAAGATTTAAAATACAACAAATAAAATCCTTATTTACTACTAATAATTTTATTGAAAAATTTAAATACTCGAATTATTTATTTGTAATGCATCCATATGAAGCACCTAAGCTAGGCCAAAAGAATTTGAGTGTATAGATTAGTGATAGGTTTTTCTATATTTATGTTCCTCGAAAGTGGGCATCTTCCACCAACAAACCCATCGGGTGAAGTTTTGAATAGGGAAACAAGTATTCACATTAATATTGATATAAAGTAGTAATTAGAGAAATGAAAGGAAATAATCATTTACTTGAGAATAAAAATAAATTAAAAAATTACCCATTAAGTTGAAATCTGTTTCATGAGGTGCTTGACCTGGTCTTCCAACTCCTCGATACGGTGATCCACATCCTTGCGAAGATCGTCGAGTTTCTGCAATAAGGGCTCCTGTAACTTTTTTATCTCCTCCGCTATACCCGCTAAATCGAGTATATCTTGGTCCTCCTTATACGTCTGGACGTAGAGCAGAATGGGTGCTCTGAAGCGGTTCAGACCCTCCACTAAATTTGTAATTAGTTTCAATCCGACAACATTTACAGATGTATGTTTCTTGATTTTCTCAGCCAGTTCCTCTATTTCCTTTAACTTTTTCTCCTCCCTAAGGCAGGAGAGCCTCATATTGCCGAGAAACCCCATACTCGCAAAATAGAGGGTCTTGGCCGCCTCCACTGCCATCGCCACCGCGGGGGTAATCGGCGGTGCGACGACCACCACAACCACACAAGCAATTGCCGCCGCCGCTGTTACACCCACCAAAATAGATCGCAAAACAATATTCAACGTCCTATCCGAATTGCACTTTCTACCCAAAAACTCAATTTTCTTCTGTACGTGCTCCTGCATATTTTCATACCGTTTGAGGAGGGGCTCATATTGCAGGTGCAGATCCTTAAAGGGGTCCTCATCTTTTAGAAAATCCATGAACTTTTCATTAACCTTGCTCAGTTGCGCCTCGCTGAGAGGGGGACTCCCAGGTGCTATGTTCTGTAACTCTCTATCAATTATATCCTGCCTACTCTTCTCCATACTCGGGGATTTTGCCAACCCATAGTAGAATTTTGAGGTATCTAAATTGATATCGGTAAATTCCCTTACCAAATCTTTCAGCTGTGGATCCTTCGCTATATCTCTCTCATTTTCACGAATGCACTTGAACAATTCCGAAAGGAAATCCAGCAAGTTGCGGATCGTCTCCCGTATCGAATCAAAAATATCATTTTTTATGACATCTTCAATGCGATCCTCTTCAAACAATCTCTCAAACTGCTGTGTTGTAGGCTGGCAGAGTAAGAGCGATAATTGTGCTGCCATTTGCATATGATGACTCATTATAAGGATTCCCGTCTTCACTCCAAACCTGCGAATAAAATGGAACAGAATCGTGAAGGGGAGTTCTAGGGCGTATTCCGCGATGAGAAACTACACATCAAATTTGTGAAACAGCGCGACACAGCAGAGCGTCGGAGACATTCAATGAGCTAAACATCTTGAGAATTTTCTGCTTGTTTTAAGACATGCCAGAAATTTTCTTATATATCCAAATTGAATGATTGTGGACAGCAATTTTCTTGTTGCAAGCAGACAAGTTGATGGGGACTTGTTTACGTTGTATGCCCCCACTTGTTCTTATTGCACTGAAGAAGTTGTATTTTTCAATCAAAGGTCAAAAAGTGATCAAATCGATGTAAGATGATCTTGGCCGTTCATTTTCGTCGACTCTAAACTTTTTACACGTCTGTCATTATTCCTCCAGGACTGCCTAAACCTAATTTTCATGGGCGGTTTCAAATTTGCCTAGCACTTATATCAGTGACCTGGTCAAATTGAATTCTACTGTGTTACATTTTTCTACAATTTTTACAAGACATAGAATAACGTTGATAGTATGATTTCAACAATCCTGCTCATCATTTGAAAGGCATTAAAACTCTTGCCTGTTGAAGCCTTTTTGTTCATATGAATTCGTAAGTAGTGTTTCAGATGTTTCTGGACCAGACAATTTGCCCGACTTTCACACATTCACGTTGGAGTCTACAATTCCTGTAAAACTCTAAGAGGTCTGCAAATGAAACAAACAATTTCTATAAGAATATATTATTTATTTTCTTGTACTTGCGATAGTTGTTTTGCTTAGACTAAGAAATGGTTATTATATCATATTATAAAGAATATAAAAATAATTGATTTTAACATATATATATATATATATATATATATATATATATATATATATTACAAAATTCGAATGATATTATTATTTAAATTTTATAAAATATATAGATAAATAATAATAATAAGTTTTAGCTTGTATAAAATTTATCTGATAATTATATTTAGCGCTTAATTTTATTTTTATATTATAAATTATAACATATAAAATGGTTTAATCATTTATTTAAATGATGGGGTTTCTTGTTGTAGTGTCTACAACCAAAGTTCAAACCCCTACATGGTAGCTCTCTACCGAGTCAACAATTCAGAGCTTTGACTTTGACCCTCGGTGAAATAGTGGGGTTTCTTGCATGTAGTGCTTACAACCAAGGTTCATAAATTTTAAATAGGGTTCAACCCTTTGATGAAATGGTGGGGCTTCTTGTTTATAGTGCCAACAACCAAGGTTCAAATCCCCATGGGGTAGCTCTCTACCATGTCAACAATTGATATCTTTGACTTTGATCCTTGGTGAAATGGTGGGGCTTCTTGCCTGACACTTTAGCTTGCAATGCCAACAACCAAGATTCAAATACTCGCGGGGTAGCTCTCGACCATGTCAATAATTGATAACTTTGACCTTGACCCTTAATAAAATAGTGGGGCTTCTTCTCTATAGTGCTTACATTCAAGTTCATGAGCTCTACACTTTGATGAAATGGTGGAGCTTCTTACCTATGGACCATTTGGGGTTCACTATTTTGGGTTGTTTGGAATTCTTCGAGTGTGGGATTGGTGTCATTTCTTGCTATGGTGGTCATGGGGTGTTGTTTGTCTATGGTGTTGTGTGCCCCTGTGGATTTAGGGGTTGTTTGTATAGCCATTTTTGGCAGTGTCCAGATGGCGATGTATTTGTTTACTTGCTTATTTCCTTGCCTATAGAATTTGTTATATGCTTTCTGGTTGCACTCTCTATAACCTTTGTCAAGGTGGCTTGTGGTGTGGGTTTCCTTTTCTTGGCCTTTTTGGGCCTGGTGGATTATTTCCCTAAGGTGCAGTGATCGTTATATGCCCTCATGGTTGGTTTTGGCGTAGTGCTTGTTAATGATGAGTTTTTTCAGTATTTCTCATTTTTTTGTACCCCCCTTTTTCTTTGTTTCTCTCTTTTTTATAAATCTATGGATGCATTTGGTGATAATAGAGAAGCAGATGATGATCTGAGGGGTTTTAACAATCTTCTTGGAGACACCTAGAATGGTGTGTTCAGTGCTTCAGACACCATTTTGACATGGAGCAGTGACTTCTCCTATAGGGAAATAGGATTGTAGTTGCATTGGGCCTGTCATGCCTTCCATCATGCCTTGTTTGGGTGCATTTAATGGTTTTATTCTATGTCATTTCAGAGTGGCTCATAGTTGTGTCTTGGCTAGGGCCGAGTTGGTCTCTTGTGAGTCCCAAATCTTGTGTGGTCCGTTGGGCTGGGGATTCGTTTCCTCTCAATCAATTTTCTTTGTTATTGCTCTATCTTGTGGATTCCCATTTTGTTTATAGGGTTTTTTTCAAGGCTCCATGTGGTGGTTTCTCCTAGTTTATGCTTTGCAATGCTCTTGTTGCTTCTTTTTTTGCCTCTTAGAGAAGCTAGAAATTGTGTTATATCTCTTGATGATTTCTTGGAGGCTTCCCGCTTCCATAGAGCTGACCTAAATAGGGGTCATTACTAGTTCGGATTTGTTGGTTAACAGTTTGTCCTCCCTTTAGATTTATAATCTCTGACTCTCTAAACACCCAAGGTGAGAGAACAAAAGGATGTCACCAACGAATGGGTCAGTGTAAGTCATCTATCACTGCCCTCTGAATTGACAGGTACAACTCCCTGAATATGCAATGATATGCAATGAATGTGTTTTTATTGATCATCAGATTATTCCTTATGAGGTTTAACCAAATTATTTGTAGGCACAAACAATTCAGGCGAGGATAAGAGGTGGATAACTTATAATCCTCAATGAAATGCTGATTACAAATTACCATAGAGTTTATCTTCTAATCTAAATCTATCTACTCTATGAATGCATAATCTATTGAGGAGAATAGAAGTAGAATTATACATGGATAGTAAATGGAATTACTTATGCTGCAATTACTAACATGAAATGGAATCCAAGCAGGAATCACAGTTCCATATACAATTGTACTTTCTATTCAGATGCATGCATCTAAATTACTGAATGAATAGGAGAAGAATCATACATGGAAAGTAAATAGAATCACTTATACTACAATCACTACATGAAATGGAATCCAATAAGGAACTGCAGCTTCATATATAACTGTTCTTTCTATTCAAATGCAAATGAACAACTACTGGTTCAACAAACATGAAAACCCAGCAAAGTAAATGGAATCACTTATGCTACCCTTACAAGTTTGCCGACCCTTTCACTGAGTTTCCTTTCAAAATTTATAGATTTTACAATACATAAAGTTCCTCAGAATTCATGACCTTCCCACTTCCTTGAATACAAAGAGACAAGGCACAAAGAAAGAATATTTTTGATAACAGAATTTGAAAAACCAATCACCGATATAGGAATTGGAAAAGATATCAAAACTGTGACACTTCAATTTGAATCCTTCATCTTCTTTGAACAACACCTGTCAAGCCAAAGTCCATTGGGCTTCTCGGAGTCAAGTTATATTTCAAACAACAGTCCATCTGATATACCACTGCATCCAACCTTTTTCAAATAGTTCAAAAATACTTAGCACAGCCTTATTTGACATAAGGGCTTTATCATCACTACTATCTGTGGCAACCCTTGTCGCATCTACTAGACCGCAAGCTACAGCATACATCATCTTTAGCATTATATTCTTCTTTCTTTTCCTACCCATGACCTCAGTCGATAGGTCGATCTCCATATCAGCCTCAATTCTTAGTCACCTTTGACTTATTCATTTACGATAGTTGAAAATTTACGTCAACTTTCAATCTCTTTATTTTCCTTAAGTCTCAGGTCCCACCTGACAAGTTTCTCATTGGATGGTGGTCATATGATCACGAGAGGAAAGAATATTCCTCACGATCATACGCTAGCTGTAGATCTCCTGGCAGTGGACCCCCTATGCTTCATCATTGGCGCAATATTTAATAATTATTCCATCTCATCATCACACTTGCGTTGTTGTCCTTGTGGATCCCAGCACAACATACTTTCACTTGCTCGAGCTTCCATTGTTGCATGATCGCATAGCAATATTTTAATTCATGCCATCATGCGACCGCTTTCTCATTGGTACACGTGGACTCCACTATTGGCATACGCAGGTCCCAGTAGACTTCATTGTCGCATGATCGCATGGCATTATTTTATTCCATGCGATCATGTGATCGCTCTCTCATTGGTGCACATGGAGCGATCCCACTAACCCGCAAAGAATCTCTTGTACCATATCATCAAAGTGGCAACGGTCGATTAAGCATCTTATAACTGTGGACAAACTTTTCTTGGCCCCACCTAACATGTGGCTTCATCTCACATGATCGCATAGCACTTGTTTAATTCTTGCAATCATGCGACTGCTCTATCATTGGTCAAGTTCGCAAGCATCTTTGGTCCCACCTGGACATGTGGAAGGATCCCACTGCCAATGTATTACCCCGCTGGCCAATGAAAACTGGACAAGTCACCACCCAAGGACCCACCACCGGAGCTGAAAGCTTCTGCTTGACCATTTGTCACATGATCACATGTGGCCAGGAAGGCCTATGCAATCAAGCGACCAACCAAGAAGTGTTATCTGCCACCGCAAACCATTTAGAACTTTCTTAACTGTGACCGCTGACAGTTTGTCGCATGGTCGCATGGGCTCAAAAGAGCTCATGCGATCATGCAACCAACCGTGAAGATATTAACCACTGACCGTTGGTGGCTTGTTGTTTGCTTGATTGCGGACTAGCCCCGCAGCGACGTTAGAAACTGGGACGCACTTGGTCGGAGTTGCGCACTTGAAGGTCAAAAACACAGAGGGTTTTCAAACCGAAGATCGAAAACATAGAGAATTTTCAGACCGAAAGTCAAAAACATCCTGAACCTTCAGAGAGAAGGTCAAAAACACACTGGGTTTTCAGGCCAAAAGGCAGAAAACACACTGCTATATAGAGTAAAATTTGAATGATTCATTGCTGTCTTTGTCATTGCATCCCTCACATGAAGAATCTTCTCATGGTTCTTTTGAATGCCTGAAACTTATTACTCCCAAACATCATTCCACTTGCTGAAAAGATCATCAATTGGAGCACCATGATCTTTGCCGGGTTGGGATCTACAACCTACCCAAATAATGAGACCTTGATAACAACCCACCCGGCTTGAAACAAGAAGGCAATGGCAGGGGAACCCGGCAAAGACTTCCTATCCTAGGGAAGACTAGACCTAGACACTAACAAAATAGACCTGACTTGACTCTGACATTGTCAAAAAAAAAGGGTGACTGAAAGTAAGGCAATAGGATTCTAGCTTTGGGTGGTTGTGTTTATTTTTGTTAGTTCCCATCATTTTTGTGGGTTTTTCTTTTATGTTTTGGGATATTTCTCTTAGGGCCTACAATTTGGTGGTTTCTCCCCCTCTTGTTGTGGATTTCCTTGATGTGGCTATGATGAGGGCTTCGCTTAGTTTTCTATGGTTGTCCTCTTTCTAGTGTTTTATTGAGGAGATAGTATATCATATGGAGGTGGTGTGTGAATTTTAGAAAGAGACCAACTATGGTTTATGTTGGTCATCTCCCAGTAGGAGCTATGAGAGTGTAGAGCTGATTTGGTCACTGGTTCTGACTATGTTTTCACTTTAGCTCTTTGTGATTCTTTCTTCCTATTTTTCTAGTCTTTTTGAGGTGGAGGCATCTTCTATAGAGGTGGAGATTGGCCTTCTATAAGTCGATGAAAGTGGTTTATTGAGGGTCTTTCATATTGCTAGTTGTTCAGACTCTTTGTTGCCCCTCCCCTTTTCTATGAACCAGCTAGTTCATAGTGGTTTTGATTATAAAAGGGTTCCTTTCAAAACCTCACTCTTCTTTCGAGGAATGTGTCTCTCCTTGTCTAATACTGTCTAGTTGATGGTTTGGGGTTCCTCTGAAAACCCTTTGTGTTTTACATGTAATCTGTAGCAAGGTTGAGACTTGTGCCTCACCGGTTTTTAGCTCCGATCTTTCTCCTCAATAGGGGTGGTTCCCTATTGTCTTTCAATAGTCTCACTTTTGGTGAGTTCCTCCCTATTCTTTCACCTTCTGGCTTGATAATATGGGTTTAGGGTTGGTCCTCCCCTTTTCTAGTCTCTTTTTATATTCCATGGGTCTAGACCCTTTCCCGTTTGAACTTAATTAAAACATATAAACTAATAAATTTACTGTATAAGTAGTTAACTATATTTATAAACTACACATCAAATTTTTGAAACAACAGGACACAACAGAGCGTCAGAGACAATCAATGAGCTAAACATCTTGAAAATTCTCTACTTATTTTAAGACATGCCAGAAATTTTCATATATATCCAAATTGAATGATTGTGGACAGAAATTTTCTAGTTGCAAGCAGACAAGTTGATTGGGACTTGTTTATGTTGTATGCCCCCACTTGTTCTTATTGCGCTGAAGAAGTTGTAATTTTCAATCAAAGGTCAAAAAGCGATAAAATCAATGTAAGATGATCTTGGCCGTTTATTTTTGTTGACTCTAAACTTTTTACACAGGTCTATCATTATTCCTCCAAGTCTGCCTAAATCTAATTTTCATGGACGGTTTGGAATTTGCCTAGTACTATCAGTGACCTAGTCAAATCAAATTCTATTGTGTTACATTTTTCTACAATTTTTCCAAGACATAGAATAACGTTGATAGTATGATTTCACGAATCCTGCTCATCATTTGAACGACATTAAAACTCTTACCTATTGAAGCCTTTTTGTTCATATGAATTCGTAAGTAGTGTTTCAGATGTTTCTAGACTAGACAATTTGCCCAACTTTCACACATTCACGTTGGAGTCTACAATTCCTATAAAACTCTAAGAGGCCTGCAAAAGAAATAAACAATTTCTATAAAAATATATTATTTCTTTTCTTATACTTGCAATAGTTGTTTTGCTTTAGACTAAGAAATAATTATTATATCATATTATAAAGAATATAAAAATAATTGATTTTAACATATATATTATAAAAATTCCATGATATTATTATTTAAATTTTCTAAAATATATAGATAAATAATTTAATAATAATAAGTTTTAGCTTGTATAAAATTTATCTGATAAATATATTTAGTGCTTAATTTTATTCTTATATTATAAATTATAACATATAAAATGGTTTAATCATTTGGTTAAATGGTGGGTCTTCTTGTCTTTAGTGTTTACAACCAAGGTTCAAATCCCTACATGGTAGCTCTCTGCCATGTCAACAATTCAAAGCTTTGACCTTGACCCTTGGTGAAATAGTGGGGTTTCTTGCTTGCAGTGCTTACAACCAAGGTTCATAAATTTTAAATAGGGTTTGACCTTTTGATGAAATGGTGGGGCTTCTTGTCTATAGTGCCAACAACCAAGGTTCAAATCCCCATGGAGTGGTTCTCTACCATGTCAACAATTGAGATCTTTGACCTTGATCCGTAGTGAAATAGTGGGGCTTCTTGCCTATAGTGCTTACAACAAAGGTCCCTAAATTTTAAATAGGGCCTGACTCTTTTGTGAAATGGTGGGACTTCTATCTTGTAGTGCCAACAACCAAGGTTCAAATACTCATAGGGTAGCTCTCGACCATGTCAATAATTGATAACTTTGAGCTTGACCCTTGGTGAAATAGTAGGGCTTCTTCTCTATAGTGCTTACATTCAAGTTCATGAGCTTTACACTTTGATGAAATGGTGGAGCTTCTTGTTTGTGGTACCAACAACCAAGATTCAAATCCCCATGGGATGGCTCTCTATTATTTCAACAATCAAAAGCTTTGACCTTGACTCTTGGTGAAATAGTGGGTCTTCTTTCTTCTGATGCTTACAACCAAGGTTTATAAATTTTAAATAGGTCTTGACCCTTTTGTGAAAAGGGTGGGCTTCTTTCTTGTAGTGCTAACAACCAAGGTTCAAATCCCCATGGGGCTACTCTCTACTATGTCAACAATTGAGAGCCTTTATCTTGACCCTTTGTGAAATAGTGGAGCTTCTTTCCTATAGAGCCTATAACCAAGGTTGAACAAATTATAAACATAATGGAGCATAAGAGCGAGAAGAGAGAAATGAGTGGTGGAGCTAGGGAATCAAATTTAGAAGGTTCTTCTCTGGATGGGGACGACTGGAAATGGGTTTGGATATGGGGTTTTCTTTCTTCGCAATGGTTGTTTTTGTTCTCTGATTGGTGGTTGATAGAGACTCTTGTTTTTGCTTCTTTTTCTATCATCGGTGACTAGGTTCTCTTTGGGTTTCCTTTGATCTTGTCCATGTTTGGTTTGATGGTGATGATGTTGGTTTGTGGACCATTTGGGGTTCACTATTTTGGGTTGTTTGGGATTCTTCGAGTGTGGGTTTGGTGTCATTTCTTGCTATGGAGGTCATGGGGTGTTGTTTGTCTATGGTGTTGTGTGACCCTCTGGATCTAGGGGTTGTTTGTCTAGCCATTTTTGGTAGTTTGGATGGCAATGCATATGTTTACTAGCTTATTTCCTTGCCTATAGAGTTTTTTATATGTTTGGTGATCGCACTCTCTATAACCTTTATCCAGGTGGCTTGTGGTGTGGGTTTCCTTTTCTTGGCCTTTGTGGGCCTGGTGGATTATTTCCCTAAGGTGTAGTGATTATTATATGCCCTCATGGTTGGTTTTGGTGTAGTGCTTGTTAATGATGAGTTTTTTCAGCATTTCTCATTTTTTTGTACCCCTCTTTTTCTCTGTTTCTCTCTTTTTTATAAATCTATGGATGCAAGTGGTGACAATAGAGAAGTGGATGATGATCTGAGTGGTTTTAACAATTTTCTTGGAGACACGTAGAATGGTGTGTTCAGTGCTTCAGACACCATTTTGACATGGAGTAGTGACTTCTCCTATGGGACAATAGGATTCTAGTTGCACTGGGCCTCTCATGCCTTCCATCATGCCTTGTTTGGGTACATTTAATGGTTTTATTCTATGTCATTTGAGAGTGGCTCATAGTTGTGTCTTGGCTAGGGCCGAGTTGGCCTATTGTGATTCCCAAATCTTGTGTGGTCTCTTGGGTTGGGGATTGGTTTCCTCTCAATCAATTTTCTTTTTTATTGCTCTATCTTGTTGATTCCCCTTTTGTTTCTAGGGTTTTTTTCAAGGCTCTATGTGGTGGTTTCTCCTAGTTTATGCTTTGTAATGCTCTTCTTGCTTCTTTTTTTGCCTCTTAGAGAAACTAGAAATTGGGTTATATCTCTTGATGATTTCTTGGTGGCTTCCTTCTTCCATGGAGCTGACCTAAACATGGGTCATTATTTGTTTAGGTTGTAGCTTTGGGTGGTTGTGTTTATTTTTGTTATTTCCCATCATTTTTTGTGGGTTTTTCTTTTATGTTTTGGGATATTTCTCTTAGGGCCTATAGTTTGGTGGTTTCTACCCCTCTTGTTGTGGATTTCTTTGATGTGGCTATGACGAGGGCTTCACTCAGTTTTCTCTGGTTGTCCTCTTTCTAGTATTTTATTGAGGAGATAGTATATCATATGGAGGTTATGTATGACTTTTAGAAAGAGACCATGGTTTATTTTGGTCATCTCCCAGTAGGAGCTGTGAGAGTGTAGAGCTAATTTGGTCATTGGTTCTGACTATGTTTTCACTTGGGCTCTTTGTGCTTTTTTCTTCCTATTATTCTATTCTTTTTGAGGTGGAGGCATCTTCTATAGAGGTGGAGATTGGCCTTGTATAAGTCGATGAAAGTGGTTTATTAAGGGTCTTTTCTATTGCTAGTTGTTCAGACTCTTTGTTGCCCCTCCCCTTTTCTATGAACCAACTAGTTCATAGTGGTTTTGATTGTAAAAGGGTTCCTTTCAAAACCTCACTCTTCTTTCGAGGCATGTGTCTCTCCTTGTCTAATAGTGTCTGGTTGATGGTTTGGGGTTCCTTTGAAAACCCTTTGTGTTTTACATGTAATCTATAAAAAGGTTGAGACTTGTGCCTCACTAATTTTTAGTTCCAGTCTTTCTCCTCAATAGGGGTTGTTCCCTATTGTCTTTCAGAGTCTCACTTTTTGTGAGTTCCTCCATATTCTTCCACCTTCTGGCTTGATATTATGGGTTGAGGGTTGGTCATCTCCTTCTCTAGTCTCTTTTTCAATTCCATGGGTTTAGACCCTTTCCCATTTGAACTTAATTAGAACATATAAACTAATAAATTTAATGCATAAGTAGTTAGCTATATTTATAATTTTTTTAATATTTTAATAATATTACATTATAATACATAATATATAAATAATTAATTTTAATATATGAAAACTTTAAAAATACTATTATTTATTTTTAAAAAATATATAGATAAATAATAATAAATTTTATTAAATAATATTAATAAATTATGGTTGAAGGCATTCTTATGTGAATTGGATTGACTAACTTCTTAAATCTCTTTCAGCCTTCTTTTTTTATAAGACTAATATATATAATAATTTTTTTAAAAATTACAATAAAAATGTCTTTCAAGATATGAGTCTTGAAAGAAGAAACTTATGTCTGATTATAATGGAATAAAGATTTACAACAAAGAGCATCTTAGAGAAACACAATTAAAAAAAAAAAGTGCAATTTGAAATTTACAAAATAAAACTGATTATTTTTCTCCTAAAATAATGATGATCATAGTTGCGAGTAAAGATCTATTACGTTCTTGAGAAATAGCTACAAGCTAGGACTAAATTTTATGTAGTTGTGTTTTGAGTTCTAAAATGTAGCTATTTCTCTTTCAAGGATTTAGCAAGAGAGGAATGTTGTATGCTAATGTTGGAAAAAGTACCATGCACAATTACGTTTGTAGGAGGGAAAACATTAGAGAGAATAGATTTACATCTAAGTAACCAAACATATAAAACATGCATTGACAATAAGATTCTCATAAAATATTTCAAGATTAATCCAACCCAATGCTACTAAGTTTATTTCCAACTTAATTTTTTATTGAATATATAGGAATATAGGCCTAGACATATTGCCAAAAATTTTTAACATATTTACATTGCTAGGAAACCACCTCCAATTTTTTAAAAAGTTTCAAGAAAGGAGAGTAAAAAGTTTTAAATGAAGAGTTAGGGGAACAACCTTAATTTTGTGAATATCACCAATCAAAGCATTGAAAAGTTTAAACTCCTATTTAATTTGTAAATCAAATTTTCCCCTTCTTGAGTGAGGTGTGTGTGTGTGTGTGTGTGTGTGTGTCATCGGAAAATGGAAGCACTTCTATTTAGGACTAGTTTAGCCCTTTGAGTAAGTGGTTTGGAGTCATGTCAAACATCGTGAATGGCTCTTTGACTTGGATCTAGCTTTTTCCCCTATCCTTCCCTGTTTTCCACTTCTTTTCTGCCTATTTCTAGCATCCTTCTCTGTGAGTTTGAGGTTCTTGACCTCAGGGTCAAGGTTGACCTCGACCTTGAACTAGGTCAGGGTCGACCTTGACCTTGTCCCAGGCTCCAAATTTCAAATTCTGAAAGTTTCTGAATGTCGGGTTTCAAAAAGATTTATTTCTCTCTTTTGGGTCCGCTGTCTAGGGCTTCAAAAAAGTAAACTCTTAAATTATATTTAATTTAGGTCCACTTCTAAGGGTATAGGCTTAATGGGAATTTATTTCTCCTATGTCAGCCTCTCTAGAAGTTTGTGCCCTAGACTAGTATATAAGGAAGCCTCCTCTCATTTTCTCCATCATCAATTATCAAGAAATCTAAGGAGGGAGAACTAAGCATAATCCATCATCGATTATCAAGTAAGCAAGATCAAGAAAGAAAAATCAAGTAATCAAGTATCCACCAAGCAATTCTTCAAGCATTCAAGCATTCAAGTTTTCCATTGAAGATCAAGGATTCAAGCATTCAAGCCTTTGAAGGGATTTGGTTCAAGCATTCAAGATTCATCATTACCCTAGATCTATCCATCATGGTGGTGTGATCTTCCTTCAAGATCCTTTGTTCATCTTCAAGATCTATTCATTCTTCTTTCAAGGTGGATTCCAAGCATACAATCATGGCTCGGTTTTGACTTACATTTATGATTTTTTATTTTGAGTCTAAGCTTTCATATTAACATACTTGTTTACATTTTAAATACAATCGCATATCTATTGAATATCATAGCTTCATTGTTAGATCTACTTCTACTACTTGCTAGCATTCTCAATTTCAATTCTATTTTAAAAGTTAATTCCAAAACTAGGGATTGACTAAGGCAAACCCCTCATCCAAACAACAAAACCATTTTTCTCGCAGATGCAGGTGCGAAACAATAAATTACAAAGTAGATTCGCATACCCTTTTTGGAAAACTTTTGGGATCCGCGAACAAAATTTCCATCAGAGCAACGCAGGTCAAGATCAACATAAAGGGGTCAAGGTCAACCTTTATTTGGGTCAAGGTCAACCTATCTCAGAAAAAGAAAATATTTTTGGGTTTTTTCCGTCTCTGTGTTTCAGTTTCAGTTCCGATTGCGGAATTTCCAGAAACTCAGTACAAACACCAAAAAATAGCAATTTCCAGATTTACTACCTTTCAAGATAAGTGTTTTATTTTATCCTAATCTTTTTTATTTATTACTTTACTTTATAATTAAGAAATTAGATCTCCCTTTCCTCTTTATCCATAACCAATTGATTCCTCTTTGAATTGATCGTCTCCTTTCAGTTATTCAATTGGAATCTCCTTGTCTTGGATTAGGAGGTAATTTATGTCCACAACATTTTCCATCACACACACACACAGATATATATATATATATATATATATATATATATATATATATATATATATATATATATATATATATATATATATATATATATATATATATATATATATATATATATATATATATATATATATATATATATATATATATATATATATATATATATATATATATATATATATATATATATATATATATATATATCCTATAGTATGTATGTATGTATACATACATGTATGGATATACACATACATGTATGGATATATACATACATATATATATACATGCATATATATACATACATATATGTATATATGTATATGTATATGTATATGTATATGTATATGTATATGTATATATATATATATATGTATATATATATATATATATATATATATATATATATATATATATATATATATATATATATATATATATATATATATATATATACATATACATACATACATACATACATATATCTGTGTGTGTGTTTGTGTGTGTATATATAACCAATTTGTAATTCAACATGTAACTAAACCAATAACATATCTGTAATCTGGCCTATATTTTTCATGTTATGTTACTCATTTATCATGAAACTACAAAATGCAAGTCATCAGTGTATGTCCTGATTGTCAAATGTGTAGCAAGTGCTCAAATGAATATCTAAGTGAAGTAAACTATATATATCCATCAGATAACATTGCAATCCAAATATCACTATAATTTTCCATAGGACTAGTTAGTGTGTTTGGCATCAAGGACAACTTAGGTGAGGAGAAACAAAGTTCCCCTTTGTCCTTGGTGACAAATACACTAACTTCTCTCCCCTTATTTGGAACAAGGAAAAATAAAAGAGAGAAGCCAAGTACAAAGATAAGAGTGAAACCAAAAACCAAATTGCATGAACATCTTGAGATGAGTATACCTGAATAATAATAATGATCCAACTATTCCTTGAATCCATCTAATAAGGGAAAGTAGTAACATGCTTAATCAAATAGAGTACAATAGACAAAATCAGAGGACATCGTGATAGTAGGACTACCATGAAACCAAATAGCAATAAGATGTCATTACTGCTTTGTGAATGGTGATTGAATCTTTTATCCTGTAGATGTAAAAACCTATAGAAAGTGGATAAAACTCATATTATCACTGCACCTAATCATATAATAATACTGCCCTACTAATACATGATAAAGATCTATCCAATAAACTCTCAAAGTGTTACTCCCCATGATTAGAAAGGCTAATACCTGCATATTAATAAAGATGAATCAATATCTTGTAAATTCTTGAAGCAACCAGAAGAAGAATCAAGCTCTCAAACTCAAATGGAGAAATACAACATAAAATTTTTACCATTGTAGCATGTATCATATCATAAAATTATTGTGTTAGGATCAATACATCAAAGTCAAAGGAGACAAGGTCAGATACCATACATTAGCTACAAATGTATTTGTTGAAAACCTTAGGCTACAACTCAAAGTAAACTTAGTAACAAATCAAATACAAGTGTCTATCAAAATCATTTGCATGACCAAGGTCAACTCATACAACATCAAGAATGCAAATGTGCAATAAATATCATACTGTCAAGAAATATTTTCATATGAGAGATGTATGTTCAAATATGTCACCAATTTTAATCATCAACTATCAAGACCAATTTCAACAACACTGATCACTTTAGATCTCTTCTTTTCATACCTGTAATTCTATCTATGAAACTAAAAAAAACATTGTCATGTATAACACTATCTTGTCATACTGTTTAAGTTTTGAATCTCTTGTTTATTAAGTACAAGCATCGATTCCTTCTTTTCTACTTCATATTTTTTGCACGACACTTTCTTAGGTTCTTTCTGTTTAATTGGTTCTTTCAGATTAATGATAAGTTTTTTTATTCTTCATACTCTAGAGAAACTTTTGTAGGATTTGAAAGTACCTTTTCCTTGAAGTCTCTTTCTTGTTGAAGTTGTTGTCCTAATCATTGGTTCTCTTTTTTGAATTTCTTGATAGTATCGAGAGCACTCAATAGTTTACCTTCTAAATCAATTTCACACCTTTGTTCATAGTCATCTTTACCTTCAAATAAACCCTATTCATCACACTTTATATTAGTATTTAAGAGTGTCTGACAAGATAATTCAGTACTTAACTTATTTGAAACTTGTTTTGTACTTCATTTTGTTTAACAATTTTATTTTTTCTATTTTTTTTCACTAAGCTATAACTAACAGTCAAATACTAAGAAATCCCTAGATATTTGTTCAAGGGTTTGGCTTTGATACCAATTATTGGAGTGGACTAGACACTGAGAGAGGGGTGGTGAATTATATATACATATCTTCATAACCTCTGTTGAACTGAGATAGGTATAATGATGACCAACACTGATGGAATAATATTGAAGAAGCACCAACACAATATTACAAGGTTGGCTATGATGAACATTAGATTAAATATATTCTCTTAACCATAATGCAATGATTGACTATAGTTGTTACAAATTCATGCAAGATAACTCAACAACTAAATAGCATATCAAAAAAGAATATGTATTGAATTCAAGCACATAAAGATGTCAACACATAATACAAAAAATTATCCTGAGTGGAAAAACCTTCGAGTAAAAAAACCACTCGAATTGCCTCACTGACTTAATTGTAAAGTCTCACTGCAATACATAAGAGCCTCACTATCTTTTTGAGTGCCTCACTGGATTTTGAGTGCCTCATTGGCTGAATTAAAATCTCATTCATGTTAAAAATTTGATATCAATTAGAGATTTCAATCTCTATTTCACTCAAGTACATGTTCTAGTCTCTCAACACCTGAGACTTAGAACAAAAAATGTATATACTTAATAATGAGTTAATATACTGAATTATTGATCACATCCACTGAATTGTGTGAATCAATAATTCATTATACTAAGGTAAAATAGAGCCCAATATTCAAAGATACATATATGTATCTATGCTATACAAATTCTCAGTATATCACTAATTTAAAGCTTTGCACAAATGTATCAACAATGTATTCCACCTCTCTATCTCTCTTGGAACAAATCAGAGTGAAGTATATATAATGTTCCTCTAAAAGGAACTCATAACAAAACTCCATTTTAACTACCTTCCAAGCTACAATCTAACTACTTTTAAGAAAACCAACCTCAAAATTCCTTAATCACAGAAAAAATATAAGCTTCTAAAATCTACAATGTAGTATATTCAAGATCCACTGATCATATATCAAACCTGGGTTGAAACAAAAACTACCACTTAAACTAATTTCAACTCATGCTTTTTAAATCTCTTTACTTAAAGTAATACCTTAATCTTTTCTACAGAAACATTACCTTCTAATCAAATTTTTTTAACAATACAAACTCTAGTTAACTTTGAATTGATTTTGACAAACTCAAACCACATAACCATACTCAGGTTTAATAAAAATGATAAAAAACTTTATAAATACTAAATGAGACAAGTATGTATGACTGTAGCATCACATAGATATTCAAAAAGTAACTTAAGTTTTTTTTTAAATGATATTTCGTGATTCATACCTTGACCCAACAGAAAAACAAAACAAAACAATAGAAAAATCCTCTCTAAGGTTTTTAACAAAAACAAAGTAAGACAAAGTTGACCCAAAGGCTTGTCATTACTTTTTTAAATTAAAATGCAATCATCAAAAACCCAAAAGTCACAAGTTAGTAACTATAAATTACCAATTATATAGATCACTAGCAAGCAGGAGTGGGAGAGTGCGCGGGAGACTGGGTGGGAGAGCTAATTTGAATTTTGAAAGCAGGAAGTTGTACCAAGGCAGCAATGGTGATCCTCTAGCTTCTCAAGGATAGGGTGTGGGCACAAGGGGGGACCTTTTTTGGTAGTAGGGGCATCGAATGGAGGTGAGGCCTTGGGTCCCCTCTAGGAATCTTTGAAAGATGGAAAAAGGATTGACTCAGCATCGCCGAATCAAGGAGGAGGTGGGCCAGCCTTGGAAAGAAAAACCTATGTGTGGATTTTTCTGGTGGGCCTATCAATAAGGAGATACCATGGGTAGCATTGTTTGGGAATATTTTGTATGGGAAATCATCTCTACCAGAGGTAAGCATCATTTCAGACCCTTCAAAAGGTGGGTTTGGTATCTTCATTCCTGACTTGGTCTTGGATAGCTGCACAGAAGCCATGGAAATGGTTTTGGTTGGGAAATTTTTTGGGCCTCATCCTAACATTGATGTGTTTAGAAATTTTGTTACTCTAAGATGGTTCTTGAAATTTCAGGTTGATGTCGTTGCTATGGAAAAAGGGGCTTTATCTTTATCATTTACAAATAAGGAGGATATGATGAAAGAATTGTGTAGGGGTCCTTGGATGCTTGTTAATTCATCTATGGCTTTGCATAAGTGGAGTACAAACCTAGATTTGAATGATTCTTTTGTGGAATCTTCCCTAATATGGGTAAAACTTCTAGGGCTTCCCCTGGAATTCTAGAATGAAGGAGTGTTTAAGAGAATAACGAGAACCATAGGGGAACTATTGTATATAGATTCGGCTATGGCTTCTTAAACCAGGTTAGTTTTTTCCACAATTTGCATAAATATTATCCAATCCTTTGATCTCCCCCTATCCATAGATATTAGGTCCAGGTTGGGGAGATGGCAACAATTGATGGAATATGAATCTTATCATTTTTCTTGCTTTAAATGTGAAAAATCTGGTCACTAGGCAAGATCTAGCCCATTAAAGAAAGGTAAAGAGTTAGAACCCAATCACATCAATGAGAATAGGATGGAGTGGAGAGTGAAGAACCCTTTTGATCATAAGAAAAAAAATGAGAAAAGTAAAGAAAAGGTTTTGCAGGATGATTTAGGCTCATTGAATGAGAGGTTTGTAGCCAAAGATCCTCTGTCTCCTCCTCAACTTGATAGCCCTCCAGACCTTCATCAAAAGATAACCGAGACTAATGTAGTAGCTCTATCAGATGAAACTAGTAATAGTTCTTTGCACCCCTTGGTTTAGAGAAAGGAGGGGATTGGGATCTTAGGAGATGGTGGTTCACCAGTCTCTAGTAACTAAAAAGTGAGGATTCCTGGAGTGAGAATCCCGAAACCATTTATCCTGTAATGATCCCCAAGGAGAAGAATATTTTGAGAGTATTAATCAAGGGAACTCTAATGTGTCTAAGAATATCACTATAGATATTTCCACAGTTCCTGAAAATCCAGTTGATTTGTTTGGCAGAATGGACTCTCCATTCTTGAAAAATATAGAAGATGTAGAATTAGAATTCACTACTATAAGTAGTAAAAAGAAGAACAACAAGGGAAAGGGAGATGGTCCTTTGACCTAGAACAGTGTGGATGGTATCAATACTAGAAGTAAAAAGGATGATTTTGGTAAAATTGAATCCAAAGGGAAACCATATAAACAAAGAAGTAGAGACAATGATAGTTGGTAGGATGTGGAGGATGGTAAACAAAAGACCATCACAGAAGTTTTTACCCCCAGTAAGAAACGAAGATCATTTCTTGGAATATAAGGGGAATGAATGTGCCCCACAAATAGGATGTTCTCATAAATCTTGTTAGGGACCATCATACAGATATCCTCTTGGTTTAGGAAACTAAGATGAGTAAAGAGAGGGTGGAGAATATTAGTTTCTTTAAAAATAATGGGTTTAGTGGAAGTAGCTCTGAAAGGGCTTCCAGGGGAACAACTATTTTTTGGAATAAGAGCATCATCAGAGTTGATGTTCTTTTTGAGGATGACTACATGATGTCTATTCATATGTATCATATTAGAGACAATTTTGGCTAGATTCTTACCAATATCTATGCTCCTAATACTAAGAGTAGCAGAGAAAAAATTTGGCACAAGTTGGCTGACAAATGAACCAATTTCATTAATGAAAGTTGGATGATTATGGGGGATTTCAACACCCCTCTGAAGGAGTCTAAAAAATTTTGGGGATCGGGTTCCCAAATGGAGAGTAGATATGATCTTATGAACTTCATCTACTGTCATGCCTTGTCTAACCTGGACCTTCAGGGAATCAACTATACCTAGTCTAATAGAAGAACTGGCAAAGACCGCATTCAAGTCAAGCTGGATAGAGCTTTAATTTCCCCATAGTGGTTTTGTAAGTACTCTTGCTCTTTGACTTCTATTTCTAAAACTAGCTCTAACCATTTTCCTATTTCTTTTGTCATTGACACTCTTTCTTGTAAGAGAAATTTCCCCTTCCATTTTGAAAAAATGTGGACCTTTCATTTGGATTTGGAAAAGAGGATCTCTGAGTGGTGGAGTATGGATATCGAAGGGTCTACCAGGTTTAGAGTAGCCAAGAAATTAAGGTTAATCAAATTTGAGATTAAGAAGTGGAAGAAGGATGTGTTTGGAGATATTTTTAAACAAAAGGAAGGAAGTTGCTAAGACTAATCTCAAAGTGGTTCAAGATGATATTCAAATGCTTGGTTATTCTGATGAATTAAAAAAGACTGAGTATGAGGCTCTGGTTGTTTATCATAATGTCATCTCTAAGGAATAAATCTATTGGAGACAAAGATATTGTGTATCTTGGTTGAAGGATGGTGATAGAAACACCAAATATTTACATTTTACTACCTTGAAACACAGGGATGCTAATAGGATTAATCACATCCTCAAAGGTTCGTCCAAACTAGAAAAGGAGGATGACCTGCAACAGGAAGCTGTCAGATATTTCTCCAACCTCCTTGCAGAAGACCACAATCAACTAGCAGCAGAACAAAAAAAATTTATGAGAGGTATACCCAAGATTGTTACAAAGGAGAAGAATAAAATGTTGGGTGCTATTCCTTCACCCAAATAAATCAAGGATGTTGTTTTCTCTTTTGAGGATGATAAGGCCCCTGACCCGAATGGCTTCTAGATGTTTTTCTTACAGATTTTCTAGCACATTGTTGGAAAAGATGTTGCCAATGTTGTTAAAGAATTCTTTGGGAGAAAAAAAATGCTTAAAAAGATCAATGTTACTTTCTTGGCCCTTATCCCGAAGAAGTCTGGTGCAGACTCTTTTCATCTTTTTAGACCAATCAACCTATGTAACTCTTTCTATAAGATCATCTCTAAAGCGCTGACTTTGAGAATCTTCAATACCCTTTTGTCAATTATCTCTCCTTAGCAGAATGGATTTTTCTTGAGTAACTCTTTCTATAAGATCATCTCTTTTCATCCCTAACTAAATCTAAGAAACAAGGCTTTCTTTTGAAGATGGATATGGTGAAAGCTTATGACAGAGTTGACTAGAAGTTTCTACTTTTGGTTATGGAGAAATTTGGCTTTGGGGTCAAAATTATTTAGATTATTAATCAACTTATTTCTACTACTTCTTTTGATGTTCTTATCAATGGCTCTTCCTCTCCTTTTTTCAACAATTCTAGGGGTTTGACGAAGGGCAATCCTATTTTCTCCATTATCTTCACTATAATGGATGAAATCTTGGGGAGGCATATCTAGCAATTGATTTCTGAAAGGATTATAAAAGTCTTGCACCCTTAGTCTAAAAATCTTATTTTCTCACATGAATAGTTTGTTGATGATACTATAGCTATGGGTGAAGCCTCTGTTCAAGAGGCTAGAAGTTTGAAAGGTGTCCTCCATTCCTATACTAGAGCATCTGGACAACTTATCAATTGTAAGAAGAGTTTGTTTTTTTTCATCAACACTCCAAAGGAAAGACATGTAAAGATTGCTTCTATTCTGGAATGCAACATTGCTTCCTTCCTGTTTGTGCATTTGGGTCTTCCTCTAGGGGAGAAGTTGTCTAACTCCTTCTAGTTGGAATTAATAGAGAAATTCAACAAAAATCTAGCTAGATGAAAGGTCTCTTCCTCTCTCAAGCAGGAAAAATTATTCTTCTCAAGTCCTGTTTACAAAGCTTGATCATCTATGCTCTCAGCCTTTTAAAAATTCCCTCCAAGTTTGCTGAGAAAATGGAAAGTATTCAAAAACATTTTCTTTTTTCTGGCACAAAAGATAGAAATCAAATCCCTTTGTTAGCATGGGATAAATTCTGTAAACCCAAGAATATTGAAGGTCTTGGCATCAAAACTATTAAACATATGAATAGTGCCCTTTTCACTAAAAACATTTAGAGGATGTATGGAGAAGAGAGAGAGTGGAACATTATTTGAAAAAATAAATATGTTAAAAATATCACTCTTGATAAGTTAACCCATGGGGACCTTAATATAGGGGGCTCCGTGATTTGGAATAATGTGATGAATGCCAAAGCAGTGGCTGGTATAGGAGACATATGGAAGATTCGGGATGGTAGGAAGATAAAATTCTCGGATGACCTCTGGCTCAATGAGAAGCCTCTCTGTAGAGTCCCTAAGTACCAGGATTTAATGAGAAGATGCAAAGCCTCCTTTGGAGTTTTGGTTAGAGACTATTGGAGAAATAGTTGTTGGATCATTATTTAGGAGGATATCAATAAAGCTCTCGTAGCTTAGCAAATCAATGATAATAAGAAGGATTTTTTCATTTGGGGCCTAGAACCCTCTTGCATATTCTTTGTTGCATCTTCCTATAGAATTTACACCCAACCCCACCTTTTGGAGGAAGCTCCTTTCTAGGCTAAAGCTTGGAATAAGCATCTCACTCCCAAAGTTGAGATCTTTTTCTATCTTTTCTTTCAAAAAAAAATCCTGATGATTGACAACTTGGAGAGAATGGGATTTTATATCCCTAATAAATGTAGTCTTTTCTTAGAGGAATGTGAGTCAGCTTCCCATCTTCTTCTAAAATGCTCTTACTCTCTTGAGATCTAGAAAGTGTTGCTTCAGAGGTGGAACCTTAGCTGGGTTTTCCCCAATAATCTCTAGGATTTCTTCTAGCAATGGATCAGTCCCTGTAAGCATAAGAGAGTAAGTCTTGTGTGGCATATAGCTATCCCTCACCTAATCTGAAATATTTGGAAAGAACGTAACAACAAAAATTTTAGGGAAAATCAGAGAAGCCCAAATATCTTAGCAAATATAATTTTTAAAAGCATTCAGGAGAATGTTACAGTGCATGATAATCAAATTGGTACATCCTTAGAAGAAATTCAGTGCTGGAATTTGAACCCGAGATATGATAAGAATATTGGTAGAGAGAAATGTGTTTGGATTTCCCCGCTCGAGGGTTAGTTGAAGGTTAACTTCAACAGTGTTGCGAAAGGGAACCCTGGTAAAGTTGGTTGTGGGGGGCTCATTAGAGGCTATCAAGGCAACTTCATTGATGTTGTGGCTATTCCTATATGCTTTTAAAGAAACTATGTTGTGGGGGTCCCTGGAGAATTATATACCCTTAGGCTGGCTGAACAAATTAAGGCAGAGAAAATTTGGCTAGAAGGTGACTCTCTAAACATTATTAATTGTTTAAATGTGAATCCCAAGGCTACTTGGTCAATTTCCAATACTATTGAAAAGGCTAAAGACTTACTAGTTCTTTTGACATGACCCACATATCCCATGTCTTTCGGGAGTCCAACCCTATTGTTGATGTGTTTGCAAACAAAGGGGTCAGTCTCAATTCAGTGATAACTTGGAACAAAGTTAAGGATCTTGATATGGACAATGTTAGTCTAATTAATCATGATAAGATTAGCAGTAAGGAAGGGAGCTATATTGGGAATGATGAATAGATTGTGGAGCATTGGTAACATCGCTTTTAATCAAAGCCAGCTAATGTCATTACAGATTAATTATAACCTATCCTTTCCACATGCTTTCTAGGTGCGTGACTCTGGCCTTTTAATTAATCTATTTTGGGTTGCTTTTTTTCATAGTTTGAAAGTTAAGCTTGAAACAAATACGAAAATGGGAGGCGATTTGCACAAAGAAGAATCTGTTGACTTCTTGGACCTAAAAAAACCCTAAATTATGGAAAAAGTTGGAGAAGGGTATGATAACCCCCTATCTGGAAAGATTGCATGGCTTCAACAAGGGAATTACCTAGAAATTTACTGCTGGATGGAGGGAGAACACTATTACTATTGATGGTCAACAACTTACCCTAAATGTGGAACTCATACCTCAGGTAATTGGTTTACCCCTGTCTGGTATAAAATTTTATAGGAATAGAAAAGTCTCTAAGATGGTCACAATTAAATTTCCTAAGATTGCTGAAGAAAGGGGTTCTATGGTTAAAAATAGGGGTTTCTTTGTTATCAATAACATTAAGAGTTTGTGGCACAAGGTCCTTATTATTTTGATGGAGTATATTACCTTGGACGGTCATTTTACCAAAGAAATGTTGCATTATTTTGCTTTGTTAAACTACTTCTACCAAAATGATGATATTTCCTTCCCTTATTATCTTTTTAACTCTCTTCTTCAGAGCCTCATTGTGAATAGAGAGGATGTTGATAAATCGGTTCTCCATGAAGGCCTCATTTTTCTTATCCATGAGTTTATGATGAATAATATCTCTGAGAGTAGTATTAAAACCCCTAAGGAAAAAACAAAGATTACCACCCTTGGCAAGGGTGAGAAAGCTTCCCCAGGAAAATAGAGGTTAAGAACGATCTCTTATGGGGCTGATATTTTTCCCCTACCTTTGAAAAAGAAGAAAGAAGTGTTGGTTGACTATTTTGTGAGATCAAAAAGTGAAGATACGGAATTGGGGGAAGGTTTTGCAGAGGATGAGGATGAATATTGCCCTAGTACAAGAAGAAAGGAAATTGCTAAAAATAAAACTAAGGCTTCAGAAACTGATGCTAGGAGATCATCATCCTCTGAGGAAGAGTCAAAGGAAGTGATGGAGATATATGAGGCCTCTCAACATGATACTAGGAAGGAAAATGAGATGATAGGGGAGGAAAAATTTGATAATGTGTTGGATGTGAGAGAGGAGATGGCAGTTAAAATTGAGGACTCTGTTAGCAATAAAAAAGAGAACCCTGATATTAATCAGGAAACTGGGAAGATCATCATTGATCTTGACCCCACTAACAGGGAGAGTGCTCCTAAAACTGGGGAGAATTTGTAGACTACTATAAAAATCTCCGATGATAAAAAAATACTGCTCTAAGGGTGATAAAGAAGAAACCCTTTTGAAGGACACAAAGAACAAAAATAACAGAGAGGAGGATAAATTTTATGGAGAGAAGAAATTGGATTGAGAGGACTATGATATCCTCTATACAGCTGAAATTATTGCCAATTATCAGAACAATAAGTTTCCTAGCTAGGATAGAGCTAAACAAGAGGAATATATTTCCATGGCCATGGAGGACCTTAATGACAAAGAAAAACTCTTCTCTGGGTTTCTTACACATTGCCAAAGCTAAAGACCTGTTTTCCTTCAGGAATGAAAATTGGTGTTTTCAGGAAATTTTGAAGCTTAAAGCCTGAAAAAAGGAGTTGGAAGCCAATTATCAAGTCTGTTGAACAAAGCTCAAAAAGGGGTAAGGATTACACTCAGGATGAGTCCAATCCGGTGAAACTTCTTGCCAGAATTAAATGCGTTGAAACTACTTTAGAGAACCTTCTTAAGTACACTATGGAAAGAATGAAATCTTCCACCAGTAATCTCCACAGGTTGGTCAAAATGCTGGAAAATTGAGAATGAGAAGCAATGCATATTAACAAAAATACTAGGAAAGGACCGGGTGCCAGAACCAGAGCTAAGAAGAGTAAGGATAACTTGGCCAGAAAGGAGATTGAAGATCTCGGGGATAACCTAAAGCAGATGATTGCGCTGTAGAAGAAGATTGAAGATTTCATCCAGAAGTTGAGAGGATGGTAGTCCTTATTTTATTTGGCTACTTTTGTTTATTGTAATAAGCTGCTTGTTTTTAGTGTTGGTTGATCAGGGTGTTTTGTGTCCCCCTTATCTATTTTTGTTTCTTTTTCCATATTCTAAGAAATGTTTATCTTTCTCTATTACTCTTCGGGTTTGGGGTCCCTCTAAAACCTATTTTTGCTTAATTTTCAAAACTATAAATTATCTATTTGTAATCCAACATGTAACCAAACTAATAACATATCTCTAATCTGATCTATGTTTTTCATGTTCTGTTACTCATGTACCATGCAACTACAAAATGCATGTCATCAATGTATGTCTTGAATGTCAAATGTGTAGCAAGTGCTCAAATCAATATCTAAGTGAAGTAAACTATATATCTATCAAATAACACTGCAATCCAAATATCATTGCAATCTGTCATATGACTAGTTAGTGTGTTTGTCCTCAAGGACAACTTAGATGAGGAGCCAAAATATGCTCTATCCTTTTTACTTTATATACTTGGTTCTATTGTTTTAGTACTCTATTTATTGTAATTCCCTTATTTCCTATAGGTTGGTTGGACTTTGTCAGCAGCCACACCACCATATTCACATTCCATTCCTTTGCAAAAGAAATATCCAGTGGAATATGCTGTTCATTGTCCTTGACATCCACCAAGAGAGAGTTCTCTTCAACCCTGTCCTCTCCTTCCGCTGAAATAAGAGCATGAACAACCTCTTCATTTTGCGGATGACTTAGTAATGCGTAGTGAAGAAAAATAATATTATTCACATCTTTGGCAGTCAAACTTGCTTTGTGGTGAAGGAGTGTCTACATTTTGTCTCCGCCATTATAGCAACAAGATGTAGAGGAGCAGACTTACGAATATCAATTGTGTTTGCAATACTTTCGTCCTTTGCAAATAGCATCTCTATGATTTCAACATTACCATGTTCTACTACAAAGTGCAATGTTATCCATTGACTGTTATCTGTTGCACTTTGCAGTAGATTATTTCATCTTCCGCATCCCCTTCCTCTACCACCTCAAAAAAATGTGTCATTTCATCTTCTGCATTTGCAAGTCTTTCATTATGTCTAATGTCAACATTTCCATTTCTTATAGAGGGATGAAAACAATTGCCACTCTCTCTCCCTTCTTCCACAGTTACCATATTCGCGTCCTTATCTAAGCCAACTCATTATCTAGCTATATAACAACAACAGCCAGAACTAAACTTGAAATAATGTAAAGTAGACTACCAACGTAAACACTTATATGTGAATACGTTAAGTACGTTTCTATAAATGACAGAACTAATGTCATTTAAAGAAATGGGGTTAAGCTCCATCTAAAATGTATTAAAGACAAAAATAAAAATAAAAAAAATTAACTTTTATTTTTAGATTTGCAAAAATATAGTAATATTTTTGCAATTTTTTTGTGGTTTTCGATCACAAAATGTGCAGATCATGAAAAACAGATGTTGAAATTTTTTTGAAAATCTGTTGTGTTTTCCATTTTTTAAAATTTAGTCAATTGTATATTCTAGATGGAGATTAATCGGGTCCTAAATAAACATACTAGCTACTTTAACGAAGTACAATAGGAGTGTATTGGTTCAGTCAATAATATACTTCAAAGAAGCAGTAATTTTGTGGAGCGGGTGTCTTAGAAGATACCAAAAAACATTTTCTAGAGCTAAATTTAAATTTTAGATGACAAAATTATTTTTAGTTTATAATTTTTCTAGATTTTCAAATGTGTCTCTAGATTTTAGACTTTCACTAAATGCCATGAGGGTGGAGTTTATGGGCTCCTTTCCAATATTTGAAAGGTCATATTTATCTGGTTATTTTACCTAGAACATTATTTATTGAGGGTCAAGAATTCAATAGTTGAGCACTTTAATTTCTACTTCTTATAATTCTATTTGAAAAATTCAAATCACTCCTGATTTTTTACAACTTAATTTCCAATTCCTCTAGTTATAACTAATATTTTAAGGAAAATATGATGCCATGTCAGTAAACTTTTTGTCAAGGTGTCCAAAAAGACTATAAAAAATTGAGATGAATACGTGTGCACTAAGTCATGCTTTATTGATGTGTTGATGTGACATCACATGATATATCTAACGAACACATTTCATTCAATTATGAGTAGTCATCATCAACAATAACAACTTTGAACTCACAACTATTAGTGCAATATTGTCAACTATGAGAACATTCTCAACCAAATCCAATCCTCTCTCTTATAATAACCAGAACCAAATCCAATCATCTCCCTTATAAAAACTACAGTCAAATCTAATCCTCGCACTTATAATGGCTAGAATCAAATCCAAAACATTATAAGTTACAAGTGCAAACACTTGTGTTGTTAAATTCATTTGTACAAAAGTTGTATGTACCCTTTTTTTTTTCAAAATAGAAATATACTCAAAGTATAAGAGTGATTTGATTTGGTCAATAATAGCCTTTCTTATGGACTCTATTTCTTGTGAAAAATAAATAAATAAATTTAATAGAGTCAAATGAAATAATTTAAAAAACTCTCTATGAGAAAACTGCTTGTTAAATACAAGTGTGCATTGAATCTTTGAATCTTTGTTCATTTTGCTAGAACAACATACAATCTAAGCAACAAAAATAATGCTCTAATTATGCAAGTAATTCAACATGTTTGATAGTTTTTTTTTCAATTTTAGTTTTAATTATAGTCTTTTAGTTCTAGTTTCCTACCCGTTTAAATTTTGTTTGAATATTACAACTCTACTTTAACTTAGTTTTTTTTTTTGTAGTTGTGATATTGCTATTAGGATTCAGTTGTGTAGTTTTTTTTAGTCAAACTCATTGACCCATGTTTCATGAGTACTGGTTCACATGAACCCATCTCTCATGAGAATGAATGGAACACTTAACACCCATTGGATCTAGGTGGTGCTCACAAAGGAGAAGCACAAGGACATCCTAGGAGGTCACCCATCCAAGTACTACTCCAGCTCGAGCGTGCTTAACTATAGAGTTTTTCAATGTATGGTTTTGTATCAAACTTAGATTTTGGTTTGCAATTCGATTCAATGGTACAAACATGAGGCATAATCTTAATCTCATTTCTTATAGTAGTATAGCTTCAATTATAGTATTATAACTAGTTCATTTTCCTTTAAATTTTCTGTAATGATTACAAATGCACTTTAACTTGCTCGGTTTGATTTTTTTACCTCTTTGACAAAGAGCTAAGCTCTAAAAGGTATTTGATTCCACAAAAATTACATTTGGCATGATTCCAACCTCATTACCTGTGGCCTTAGGCCTTTCTTTCAACAAGACTTGATCTCTATTGTGTTCAACATCATTCAAATTCTCTTATAAACTAAAAAGTTATTTTTAACAATTCGATCAATATTTGAAAAAAAAAACTTCATTGATATTTTGAGGCATACCACCTAAAATATTGTCTTTTAGGTTAATTTGAATACAAAATTTATTAATGTGCCCAAAGGTTGTAGCTGAATTCCTTGAGCACAATTGATTAGGATGATTGTGTGCAATAAAAATCCATTCACCTAGGTTCGAAATTCTTAGATTCAATGTTAAACCAAGTTCAACACCTAACTGCTAACATCATGTTTGAAATTGCAATTATTAACATCTCTAAATTGATGAAAACTATTTTCATTGTTTTAATTAATTGCAGGTTTATGTGTTGACTTTAATTTGGAGTCATTTAAATTCACGCTTATTTTAATTTGGAGATTCTATGTCATGGCTTCAATTTATACTTATTTAAGTTTACACATATAGATTATTTTAATTTGGAGTTGTTGGAATTCCTAAATTTGTGGAAATTTAATGTCATGACTTCAATATATACTTATTTAAGTTCACAACTAGACATGATTATTTTAATTTGGAGTTGTGAGATTCTTAAATTAATAGAAATTTTAAGTCCTGACTTTAATTTACAATTATTTAAGTTCACAATTAGACATGATTATTTTAATTTAGAAAGATGAGAGTTCCCAAATTAATGACAATATCATGATTTCAATTTACAGCTATTTAAATTTACAACTGCATATGATTGTTTTAATTTAGAATCATTGGAATCACTAAATGGATAGAGTTTCTATTGATTAATCATCCCTCCATTCATAAATACCTACCTTACAATTGAATGAAAAATATTATTAAAAAAAATGAAAATAAAATTAATCCACTGGCAGGTTTGACAATTGTATTTAAATCGAAAATATGGAAAAAGTAGTCATATCCAGGCCTCAACTAGTTGCTTTATTATGAAATTTCTGGGAAAACGTACTACCTAAACTAAACAGTAGAGTAAAATAAATATATGCATTTTTGTATAAATACACGATCGACAAATAAATTTCTGGCATGCCACGAACTGAGTGTAGTGGAGTGGCATTGCCTCGACAAAAACTCAGGCGCACCGAATGGGGAGAAACTTTTGTGCCGCCATTGACATTTATATCTAAATTAAAAATACTTAGGCGTTCATCACAGATTGCTTAACTATCAGGGAATCTCTGAAGTGTAAAACAAATGCTTGATCACCATATTCTAGACCGGTAATGGTGGTACATTTTTGTTAAATAATTCAAACGAATAGACAGGTCATAATGCCATTATTTATTTATATATATATATATATATGTTACTTAATAATCTTTTAATTGGAAAATGAAAATGTTTACAGCCATTTAATTATATTTAGTTAAAAATTAATATTTTGTCAAAAACTATTTGATTTAATGACAAAGTCGACCTTGTAAGTACTTATATCTATTTTTTTTTAATATTTTAACATTACAAAATATATTTATTTTAATTCAAAATATATCAATATATATAAATTTTCATACAAGACTAATAATTAGAATATATATCTTAATTTATTCTACATAAAATAAGCTTTAAAATTAATCATTTTTTAAATTAAAAAATATATATATAAAATTAAATATAAATTGAAATTTAAATATATAAGAAAAAGTTTCAATGTGATTATAATAAATATAAATTTATATATATTAAACATTATCTTATTTATAATTAAGTATCTATAATTTATTTAAGTAAAATATTTATATGTTATGATAAATTTTCTAATTAATAAGTTTGTTTTTTGATTGGTAATATAATCTCTTGTATTAATAATATTAAAAAGTCTTAACAAAAGGATTACATAGCTAATATCTGTAGATTTTTAAAAGCAACCCACTTGATTACAAAAACTCCAACTTCAAAATTATTAGTATTAACACCATCTATCTAGCACATACTAGAAATCTAAACATTGACTTGCTACCCATACTTTACATGTCATTTCTTTAACAAAACAAGGTGAACCCCCCTTTAGTGTCCCTCTTTGCCTTCTTGGCCTCTAACACCAATAATTGAGCCATACTTAGTGACCCTCCTTGGACTCTAACAATGGAGTCTTGAGGAATAAGAACCCCCTTTGGTGTCCCTCCTTGGACTCTAACACCAACAATTGAGTCATACCTTGCTTCATCCCTCCTCTTCTCTTTGCTTGGCATTACACTCGATATAAGGAATATTTTATTTCCTTTGAGGTACCCTCTACCACCTACCAATTCCCCTCATCTCTAAAACCAGTGCCTGGTCCGGTAATTGCAATGATTGGTATCATTCCACTCTGGCTTCACACACGAATGCATCACCCAACCACCTCTTCTTTAGAGCCCATTTCTAAAGCCAATGTTAACATTGTCGAGGCAATGTCAATATTAGACCTATACTAATGATTTGAAAGTGTGAATTCATCCCCAAAAAATAAGTCCATAATTTTTCATAGCCAAGGATTATCTACCGAAAATATTCTCTTCGTTCTCTTCTTGGTGATCTTCCTCAAGAAAGTTTGTTTTTGTCTGGTCCTCTGAAGAGTGAAATTCACTTTCGTCTTTCTACCATGTTGTCTAAAGATATCCAAAAAAATATAAAAGTGTAAATTGAAACGGACACTAAACACAAACTCCACCTAATGGAAAGAAATCTTAAGCAGATGATTGTTTGATCTTTTGAATGTGTGCATTCCAAATAGTTCTATTATTGTCCTAGAGCTGAATGAAATCTTCCATAAGCTCAATATCCACCTAAAGAGAGACGAACATATTTTCTACTTCATCTTAAGCGTCTAGATCAGAATAAGTGACTTTTTGTGCCTTGGAAAGGGCATAGTTAATCAACAATATATACTCACTACACATGTCCCTTAGCTAACTCAAGGGAAGGATAATGTCATTTTCTTTTGTTGTGTTTGAAAGTAGGTCTTATGAAGTTCTTCAATTGTTGATCTTCCAGAATCGGTATGATTGTGAGAGAGCTGGATATTGGAAACTCAAAATTGGGCTCACTGATCACAGGCTCATTCTATTAATTTATAATCAAAGTTTACATGAATAGAGAAATCTGGAGAGTGGTAGAATTCTCTAGAAACTGCTGGCTTTCTTCACTTATCTGGAAGTTTCTTGTCATGGTCAAAGTTGCTAGAATGTTCAATTATGAGAGTAGGTGGTATAATAAATTTATTTTCCAACATCCTCTCATAAATTAATTATACCATTTTGATAACTATCTCCCCATAATCTGAATAAGATGGGTCCCCACATTAGACCTTTTTAGGTACCCATTTACAACACAAAATTCTGGTTCCCCTTATCACTATTACTTTGAGAAATTTGTTCCCATTATCATTATCACTTGTGGGTTTTTAACCGGATTACCCATAACCATTTTGAGTTTTTCCCCAACAGATACAATGTTACATAATTTTAAGTTTTTCACCTAAACAAGTGATTTTGGTTTACCACAAACCTCACTCAAGAAAGTAATTTAAGGATAGAGAAAAAGAACAGAGATAAAAGAAGGGAAATCAGAAGAGATTCAACACAAAAAATAAGGGATACGCACAACACCAACACACCATTTTTTTACCAAAAGACACTTCATAATAGATTTGTGACACATTTACGTATCACAATCTAAATTCTTTAACTACTTTCTCACCATATTGCAAGATTTTGGTTCCCCGGGAGATTATTGTTCGAATTGTTAAGCACACGCAGAGATGGCACTTTCACCGCTGGAAATCCCACACTGAACCTGTTCACAGCTAGGCTGAGATTCACCAAGAATTGCAAAGCTGAAATCTCAGGCAAAATACTACTGGAAAGATTCATGTTCGTCAGGTCCAGTGACACTATATTGTATCCCTCATCACAGCCGACGCCATTCCAGCTGCAGTAGTTATTAACATCTGATTAATTTCATCCATCCAAACCACCATGCGGATCCTCTATTGCAGCCTTCAACACCAGCAGAACTTCCCCCTCTCCATCAAAGCAGACTCCATTGCTGCTGCTGGCAGAGCTTATTAGCACAGACAGAAAATCTCCTTCTCTTCCTCTCCGGGCTCTCTAAAATCTTCTACCATGGGCTCTGATACCATATTGGAAACCCAAAATTGGGCTCACTAATCACAGGCCCATTCTATTAATTTATAATCAAAGTTTACATGAATAGAGAAATCTGGAGAGTGGTAGAATTCTCTAGAAACTGCTGGCTTTCTTCACTTATCTGAAAGTTTCTTGTCATGGTCAAAGTTGCTAGAATGTTCAATTATGAGAGTACGTGGTATAATAAATTTATTTTCCAACACTGAAAATTATAATATGCTTGATAAATTTTGTCCTCAATTACATCAATTTCATTCCTAATACTTTTAGTAATCTTGTGCTACTGCAAACTATAAACATATAGTACATTACCATTAGCAAGGCACACCTTCCCTCATGCAACTAATGAGAGATCAACTTGTGTGCATCTATGCATTTTTATTTTAGATTCTTTAAGATTTTCTTCCTTCTTGGCCACATTCTCTTGATGATTTTTTCTTCAAGGGAGACAGATTGATTCTGCAACACACTTATTAACAATTTTCAATTTCCAAATTTCAATTTTGGGGAAAAATGATTGATAGAACACTTTGGAACAACATATTAAATTGAAATAATCATTTCATCAATTAATTTATCCTTTTTCTGAAGATCATTCAATAGATATTTCTTTGTAGAACCTAGAATGGCTTCCTCAACTTGAAATTTGTTCACCAGATCAAACTTTGAAAAATCAACCAATAGTTAGATGAAGTAACTGGATCGAAAGATAGAAGGGGCAGTGAGTAAGCCCTTTAAAGGATCATTAAATAAACCAAATTCAATGAATTTTTTGACATTAATTCTTTTTTTTATGGCATGATCTCCTCTTCATTTTTTTGGTCCACTTTTTTCCTTTGAAATTTATTTTCTTTTTTCTCCTTGATCTTCCATATTCTCTTTCTCTTGAATATTGGAACAATATTTTCGAGAGAGACAACAACACCTTTAGGTTCATTTCGAGTGGAATCAATATTCTGTTAGGAAAGCAACGGTGCAGAAATGCTTTCTAAATGCCAAAAGACAAGGAAATAAGCAACTATAAAATTAAATCACAGCGATATGCAAACACATAACACAGAGAAGAACACCAGATATAATGTGGGAAACCCTTTCGGGAAAAAACCCACCACTCAAAACCCCGAGCAAACTTTTGTATTACTGTAAATAATTTACATACAAAACTCTGGATTTCTCACAGGCTCAAATTGCTTTTACAATCAACCTAATTTTTAATTCATACAATTATTCACGAATCTTGCAACCATTTATGCACACTACAATTCATTCTAGAATTTGGTAGAAGAACGGTTACTAGCAAAACAGTTGTCTACCAACCGTCTGTCACACACGGTAACATCTCCCTTCGGCACGTTTACCTCCGTCGGGTAATTTCTCCCTTCGGCATGTTTACCTCCGTCGGGTAACATCTTCCTTCGGCACGTTTACCTCCGTCAGGTAACTTCTCCCTTCGGCATGTTTACCTCCATCGGGTAACATCTCCCTTCAGCATGTTTACCTCCGTCAGGTAACATATCCCTTCGGCACATTTACCTCCATCGGGACCGAATGGCAACATAACTTCCACCGTACGAAAGTCTTCACCATACTGTACGTCCACTGTACGGAAGTCTTCACCGTACGTTCACTTCCACCGTACGAAATTCTTCACCGTACGTTCACTTCGTTATTCCAATAATCTCCCACTTAACGAAGTAGTACAAAGTTACTCAATGAGGCTAATAGGTGTCTGGGACACCAAGCCCCATAGAATTTGCACACCATTTAAACTTAGCTGTGTCTGTTGGCTTTGTCAATGCATCCGCAACATTCTCCAGAGTACCAACTTTTTCTAGGTTCACCTTTCCATCTTCAACCATGTCACATACAAAATGATATTGTACATCAATGTGTTTTGTCCTGGCATGGAATGTAGGATTCTTTGCCAAACATATTGCACTCTGACTGTCACAGAAAATTGTAATTTTTCCTACATCGTAGCCGACATCAGATCACAGGCGCTTAAGCCAAACTGCTTCTTGACATGCACGAGTAGATGCCATGTACTCTACCTCAGTTGTTGACAATGCAGCCACACTTTTTCGCTTGCTCATCCAACTGATAGCACCACCATTCACCATGAACACATATCCACTGGTGGATCTTCTTTTGTCAATGTCCCCAGCCCAATCAGCATCCACATAACATTGAATACTAACTGATCTATTTGACCCAATTGAGTCACCTTGATAACACAATGCATACTGTGATGTACCCTTCAAATATCTCAGAACTCTTTTCACAGCATCCTAATGTGTCTTGCCTAGATTTGCCATAAACCGACTCAATACTCCCACTACTTGGGAAATGTCTGGTCTTGTACTGACCATTGCATACATGAGACTACCAACAACACTTGCATAAGGTATCCATTTCATGTCTTCAATCTCACCTGGAGATTTTGGACTGTCATTGATGGATAGCTTCGTTCCATGTAACATTGGAACTACTTGTTGCTTGCAATCATTCATATTAAATCTCTCAAGAACATTGGTAATGTATTTGCTCTGGTTGAGCCAAAGCTTTCTGCTCACCCTATCCCTTTTGATTTCCATCCCCAAAATAAATTTTGCCGGCCCTAAATTTTTCATCTCAAATTTCAAAGAAAGTTGTGATTTTAATTCTGAGATCATTTCCTTACTATTACCTATGAACAACATATCATCTAAATATAGAGTAATTATAAGTATCCGATCACCTTCAACTTTATAATACACACAGTGATCAGATTTAGATCTCGTAAAACCCAAAGACAAAACATATGTATCATACTTTTGATACCACATTCTGGGTGACTGTTTCAAACCATAAAGAGATTTCTTCAGCTTACATACCAAATGCTTTTTACCCTTTTCCACAAAGTGCTCTGGTTGGGAGATGTATATTTCTTCTTCAAGATCACCATGAAGAAACGCTGTCGTCACATCCATCTGCTCAATTTCAAAATCATGTGCCGCTGCAAGTGATAACATAAATCTGATAGATGTGAGTTTAGCAACAGGAAAAAATATTTCTCCATAGTCAATCCCTTCTTTCTGAGAATACCCCTTTGCAACCAATCTAATCTTGTACTTGTCAATGTTGCCATCTAGACTGTACTTCTTCTTAAATACCCACTTACATCCTACGGGCTTTCTACCTTTAGGCAAGGGTACAAGATCCCAGGTTCCATTCTTCTCCAAGGATTTCATCTCATCCTTCATGGCGTCCAGCCAGGAATCTGAATCTAGCATATTAATTGCTTCTTTAATAGTCCTAGGCTCATCAACATCCGTAAGCAAAGCATAGGCACAATTAACATTTAACATAGAATAATTAAACCGTTTCGATGAATAGTCGTACCTATCAGGCTGCCGCCTCTCCCGAGTAGATCTCCTCACCTCCTGTGGTGAAGCTTCATGAGATTCAACATGAGGTTCACAATCATGTTCTTCTGAACTCGTACTAGAACTCTCCTCATCCTCATTCTCGGGAAATTCTAGATTTTCATTCTCAAGTTCATTTGGAGTTTGTAATACCTCCCTTTTGGAAACTAAAGGAATTTTAACTGCTTCCTTTGTCTTTTTAGTCTTCTCTGGCTGAGATAGTGAGACAGGTTTCATCTCTTGAAAAATAACACTCCTACTGTACATTACTTTTTCAGTGAGAGGGTTCCATAACTTGTATCCCTTCACACCAATGTCGTACCCAATGAAGATACACTTCACCGCTTTGTTATCTAACTTAGACCTAGACACATTAGGTACATGAGCATACGCTTCACAGTCGAAGACACGCAAATGTCTTAATGAGGGCTTCTTACCAGACCATGCTTCCATAGGTGTTTTGTCCACCAACACTGCCATAGGAGAATGATTCAATAAGTAACACGCTATAGCCACTGCTTTGACCCAGAACTTCTGCTCCAGACCAACACTACCCAACATGCTCCTTGCTTTCTCCATCAATGACCGATTCATCCTTTCTGCTACTCCATTCTGTTGCGGAGTATAAGGAGTCATCTTATGCCTCTTAATGCCATGATCTACACAAAAATTTTCAAAATCTACATTGCAAAATTCACCACCATTATCCATCCTTAAGCATTTAATCTTTCTCCCTGTCTGATTTTCAACAAGACTTTTGAATTCCTTAAATTGACTGAACACTTCTGATTTATTCTTCAAAAAATAAATGAATGTTCTTCTTGAATAATCATCAATAAATGATACATAATATCTTGACTTAGACAAAGAAGGAACATCCACAGGACCAAATACATCAGAATGAATATAATCCAACAAACCAGAAGACTTTTGAGAGCTGGAATAAAACTGAACACAGTTTTGCTTTCCATAGATGCAATGTTCACAGAAATCAAATTCAAGGTTACAGTCAACCAAAACCTCAACCAGATTTTTATTCGTCAAGGTTTTTAAACCTTTCTCGCCAATATGGCCAAACCTATAATGCTAGAGCATTGTTTTTTCTACAGGAAGTTTAACTTCCATTGCATTTACACCATGTGTTGCCATATCAATTTTATCAGACTTTATAGACACACTATTACAGCATACAGGTTTGGCATCTAACTTATACAGTGTCCCAATGCGTTCACCCTTAGCTAAAACAATAGAGCCCCTAGTCATCTTGCAACCATCATGGATAAATGTTACCTGGACTCCGACATCATTCAACTTACTCATAGACAGTAGGTTCCGAGCCAAACCAGGTATGTGGAGTACTCCATCAATTCCCTTTACTCTACCTTCGGGAAACTAGATTCTGACTCTTCCTCTTCCAATGATCTCCAATGTGGAATCACTCACCAGGAACACCTTCCCTCCATCGTACGGTTCATACTTTGAGAACCATTCTTTATGAGATGTCATGTGGAATGATGCTCTTCAGTCCACTAACCACACTTCATCTGATGTAGGTACTGCCAAGGCTACTACAAAGGCATTGGCATCACTTTGAGAAGATTTTGTGTCAGAAGTATAATTCTTCTTCTTCTTTTTCTCTTCTTTGCAATCCCTTCTGATATGACCTTTCTGCCCACAGTTCCAACACTTCACCTTGGACTTCTTTCCAGGAGTGGTGGATCGCTCTTGAGACTTTGACTTCGTGTCCTTTTTCTTACCTTTATCCTTAGATCTACCTCATACAATGAGAGCCTCTTTGGCCACCTCAGAGGACTTCCTTCTCATTTCCTCTAACAGAAGTGAAGCAACTACCTCCTCCATTTTAAGCTTGGTAGCCGTACTTTCGATGGCCATTACCAAGTGATCCCACGAATCTGGCAGCGAGCACATTACTAACATGCAATGCTCTTCTTTAGTAACAGACACACCAATAGATGTCAACTATGCGATCACCATATTGAAATATTTTAAATGATCAGCCATAGTCGTTCCTCCATCCATCTTCAAAGAATATAATTTTTTTCTCAGGAAAAGTTTGTTTACCAAAGACTTTCCTTGATAAATGTCTCCCAACTTCTTCCACAATGCATGTGCAGATTTCTCTTCATGGACATTCAATAGAACTGAATCTGCAAGACTCAGCCTTATCAGTCCTCTGGCCTTCCGATCCGCTAGCTCCCAATCTTCTTGCTTCATTCCAGTAGGCTTGGTGCCAGACACAACACTCCACAGGTCTCGATCTACTAGCAAATCTTCAACTTTAAGTTTCCATAAATCAAAGTTTGTGCCATTGAACTTTTCAATGTCCACTCTTCCTGACGTACCAGCCATCTCTGCTTATAGACAAAAAACTTTGCAAACTCCCACTAAAACCAAATTGGCACAAAAAAAAACCAAAACCTATCCGACAAGGATAACACAACTGGCCAAGCTCTGATACCACTTGTTAGGAAAGCAACGATGTGAAAATGCTTTCTGAATGCCAAATGACAAGGAAATAAGCAACTATAAAATTAAATCACAGAGATACGCAAACACATAACATAGAGAAGAACACCAGATATAACATGGGAAACCCTTCCGGGAAAAAACCCACCACTCAAAACCCCAAGAAAACTTTTGTATTACTGTAAATAATTTACATACAAAACTTTGGATTTCTCATAGGCTCAGATTGCTTTTACAATCAACCTAATTTTTAATTCATACAATTATTCACGAATCTTGCAGCCATTTATGCACACTACAATTCATTACAAAATTCGGTACAAGAATGGTTACTGGCAAAATAGTTGTCTACCAACCGTCTATCACACACGGTAACATCTCCCTTCAGCATGTTTACCTCTGTCGGGTAACTTCTCCCTTCGGCATGTTTACCTCCGTCGGGTAACATCTTCCTTTGGCACGTTTACCTCCGTCGGGTAACTTCTCCCTTCGGCATGTTTACCTCCATTGGGTAACATCTCCCTTCGGCATCTTTACCTCCATCGGATAACATCTCCCTTCGGCACGTTTACCTCCATCGAGACCAAATGGAAACATAACTTCCACCATATAGAAGTCTTCACCGTACATGAGATTAATGAATTCCACTATATGGAAGTCTTCACCGTACGTTCACTTCGTTATTCCAACATATTCATGTTATCATCTTCTAAAATCGTGACTTTATTAGCCACATTTTTTCTGAGACCATCTGTAGGGACTTCTTTAGGCACATCAAAATATGTATTGGTATCGAAACCTGTTAACAAACTAAGATTGCTGGCCACAGATGTGTGTGTCTCAATAGATTTTGATTTTAATTTTTCTCTGACTTCTTGCCTATCTTGTATAAGAATAGCTATCTGTTTCCTAGTTCTAAATATGATTTTACTAATTTCAGAAAGAGAGGCACTATTTTCCTCAAAAAGAGACCTTCCAACAATCTCAAGATCATATTTATTAATTTATCAATTTTCTTTTATGGAATTCTTTTGAAGTGCATCTAATATTGATAAGAGTTCTTGAGGAATATCATCATGAAATTTTTCTAAGATGAAATCTATTTTAACACAATACTATACAAAATCTTTCACAATAGATTCTTTATCTTCATCATTTGCATTACTGTATAAATTACCTATCTTTTTTATGTTTCCTTCTTGTGAAATAGATTCAGATAAAGTATATGGATACATAGGTTCTTTGATTTTCTTTCCTTTTCTCCTAACTTGAATTATGATTTTTTTTTTAAATTTCTTCTTTATCAAAATCAGACACAACATTAATAAATCCTTTAATATGTTTGTCTTTTCATTTCTTTACTGAAGTAGAGGAGGGTAACTCTTTATTCCTCTTTGTTGGAGCATCTTGTATGAAATTCTCTTCAATAGGAGTATCAAAGCTAGATAGCCTATTAGAACTTCTGATAGCTTCAACTTCCCTAGGTGTAATACCATCTCACTTCCATGATTCATTGATGACTTTTCGTATCTACTTTTCTCTATCTTTCTTGGTAAGTACAAGATGGAATTCCAAGGATTTTTCTTGTGTGGTTCCATATCTCTTTTGAGTCTAATCCATTTGACCCTCTAACAATACCTTAGCCAGGCCTTCAAGCACATATTTAGCAACTTCATAACCTAGAACCAAAATTCAATTTGTTCTACGAACAAGTGCCTCCATTACACATTTTTATAAGGAGATAAGAAGAGTTACATCACCTTTTTATTCCTCAATAATTTGTCTATGGATTCTTCCCTTCTTTGCATCTAGAGCTGGAAGATTGAGGATAAAGGGGTGAAGGAAACCTCTTGAGAGTTGTACAATCTAGAAATCTTCTTAAGTATTCTTGGATTTAATGAGAAATGGGCATATATGATGCCCAACGTATTTTCCTTGACCAGGTACCTCTTACAAAAAAAAAAGGAACAAAATACATAGAACTAGGGTTTTGTATTTCAACACATTCATTTTTTATTTACACTAATTCAAGTTTTCCACAAAATATTTTTTAATAGTTCACATAGATCATAATCTAGATTCTTCTCAACAGCCTCATAGGCCATATTTACAATCATAGTAGAAATAGACTTTTTCCCAATTAGTAATTTATAGATTTTGTTACCTATCATCAGGGACACATACTTAACAACAAGATTCTCAATAGAATTAACAGACAAAGAGCATCCATTAGAAATGCCCTTGGTCAATTTCTCAACATCTTTTATCTTTGTGGCCTTAGGTGTGTGAAGAGCTCCAGAATCATTCAGACTAGCAATAACCTTCATAAATTTCTTCGTAATCTGACATGTTTTCTCAAGCCATAAATTCATCGTGGAATCTACTCATTTTTATTCTTACCCATTTATTATGGTAATGGAACTTAGGGAAAGAATTCTAAAAATTCAATTTATTATCAACTTGGGTGCGATATTCAAGTTTTACCTCAAAATCATCTCCTATCAACTTATCAATCCTTAAATTCACCAGCTTGTCATAATTGAACTCGTCAAACTTCACATGAGCGAAAGCCCTAATATCTTATATCAACACAACTCCAAAAGAAATGTTGGAGAGGGCTACCTCTGGATAATTTTCTCTCTTTAAGTGGATACCTTTTGAAACTAGGGTGAGGCTCAATATTCACATCAACAACTATAGGAGTTGCCATTTCTAAAGAAAATAAAATTTTCAACTGATAATATATTTTGTAAAACATTAAGCTTCATAGATCACCTTAGTTTCTTGTTCAAATTTCTTTTTCTTTGTGTGAGAAAATGACTTACTAAAATCCCCTTTTAACCTTTTTCATCCACTCGCTAGCAATAAGTGCGAAGAGAGAAAAATGAATTGTCCACCTCTTAGTCTATTTTTACAATGACTTGTCAAACATTATTATCATTCATGACATAATATACATTACCAGATTCATCACACATTATTACATGTTGTTACTTCAACCTTACATTCTTTTGGTAGGGGATATTTAAAATATTTATTTCTTTTGCTCCCCCTGAGCTAAAAGCTATATATTCTTTAATTACCAGAAGAGGTGTCTACACTAGAGATGGGTGCATCTACAAATTATTTCTCTCTCTAGATCTTTTTCATTTCTACCTGCATATCTTCTATATTTATTTTCTTTACTTCTTATCTTGTTGTAGCTTTTGATCTTCTATACTGTCTTGCAACTTGTCTAGATTTGTTGTAGTGGTCAACACTCAATATTTCTTTGACCTTGTCTTGACCTGCACTGGTTATCTTTATGTTAATATGACTTGGTTATTATACTATGTATATTCCTTAGTATTACAATTGAATGACTTGTGTGAGGAAGATAATATGAAATATGTTGTTATTTCTTTATAATAGCTTTAAGTAATAAACCACATAGAGGGCGGGAATCCAAATATATTTAATGAGAAAATACTTCACAAAATTATGATAAAATAAGACCTACTACCACCTATATATACCCTAATTACGTGTTGTATATCACCCACTGAAACCTATTGATGGCTATGCAAGCACAAGTCAGACCTAACTAGCTACACAATAATGTAATAATGATAATATGTGCTATAAGATTTTGAAAATCCATACATATGGTGTAGAAGCTTCTAGATCAGATTGTGTGTGATTTTTTACATCAACGGTTTAGATCACACTATGATCCAAAATCTTTTACACTATAATGATAATATGACTTAATTAGGGGTTCTAACAGCCACAAGCTAACTACTCATAACTATATGGATTTTCTAGAATATTTGAATTATTATCACAACTATCCAAAGAAGTGTACGAAATTAGAACATAACACTCTCTCCACAGCTATGTGGCCAAACCACCCATATGTATTTACCTATATTTAATTGTTAACTTATCACCTTCCAATATTACCTATAATTTGATTGTTAATACATTTAGTTTACATAATTTAATTGTCAATGCATCTAACTTAGGTAATACGTGTTCTTAGACATCATAATCAATTATTTAGTTGAAGTCTTATATATAAGTTTAAAAGTGTCATTATTACATGTCTAATCTTTTAAATTATTTAATAAAATATGGCACTATTATCCATTAATCATTCATTTAATTTAAGTTTATTTGTACTTGAAAAAAGTAAAAAATTGAAATTCCAAGTAATACATTAGAAAATGTTTTTGTCTTTATCCATAACAAATATGACAAATTTATACATATTCTTAATTTGATTTAATTACAACTTTCAATTTAATTTAAATAATATTGATTTGAATTATTAATAAAATGCTCGTGTATTACCCTTTCGAACAACCATTTATTTATGTTTCCAGAGACTATGTTAATAATTAAGCATTTAGTCAATGCTTGAAATACAAATTTTGTACTTTTCTAACTTAAATGTGTTGGCAAGTGATGTTTGGGAGCACTAGGGATCACTTAAGGGTTTTCATTTATGGAAACACTTATGCTGGAGTGATCGCATGAAGAGAGTTTTTGTATTGGAGACTCAGTCATGAAAATGACTAAGTACAGAATCGGGATAACAATATACTGTGTTAATGTTTAGATCAGTGAAGATATTATATAATTTATTATGGCTTGCGAAGTTAGGAGAAGATATTATGAGATATGTAAGACCTTCAGTTAAGGTCGCACGTGTTTTGGTGAAGAGATTAGGAAGATACGGTATTGTGAAGGTATGCAAAGATAGAGAATCAGTGAAATAGGGCATATGAACAATTGTGATGATTGAGGCAAGGTTAGTTTATATGGTAACGTGCTAAGTCAAATGGATGTTGTATATTGCTGACACTTTGGTAATATATGGTCACCGACTCTATGTTGATCATTTGCATAAGTAATTATTATGTTAGATGTAATGTATTTTGAGATCCGATTGGATGACATAATTTATATAAGTATAGAGTGTGATGGTGATATGATGGATGTGTATCTAAGAGAAGTGAGAAGATGTGAGATCAGTGTTTGACAGAGATATAACTGGAATTATCTAAGCATAGTAGATTATTGTATTGTTCACTTTTGAAGAACACTTGTGATAGTATTCTCATTGTAAGAGTTGTAAGCTCACCACCTTTAACGGGGTTTTTGTATACCCCTAACAAGGTTTTGTATTCCTTTAAAAAGGAAATGTACTATGTAATACTCAGCTCCTAACAGGTCTAGATCTCCTAACAAGGATACTATATTTTAGTGCATAGTTGTGGGTACCATCCCCATCGGGGTTTTCCCTTGGCCAGGGCTTCCTTGAGAACAAATAATGGTATCATGAGTTATGAGTTATGTGTTTATGTTCTTTTTATTTCTACATTAATATGGTTTGTTTTCAATTGGTTGAAGTTTAAATTAAAGTGATATAATACTGATTCACCCCCCGCCCCCTCAGTATTACTTAATCCTAACAATTGGTATCAAAGCTATTGGTCCTTGGAGAGAAAGCCTAAAAGATTAAGGGAGATCATAATGGATTCAAAAATTTTGCAAGAGAAATTTGAAGTAGCACTTGATAACCTAGACAAAAGAAAGGCTGAGAATGGCGAACTGAAATTTAAATTAAGAAGAGCGGAAGGTTTCATCAAGAAACTAAAGGAATGGCTTGAAATTTCAAGAAGTTAGAAACAAGACCTTATGGAAAAGATCAAAGAGGATTCAGACAGTGATACATCAGACCAAGTAAAGAAGCTGGAGTGGGAAAAAGAACAAATCAATCTTCTGATGATTAAACAGATTCAACATGAAAAGGATGCAAGATACAAAGTTGAAGAGTCACTAAAAGAAAAAAATGAGTAGATAGGACAAATAAAGATTGAAGTTGATCATTGAAAAGATAAATGTCAAGAATTGGAGAAGTACAATCAGATCATAAAAGGAGAACTCACTCAATCCAAATTGCATATTGAGAAGTTGCACATGAGCAGTGATAAGATTGATGAACAAAGAGAGAGACAGAAACCTAAAGGAGACATGACTGGAGTTGGATTAAATGAAGCGGAATGTGCTAAGACAAATGAAGAAACACATGAAGAAAAGATTGAATAAAGATCAAGAGATTAGATCAGACCTTTTAGAGGTAGATCCTTTGGATGCAACAAAGTTGGGCACATGAAAAAGGATTACAGAGGTAACAGTTCTTTCAAACCCTTTTCTGGTTATTGTTATAACTGTTATGATTATGGACATAAGAAAGTATAATGTAGGAAACCTAATCAGTCCAGATATAAAAAAGATTACATCAGAGAAGAATCAACTGCAAAGATCACATGCCTTAAATGCAATAACTTTGGGCATACTGCAAGATATTGTAAGCTGCAGGTTAATCAGGATAGAAGGAGACCACCTACATGTTATGTAAATGCAACAACCTTGGACACATAGAGAAGTTTCAAAAATACAATGGAGAAGACAACAAAAGAGGACCAAGAGGACCACCTCCTGTGGTTATAAAGAAGAATTTTGGTAATAGTAATAAAAAATTTAATGAGTATATGGATAAGTTCGAGAATCATTTCAATAAATCTGCAAATAAAGAGGATGAGAAAGTGTGGAATATAAAAGAGTTCAATAAGGCATTGGTTCAGGGAGAGACAGTAGATGCTACTGTGTATTCGTATGATAATTTCATTGACACATCAACCTAGAAGGCCACATGGCCTTGAGGGGAGCATTGGATGAAGACGCCAGAATATGTCTAGCCCCTGATTATGTGGAATAAGCTCATGAGAGCTTAGGTATGGTGTGTACTGACACTATAGATTTTATGGTTGTGATCGCAACACTTGGAGATTCATATCCTGTGTTCACGAGATTTGTGTTGACTAGACAACATGCAAAGTTGAGCTACCTATGATTAATGCATTCACTCAACGTGCAATGGATGAATAAATATTGAATAAATATATATTAATTAATTAATTAATTAAAATAGGTATAGGAATAACATAAGGATGAAAAAGCCCTTGTAGTATGGGAACGAATGGGAAACATCCTATTATATAGACAAAAATAAGTAGACACAATATAAAATCCCCTCCCATAGGTTTTCATTAGATCTTCTCTCATCTCTAGGCAAAGAAGAATTTCAAAATAGAATTGAATTTCTTTCTCCATAATCTTAGCAGCAAGTAGTCACTACATTAAACTCCTCTCATTCCTTAACCATATATACCCCATCCAGAACTATAGTTAGGATTCCTCTAACCTTTGAGTCCAATGCATAATTTCCTGATCAAGTTAGAATTTTAATAACCTATATTTTATTGATATTGAACCTTAGCAACAAAATATTCACCATAATCAATTCCCAGGGCCTTTTAATTATGTCCCCGAGCTAAGATTTTGATTACCCTATTTAATACTCTACTTTTCAAGGATTAATCATTTCCTCTTAAATAAGAAAAGATAAGATTGTAGCTCACATCGTAGGTTGATGACCTACAACTAATTGAATATCTTGATGAACTAAAGAGACAGTGATGAGAGATCATCGAGCTATCAAAGTGACATGTAAGATGATTAAATCAATCAATATGTTGTCATTGATGTCAACTAGTTTTGACTATACTTATCATGATAGTTACAAACATCTGAACATCTATAGAAGGAAGAAATGGTGAAGAAATGAGATATCTACATAAAAAAAGATGGCTATGACAGATAAGGATAAGGTATACATTGAGTAACTTATTGATGAGTCTATGGTATTATATTGTTGACGTGAGCATGTTACATTATTCTATTGTGAAGATGAGATCAGAATTGAACAAGTTAATGTGGTCAGTAATTGAAGATTTTTGTATACACCAAGTCATTCTTGTGTATAGCGAGTGACAGTAATAACCGAGTTAGTTATCACCGATGCATTTGATATTAACCGAGTATGGATGAAAACATTAAATGTTATAACATGCGATTGAAATTATTGAGCTGGAAATTGTTTATGATTTCAAGGTAAGAGATAAAGTTTGTTACAAGAGCTGTGACTAACAAAATTTGAAGATGATTGAAGGGAAGAGAATAAAACATGTCAATGACACATCTGCTGAGGAAGTTTTAAGTGGAAAATGGACAAAGGAAATTAAGAGGCAAAATCTAATGGCTGATATGAAAATAATTTATACATCTATATAAGAGACATCGATTAAAATTTGGGTTATTGCTGGGTGATTTTTGCTGGATCTGATAGTCATTGTTGTACACCAATGCGCGCAAGATGTGGGGCCCAGTTTTCTTTTACAAAAGGTTTAAAGGTTGATTACTTTTTCTAAGATCAACAATGTAGTTTAAAATGTTATAGTGCGATTAAGACTAAGGTGTATAAAGTGCGCAAGTGCGCAGGCCAAAAATATTGTGTGTTTTCGACCCCACGTCATTTTTAGGAAAGCAAAAAAAAAATATTAATAAATATCACAACAATTTAAAAAATAAAATAGAAGAAATGTAAATTTAAAAAACAAGTATCATTAGAAATATAAATTTAAAAATAATATCAAGTGACTTAATTTCATATATCTTATCAATCAAATAGGATTTTTCAACTAATAAACTACAGTCTGCTCCCACTGACACACTCCTGTTGTGCTCCTCCGTTTTCTCCGTTATGCTCCATTTGGAATGGCTTTTGATGTATTGCCATGTATGATATGTATGCATATTATGTTTTTAGGTGTACAGAGGTGCATTCTTTCAGGAGGATAGCCACGTCCATCAAAAAGTGGGTGCTAAATAATACTGGTAATGTGTTCAAAGAACAGGTAAATGCTCTAAAAGATGTAATGAAAGTTCTAATCTGACATAAATATGGAAGATTAGTGTTATAAGGCGCTAAATCAAAGAATAAATTTGTTGTTAGCATATTCAGAAGCATATGAATAAATGATTCATGTGCTAATCTACTAAATGAAAGGGATAAACAGTGTGTTAAATCTACTAATCTTCTCCCTCTTTTTTGCCTGCATGTCAAATCTAGAGAAAAAATTAATTAAAATAGGGTTGTGGGCCCCAAGGTGGGCGCTAACAATATGTGTTACTAAAATGTGGTTAATCCATAATGAAAAACATTAACATTCCATCAAACATTAATTCATTGAACTATTAAAAAAAATTCAAATTGGATCACAATTGGTTCAAATGAAAGTGTCTCATGTTCTCTATCTCCAAGGACCCTAATTTTCATCTTTTATAATGGCTCATAGTTAGCACATTTTGATCAAAATTTGGATGATAACTCAAAGAATGAGGGATTCCTAAAATGCTCAGAATGAGCTAGAATGAGATTGGATGCAAGATTAGACTAAAATGAGCATGATTATGATACTAAACATTCATAAGATTTCAATCATCATTGGAGAGAATACTGCTTCATGAAAACCCAATAAACATGTTACATAAACATCAAATCAAACCCAATGCCTTCATGAAATGCTTGATTCTCTTGTCCTCCTATCAACCAACATCTTGTTATAGATAAAATGTAGGTTCTCTCAATTTTGTAGCACAAAGCACACGAGGCTATGGTGAATGGAGATTGTTGACTAATATGGGTAAAAATGCAAGTGTGGTGATGCAAGTATGGAAATGATGGTGATAATGCACTCTTAACGATAGTTAGGACACAAGTATGCAAGATAGATTAAGCTCACAAATTATCTAAGGTTGTACAATTTTTTGTAGATTGCATGAAAAGATGTCAAAATGAGGAGAAAACATCTTTTATAGAATCTTCATGAAACCAATGGTTAAGATTAAGAGGCAATAGGAGATTATATAGGATGCAAGGTTGGGTAGGGTTTTGAAAGGAGAGGATAGGATAGGGCTAAGAGGCATTAGAAAGTGAGTGTCTAGGATTAAGTGGTGGTAAAGGAGTGTTGAATTTTGAAGGTTCGTTGAACCTAGACATATGCAAGGTGGGGAAGGTCAAATGAAGAGATGATTGGCAAGTGGTGCAAGGATAAAATTTAGGTTTTGATTCATGTGATTGCAAGTGATTGGCTAAATATGAAAGAAGAGAATTAATGAATTTATAAAATAAACAAGGGTGTTTATTTTATAAATAGAGAAAATAGGCAAAGGTAAATGGATTAAACAAACAAATATATATTTATTTAATTTTTTGAAAGAAAAGGACAATGAATATTTAAATACATAATAAATATTTATTTTATAATAGTAGAAGAGGCTAATGAATTAATTAAAAAAATTATAATATTTTTTTAATTAATAGTCAAATTTTGTTAGTTTCATGAGGATATTTACAGGCATCTGCAAGAATAAATATCCATTATGAACACAAATGACATCAAAGAGCATATACCTTAGTGCCTTTTTGTTTGTGCATGGAAAAATAGAACACATATATATTATAATGGATATTTATTTCAAACAGATATCCATTTACTACACTCTATAAATCAAACAATATATTAAAGTAACCTTATAAATATTTTGTTTTACATAATAAATCTATTATATATTATACATAAATATATTATATACATATTAGATTTTATATATTATATTATGATATATATATATATATATATATATAGAGAGAGAGAGAGAGAGAGAGAGAGAGTTCTTCAATTTATTGATCAATACCTCATTAATATTAGAGAACTTCAATTCTATAAGACCTTTTAGTGACATTAAGGATTTAGTTGCACTCAACCAAATCTCAAAGTAGATTTAAGAAACTAATTGTAAAACACATCAATATTACATACATTATATACCTTGACCATGCATGTAGTGGCTGAATGATAAATTTTAGGAGAAGGAAACCTTCTTATAGATCTAACTAATCGATACAAAGACCACACCAATGAATTCAACAACTTTACAATAATAAATAACTCTTAACTCCCAACAACAAAACATAACAAAATTACATTATTTAATATAAAAGAATGAAAAATAAAAATATTTTGGTGTGAATGAGAAAAGGTCATGAAACGTATAATAAGAGAGCGTAAATGTAGAGTGGGAGAAAATTAAATATTTTAAAAAGGAAAGACAAAATGGAGATACAATTTTCTATTAGGTGGAGCTAACACTGCATTGTCTTATCATAACAAATGTGGCCTTGTTTTTACCAATGAAAACTTTCACAAAATTTTTCTAATAACTAAATCAAGAAACTTACATTGACCATTTGGAAATGTAAATGTATGTATGTATGTATGCATACATATATGTGTGTGTGTACATACATATATACATACATATATATACATATATATATATACACACATATACACACACACATATATACAAATACATATACGTATATGTGTGTGTGTGTGTCTGTGTGTGTCTGTGTGTGTATACACACATATATGCATAGGGTTATAATGAGGAATAATATTAATTAGTTGTTTGACAGTTGTTATTATATTTAATATTGTCAAAATAAAGTAATCATAAATATTTATATTTTACTATAAAGTATATTGTAATTTAAATTAAAAATTTATTTACTATATCTAATTAATCTTAATTGACTAAATTATACATCACTTAGTCAAATCGCCTTCACCTTAGACTCACCATCTACTATTTAATTATAATTTTAACCCACATAAATAAATAATTTAATGATTTTTATATCTACTTTCCACCATATGCCTAGCTAGGAAAAATTTATCGCAGACCCCTTGGTGAAATTTTTTTGCTTAATATCAATCTCCTTAAAGACCCTGATATTCTGGCTTCTATCAACATCATTAGATTGTTAAACAAAAATAACAAGAACCTTGCTTGATGCCGGAGCATCTTGGGTCTTTGAGCAATCTTGCATCAACCAACAATATTTCATGTTTTATGTTGTTTGCATTATAATTGTTGTATTTGTTGGTTTCATGTTGTGTGAAGCTTACATGATGTTGAGGACCTATTTTGGGGCCTTCTCCTCTAAGCACATAAAGATTGGATGGACCGTTTCAAAGATAGAGTTGTTTTCATTGTTGTCAGAGCCGTATTTTCTTGCTTTTCACATGCTCATTGCACGTTGTTTAGCTATTGATCCTTAATGAATCAACCTTTTCACTCTTAGGGCCTTTAATAGGACCTAAATTAATATCTTCACCTAGGACCAAAAGTCGTAATTCATTATGAGTTGAAAGTTATGACCATTTTTCTCTGTTAGAATAACTGAGAGGGGGGGAATCAATATCCAGTGTCCCAAAACAAAATGTATAATCCAAAAAAACTTTTATTTTTGCTCCTCGATAAACAATAAATACTTTCACTATCTGTGCTTTTACCGATTACCAGTTAAATACTATACCAGTTACCGATCAAATCTAACATGTAACATGTAAAGAATGTAAACAAATAAATATCACAATCAACACATAACACAAGAGATTTAACGTGGAAACCCTGTAAAGGGAAAAACCACCTGGGATCGGCAACCCAAAATTGTTCACTCTTCTGAAGTGAGGTCGGTTAAGACCCAAACCTGTTAAAGGTTACAAACACACTGTCAGGTGTGACCTTGTTAGAGGATTTTAGACTAGAAGTTATTGTCCAACCAATCATTCACTATGGGGTTGACAGGAAAACAATGTTCATTCTATGAATGATACATCATAAAACTTTCAGAGTCCACTTGGTTAAGAGATTTTGACTATATACAATGGTTAAATATGTAATAGTAAATGATCTTCCCTAATACAACTTCAATTGCAGATTACAGATCAATATTCAGTCCATACAAATCCTTCTAATCAATATTTTACTTCAGATTCAATACTGTATCAACTTATTGTCCATTGGTAATTGCTCTCTGTAGCTCGGTAATTATTCTGCAGCTCAGTTCTTACTAACTAATATGATTAGAATGCATGAAAGCTTGTTTCACATGAAATTCCTGCAGCTTCTTCTTCCGGCATGTTTTACAATTGAAATCAATGTCTCTTATATAGACGAGTAAATCATTTTCTTCTCCACCAATAGATTTTTCCGCTTAACCACATTCATAGATTTTTCTGCTTCAAACTTTCTTGGCACTTGTGTCAATAACACATTTTAATCTATTCTGTTAGATCTTCCTTTAATTTTGTTAGTCGTCGATCTGTGTAACAAACATTATCTGTTACCTTGATGTTATACACTTGCCAGCTTATCAATCTTATCGGCTAAACTAATCATTTGGTTCATTATGTTCCACTCAGTTAACAAAGAAATGCATCGGTGAACACTGCTTGGTTAATACTATGGTCAGTATACACTACACTCCATCAGTGTATACTAGAAATGCTTCATTTACTGACAACACTGATTTGTGTCTTTCAGCTCTATACTTCATCATAGATGAATGCAACATAATAAAGTTGATATCATCAAGTCATAGACTCATCAACAAGTTACTCAATGTGTTCCTTATCCTCATCTATCATGTACATCTTTCCTCATGTAGGTTTATCTGTTCTTCATCTCTTTCACCTTTCTTCAGATGTCTTGATATGGTAACTTACAAGATAAGTGCTATCAAATTAGTTGACAACAATGACAACATAATACTAATTTAATCATATTACATATCTAATCAACAACTCCTCAGTGATCTTTAATCATAGATTCTTCAATCAGATTGCAAATCAGTTGTAGTTCAATAATCTCTCCCTTTGGCATTGATGGCAACTCAAGTAATATGAAATGTACCATACACATACCAAACATATATTCTACAACTTTGTGAATAAAATGTTGTAAGTTGAATAGACTTAATATGTTTAATCACTACTTTACTAAACCAACATTAACTAATACAGCTTTACCATTCTGTAGTTGGGATCTTCTTTTTAGTTCTCTTGTTCCTTCTTTTGTTCTTTGTAACTGATCTTCAATATTCTATCTCATTCAGATTGTCTCTCCCTTAGATAGTTCTTGTCGGTTCTTGTTCCTTTTCATATTATCTATCTCTCCCTTTGACAGCAATGCCAAAGAAACAAATAAACAATTAGCTCTGTAATAGCCAAGTAACTCTTTGGTGTCCATTACTTCCTTGGTATCTCTGTATACTAATATCCCAATTGGTTCAAGTTCACCAGACTTAATCACAACCTTGAACAAAATTCAAAGTGTGAACTATGCTGCATCAACATGTATGATCTTCTAATAAAAATAAGTTGATGCAACAACCAGATCACCTTAGTGACCAATAGACAAGGGACGGACCCCAAGTCTAGTCCTCAAATATTCAAATGTGTCCTTCGGTAGTGGCTTTGTGAAAATATCAGCAAGTTGTTCTTTAGATGTGACAAATTCTAACTTCACTTTCTTTTCTTGCACTTGTTCTCTTAAGTAATGATACTTAATAGATATATGTTTTATCTTAGGGTGCATCACAGGATTCTTTGAAATATTAATTGCACTAGTGTTGTCACAATATATAATCACTGGGTCAGTGATTACCTCATTCATTCCTTCCAACACTTGTTTGATATATGCAATGTTTGAATAGTTAGTAGCAGCAACAGCATACTCTGCTTCAGTTGTAGACTAAGAAATACAATCCTGCTTTTTACTTGTCCAGGTTACAAGTCTCTCACCAAAGAAGAATGCTCCTCTAGTGGTGCTTTTTCTATCATCCACATTTCCAGCCCAATCAGCATCAGTATAAACTTTCAATTCAAACTTCCCTTCCTTAGGATACCATAATCCATAATTCTTTATTTTCTTCAAGTATCTTAAGATTCTTTTTGTAGCTATCATGTGTGATTCTCTAGGATTAGCAGAAAATATTGCAACAATACCCACAACATGTGCTATATCTGGTCTACTATGAACTACGTACATTAACTTACCAATCATGGATTGGTAAAGTTTTTGGTTTACCTCTGTAGTTTCATCCTCCTTTGACAATTTTCATCTAGTAGCCATCGGTGTTCCCATAGGTTTAGCATCTTCCATGCCAAATGTCTTCAATACTTCCGTTATGTATTTAGATTGTGTGATGAATATCCCATCACTCTGCTGAATCACTTATAGTCCAAGAAAGAACTTAATCTCTTCCTACATAGACATTTCAAATTCCTTTTGCATTTCATCAGCAAATGCCTTGCAGACAAGATCGGAGCCTCCAAAAATAATATCATCAACAAATATTTCAACAATGATAATTGTATCATCAGTATCACCTTTCACATACAGATTGATGTTTTCACTTGTTCTAACAAATCGAATACTTAACAAGTAAGTATGCAATCTTTCATACCATGCTCTCGGTGCTTGCTTTAAACCATATAAAGCTTTATGTAATCTACATACCATGTCTTTATTATCGAGATCAATAAATCCTTCAGGTTGTTCAAGGTAGACTTCTTCTTCAAGTATACCATTTAAAAATGTTGACTTCACATCCATTTGATAGACTTTGAATTTCTTGTGTGCAGCATATGCAAGTAGCATTCTAACTCCATCTAATCTAGCAACAAGTGAAAATGTTTCACCATAGTCAATGCCTTCTTCCTGTGCATATCCCTTGCATACCAATCTAGCTTTATTTCTTGTGACTTCACTATTTTCATTCAATTTATTCTTGTATATCCACTTAGTACCAATAACATTCTTATCTTTTGGTCAGGGTACTAAGGACCAGGTTTTGTTCTTCTCTATTTGCTCTATTTCCTCCTTCATTGCATTAACCCATTCTTCATTCTCTAATGCAACTTTCACAGTTTTAGGTTCAAATTCACAAATTAGACATGTACCTTGTCTTGTTTTGCTTCTAGTTTGCATTCCAGCATGTCTTTCTCCAATGATTTGTGTTTCAGGATGGTGTCTTCTGACAAAACTAGCCAGAACTCAGTTTCTTCTTTCTTGCTCATCTTGTTCAGGGTCATTTTCTTGCTCGGCAGCTTCTTCATGTTCATCGGTTTGTGGTGCCTATTGTACTACATTATTTCCCTCCTGACCAGTTGACACAACTTGCGGCATCAGTAGATACTATGGATGTTCAATGTAAGTAAATCTACCATAGTCTTCCAGTTCCTTTGTACTTTCCTCTATATACTTGTCATCAAACTCATCAACACGAGCATTAGTACTTTCAACTATCTTATTTGTAGCTTTATTCAAACATTTATATGCTTTACTTGTAGTGGAATATCCCAGATATATCCCTTCAATGTTGGAAATTTGGCTGAAGTGAGTACATAGATGTTGTCATTATGGAAACATATGATCCACATTAAAAGTGCACAAGTCAGAGAGCAAGTATGGTAGATCACAATGCAAATTTGTCTAAGTGTGAGACAGTGTTTTTGCAGTGTACCAGGATACAATTTTGGTTTGCGATGTTGACTGGAGAAATTTCAATGCTTGCGCACTTGAACATAGATGCTATGATGGCTATTGATGACCCATCTCAGAGTGCAAGTTAGTACGGAATGTACGGAATTAGTTATGGCAGTTTTACCAAAGACAGTGTTAAGCTGACAGGTCAGAATAAGAAGACAGAATTGGTAAAGAGCTAAGGGATTATTTTGTTTACCAAAATAATGACTTAACAATATAAAGGGATGACATCCTAGATGTTTACCCTCAGATAAAAATATATGGAAGCTGACCATGTAAATTTATTAGCCTTAATAACTTGTATATATGTAATTGTAATTGTAAGAATGAATGAAGAAGTGTAATATGGTGATGAAGTGTAATATGGTTATGATATGATATGATGTGAATGTAAGAGCAGTGAAGAAGACATTGATGCAAGAAGTATAATGTTATGTACCTTAATCCATTTTTGTAATTAGTATACATTGTATATTACTTGTCTGGGCAGTGGGCTCATCTTGTAATCAAATTTTGTATCTACAACTCCTAACAGGGTTGAGGCTTCTAACAAGGCCTATAGTCCCTTAGCTAGGACTGATACAAAATACATATGTACTAGACTCCTAATAGGTTCAATATCATTAACAAGATACTTTTGATTAGTGGATCTTTGTGGGTACCATCCCCACCGGGGTTTTCCCTTGGCCAAGGTTTCCTCAAGAACATATCATGTGTTATGAGTTCTTTATTGTTATGCATATTATTTAGTTTCTTATGTTATGCATGTATAAAGATAATCTATTATATCCATAAGTGGGAAAAAGATAAAGTTTGTAGAATACTGATTCACCCCCCCCCCCTCTCAGTATTCCCTATTTCTAACAATTTGTATCAGAGTGTAGTTACTCGGAAAAGAATCATTCAAGGAAAGCCTAGCAGCTTGAGTAAGATCTCTATGGATATGGATCAACTACAGAAGAATCTTGATGAAGCTCTTGAATAGATTGGTATGCTTACTAATGAAAGAAACACTTTGTAAAGGAAATATGATGATGCAAAGAACCTTATTGAGAAATTGAAAAACAAGATAGAAGATTTGAGATCTGAAAAGGAATCTGAAATTCTTATTGAAGATTGTGATAGCAAGTTGGAAAAAGAAAATGAGATCCTTAAGCATGAATTGAAGATAGTAAATTTGAGGCTTAGTTTGAAAGATGGAAATAGAAAAAATGAAGTAAATTTGAAATCTGAGAATGAAAGTCTAAAGACTGAAAATGAAGAACTGAAATCTAAACTTGAAAAAGTGACATCCGAATTTGAGAAAGTAAATGTGCAGTATGCAGAACTTGAGAAGTATAATAAGATTGTGAAAGGTGAACTGACTCAATCCAAACAACAACTTGAAAGGCTATATTCAAATAGTGAGAAGATCAATGAACAAGTTTATTTTGGAAAACCATCCTATGATAAGACTGGACTTGGATTTAATATATTCAGAACAAATGATGAAAGCAAGAAACCAGATCTGAAGACATCAGAGAGCATAGATGAGAAGAAGCCTGATGAGATCAACAAATCTGAAGATGCACCTAAAGAAGAAGGAAAATCATCAAAGAAAGAGGAATCACCCAAAGGTATGCAAAGAGAATTCAAAGGTAGATGTTTTCCTTGTAATACTATTGGTCATATGAAAAGAGATTGCACAGGTAAACAGTTTAAACCTCTTAATGGTTATTGTTATAATTGTCATGGTTTTGGACATAGAGCTATTGAATGTAGAAGACCTAAAGTTATGGAGAATAATTATGGTAATAGAATGTTTAGGAATACTAACAATGCAGATAAGAGACCTACTGAAGACACGAACAAAAGAAATGAAGTAGTGTGTTATAGATGCAACAAAGTTGGACACATTGCTAGAAATTGTAGGTCACAGATTAATCAGCAAGGACAGAGATATGGGAATAATGGAATTGTTTGTCAGATATGAAATAGGATTGGACATACAACAAGGTTTTGCAGAATGTACAATGGAACTTATCATCTGAACCCTAACCCTAGAAACAATGCAAGAAGGAATGAAGATACAAGTAACAGACAGAAAGATTGTTGTAGCAATATAAATGAAGTGAAGAATGTTAAAGGAATAGATCAAGAAGGCATAATCAACATGGAAGGTAATCAGATAGGTGAAGTATTAAGTGGTAAGAATGAATCCTTACCTGACCTATCCCTAAGCACTTAATTTATGTAAATTAAAGTAGATTAGGAACTTAGATTTAGTGTAGAAGTAGATTTATGATGAACTAAGTCTTGCATAGTTAATAGAATGTATATTATGATGTACTAATGCTATGGTTAAGAATGCAAAATAAAATATTATGTTTTTTGAGATTGCAAGAAGTTTTGAGTTTTGCAGGTTAACAGGAATAACTTTTGAAAAGAAGCGGCAAAAGAATTGAATGCGATGTCAGAATTAAGTATGATTGAAGTCATAAAAGGTTATGATCGATGTTATTTGATTGTCAAAGAAAGTTAAAGTATCAAGGAGATCAAAAGCAGAGATCATAAGTGTTTTGCAGAGATTTTGTGAAGGATTTAAGCGCTGAATCTTTGCAAACCCTAGAGTCACGAATTTGAGGTATTTATCTTGACAAATCTTTGAATCGGTATAAAGAATTGGAAGGAAACATGGATACATCTTTGATTCACAACATTAGAGACAAGAACAGACCTAAATTGAAGAAAGAACCAATAGAAGCTTTTGAAGTAGACCCTGAGTTTGCTTTATCATTCGTACCAGACGGAGTTTTGCATTTGGAAAATGTAAAGAGTTATCTTGGATGTAAATTGGAAACAGTAAATGACAGTGATTTTTCAAGTGATTATTAGTATATATATAACTAGGATATGTCATTGAAGCAAGGTTATGAACACTTGAAAAACAATGAAATTGTCACATATGGTTTGCAGTATGAATTCGATAATGAAGAGTGCACAAAGATCATTTTAAGTAGAATTCACAATGGGAAATTCTGGTTAGAAGATAGAGTGATTCACATCATAGCTAACCTAATTCATGAAGTCACCGGTTTATCCAAACTTGGTGCTATCCCTTTAAATCAGAAAAACATGAGGAAGATTGTCATTGACAACACTGGATCATCCTATAATGGTAGAGGTATTGTTATCAGCAAGATTAGACAACATGATATAAGATATCTATGTAAGATTTTGACTATAAAGTTTTGTGCTAATTCGAGAAAAGATGACATGGCAGCTGGCATGGTTCACATTGCCTATTTGATGTGTGTAGACAAAGTTTCTATTGATATGTGTGAGATTTTGAGAATTCAATTGTTTGAGAATTTGGAGAAGATTAAGTCTAAATATGCACAATTTAGATTCTCATCTTTGATTACATATATGTTTTTCCACATTTTGAGAAGATTTCCTTACACAATTGGAAATGATTGGAATGATGGACAGTCTATGATGGAAAGAATAAACAAAGTTTATATAAATCATGTTATTGATAAAGTTAATGAAAGTGTTGTGTTAGTTTTGAAGACATTTCAGAATTTGGTAACTAGTAGATCAAGGATTCCATAGTCACTTGTGGAGAAATATAAGAATGATATTTGTTTCATGATTGACACTGACTTTACTTACATTGAAGTAGTAGAACCCAGAGTTGAATTCATAGACCCTCTTGGCTATGAGATTTTTGAGATTGAGACAGAAGAGTATGTTGGAAGATTACTGAAAAGTAAATTGGACACCCAATGCAGCAGGTTTGGAACTTATGAAGACAACTTTAATTTTGCTAAAGCTAAAATTGAAGAAAAATAGTCTAAGAAAAGAGTTGACAGTACCATAAAGAGATTATTGAAAGACACAAGGATGATAGAAAGAAAATTTTTGGTAGCTAAACAGATAGCAGCAGCATTGAAAGATGTTGGACAGGGAGAAGTCTTGAGTGTAATACCTTTATCTAGTACAGTGCAGAGAAAGCCTACACCAGTTAAAGTGAAAGTAGAAGAACCAGAAAAGGAACAAGTAACACTGAGCAAGAGAAAGAAAGAAATTGCTACTGGACTAGGAAAGAGACAAAAGATTATAGTTCAACCAGTACCAAGAAAGTTTGTAGAAGTTAAAGATGATACTAAGAAGAAATCTTGGAAACCAAAAGTTGAAAAGCTAAATGAGCAGATTATTGAGAATGGAGATTTTGCAAGAATGAATAAATATTATGATCTTTATGATTATTCTGATAAACTTAATTTGGAGAATGCTATTGTGAAGCATATGATTTTGGCAGATAAGAAATTTGACTCTATTCAAGGTCAAATACCTGTTGAATTGTTTACTAAACTTATTAATAGAAAATAGAGAGCATCTGAGGAAGACAAAACTATAAGAGAGAATCTTGTGAGAAAGCTTTGTGAAGTGAAAGATGATGATCATTTGAAGCATATTTTGAAGTCCCTTAACACTCTTTTGAGGATTAAGAGGAGAACTATTCAGATCATGGTAGGACAGTATGAGCAAGTGAGAACAGAAACAGAGCAAGCAATAATTAAAGTAATGACAGAAATTATTGGAGAAACTTCAGTTGCAGTAGGACATGCAGTTGATGCTGAACAAGAGGATATTCCCTCTCTTTTAGCTATTAACATTGAAGATGATACAATGGACATTGAAGGTACTAAGGTGACCTTGGACACTGAAGATAATGTATTTAAGAATTTAGATAACATTGTTGACAATTTGGCTCTTGATGAACCGAATAGGACTGAAGAAGTAGTGCAGACTAAATTAGTGAGTGATGAACCTAAAAAGAAAGAAATTCATGCACCCACTCCTGAGGCAAAGAAGAAAGAAATTGGAAATTTTTTTGAAGACTTAGGTAAAGAAGTTGATGATGATGATCAGCTAGAGCTGATTAGTTCTTTGAATAAGATTATTGGAAAGAATAAGAAAGTAAACAATCTAGAAGGAAGTCTGAAGGAACTGATAGAGAAGTTGCAAAGTATTGTAACTACACATATTTTAGAAGTAGATCCTTTGGAGAAAGCCAAAAAGGTACTAAGTGCTTTTGATGATGAGTTTACCAACTTATCAGACATTGCTAAAGTAAGACCTCAAACAGCTTATGAAGCTAAAATGCTTTTAAGTATGAGTTAGAATATCAGAAATGATATTATTAGTCTTGATGTTTGTATCAAAAACTTAAGGAAACATTTGGAGACTGGAAAAGCTTTGTACATACAGTGTACAAAACTTGAGATTTTGACAGCAACAAAGGAGCAGAAAACCAAGGTGAAGGAAGCTGAGATTCAAAATGAATCTAATCTTCTTTCTGGACCCAATGTAAAAGTAAGTGATGTTAAGAAGAAAGTTAGGAAGTTTTATGATGAAATAAGATCATTGCAAGATGAAAAGAATAGGAAATTGAGAAGATTTGAACTTCTGAGAGAGCACACATCTATGAAGTTGAGCATTATTGAGGAACAATTAGAAGAATGTCTTACTGCTAAGACATCATTTCAGAAATTTAATTTTGAGAACCTTCAAGCTTGTCAGATAGCAGCTTATGGATTAAGCACACTTCTGAATGTGGCAGATTCTATCAGAAAGTCATGGGAGAAAGAGTTTGAAGCCATGAAAGTAAATTTTGCAGATTGTGTAGAAAGCCTACCAGCTTTGCAATAAGTAAATGGAGGTATAATTTTTTTGGGGGGTTACAATTTTGTAATCCTCCCTACTTTATTTTGTCATTGTTGTCAAAGGGGGAGTGATTGTAGTAGAGTAGAAAATTGTTATGTATATGAGGATTGATACTCTTAGGGGGAGTATTGTATGAAGTTTTGTATTGGAAAGTATATTTTGAGGAGTTATAAGGATAGTATACATATTCTATACTATGGCCAGAATTTTGTTATACATTTTGAGATTTTGACTTGTACACTTAGCCAATTTTCTCATATGTTGCCATCAATGACAAAGGGGGATATTGTTGGCAATTTGGATGAAGTGAGTACATAAATGTTTTCATTATGGAAACATATGATCCACATTAAAAGTGCACAGGTCAGAGAGCAAGTATGGCAGATCGCAATGCAAATTTGTCTAAGTGTGAGATAGTGTTTTCGCAGTGTACCAGGATATAGTTTTGGTTTGCAATGTTGACTGGAGAAAGTTTATTGCTTGCACACTTGAACATAGATTCTATGATGGCTACTAATGACCCATCTTAGAGCATAAGTCAGTACAGAATGTACTCAGAATTAGTTATGGTAGTTTTACCGAAGACAGTGTTATGCCGACAGGTTAGAATAAGAAGACAGAATTGGTAAAGAGTTAAGGGATTATTTTGTTTACCAAAATAATGACTTAACAATATAAAGGGAAGACATCCTAGATGTTTACCCTTAGATAAAAATATATGGAAGCCAACCATGTAAAGTTATTAGCCTTAATAACTTGTATATATGTAATTGTAATTGTAAGAATGAATGAAGTGTAATATGGTGATGATATGATATGATGCAAATGTAAGAGTAGTGAAGAAGACATTGATGCAAGAAGTATAAGGTTATGTATCTTAATCCATTTTTCTAATTAGTATACATTGTATATTACTTGTTTGGGCAGTGGGCTCATCTTGTAATCAGATTTTGTATCTACAACTCCTAACAGGGTTGAGGCTTCTAACAAGGCCTATAGTCCCTTAACCAGGATTGATACAATATAAATATGTAATATACTCCTAACAGGGTCAATATCCTTAACAAGATACTTTTGATTAGTGGATCTTTATGGGTACCATCCCCACCGGGGTTTTCCCTTGGCCAGGGTTTCCTCGGGAACATATCATGTGTTATGAGTTCTTTATTGTTATGCATATTGTTTAGTTTCTTATGTTATGCATGTATAAAGATAATCTGTTATATCCATAAGTGAGAAAAAGATAAAGTTTGTAGAATACTGATTCACCCCCCCCCTCTCAGTATTCCCTATTTCTAACATTCATCTCCTTTAGAATCAAATTTTCCATTTCTCTCATCTTTCAAAATAAAGCATTTACTTCCAAAAATTTTGAAATAACATATAGTAGGTTTATGTCCAAACCATAGTTCATAAGGTGTTCGATTGGAGTCCTTCTTCAGTTGTACTCAGTTAAGAACATACACAACAGTACTAACAGCTTCCCTCCAATATGTCTAAGAAACTTTCTTCTATATCATCAATGTTCTTACACAGCCAATTATAGACCTGCTCCTCCTTTCAGTAATGCCATTTTTTTGAGGTGTTCTTGGTGTAGATACCTGTCTTTTGATTCCATGCACATTAGAAAAATTAGTAAATTCATCAAAGATAAATTCACCTCCTCTATCAGATCTTAAGCATTTTATTTCTTTTCCAGTTTCTTTCTCTACCTTAGCTTTATACCACTTAAACATTTTGAAAGCTTTAGATTTTTCTTTCAAGAACATAATAGTCATTAGTCTAGTATAGTCATCAACAAAAAGAATAAAATATCTATCACCATAATAACTATGAGTTCACATAGGACCACATAAATCGGTATGAACCAACTCAAGTATCTTTTTTATTGAGTAGTCTTTTCTTTTGAAACTAGACTTAGTCATTTTACCTCTTTGACATTCATGGCACATGGCATGATCAGGTTTTGTCAAGTTAGCAGTCCTCTAACTCTTTTCATTCTACTAGTTTTGATCATGTTGTCAAAGTTCACATGGCATAACCTTCTATGCCACAACCAATCATCTTCATCCTTTATTAACAAACAAGAAGACTAATCCATATCAAGATAAAATAGATTACCTCTAGATTATGTACCAGTTCTGACAAGTCTTCCTCCATCATCATAGATCTTCACCTTTTTGCTCTCAAAATCCAGTCAGTGGCCTAAATTGTTCAGCTGAGCCACACTTAATAGATTATAGTTTAGTCCATCTACCCAATATGCATTTTCACATTGTAATCTGTCATTGATCATTAGTGAGCCTTTACTTCTTATTGTACAAGGTGCATCATTTCCCATTCTTATAGATCCTCCATTATATTCAACAAGATGATCAAACTTCTCTACATCACCAGTCATATGATGTGTACAGCCACTATCTATGATCCATGTATCATTTATGCTTACTTTAGAGATTAGTGATGTCTCTTCATGTTTCTCTTCTTCCTCTGAATCATCTTTCATAGCAACAAATACAACTTCTATATCATCATCAGAATCAGATTCAGTTTCAATATCTTCGGCTATGTAACATACCTTTTTGCCTTTTTCATCTCGATTGTCTATGTTGTTGTGTCAGTAGCCTCTGTTGACTCTCCTCCCATAGCTTCCTTCAGATCAGTCTTTGGATCTATCATCATCTTTCTTCTAAGGACATCTATCAATGATGTGACCAACTTCTTTACAATTAAAGCATGCCAAAGGTAGCTTACCTCTATACCTTCCTTTTCCTTTGGGCAATCTTCTAGCCATAAGTTCTTCAAGCTCATCAAGTTCATCATCGGTATTGTCATCACTATCACAATTCATACTATTCCAGCTAGACTTTCCAATCTTCAAAGAAGACATGAAAGAGGATTCAACAAAAGGAACAACACTATTATCATAATTGTTTAATTTAAAGGTTGTAAGTTTACCAATCAAAGTGTCAAGAGTAAGGTTGGATGTAGCTCTTGTTTCATGAATTGCAAAAATCCTGATTGCATTTAAACTGGTAGCAAAGTTTTGAGAATCTTGCTTATCATCGTTTCATCATCAATTATTCTATAAGATGCTCTGATAGCATGTACCACCTCTTTGAGTCTATTTGAATACTGGACAATGTTCTCACCTTCTTTCATTCTCATATCATCAAATCTGCCTCTTAGGCTTTCAGATCAGGCTCTTTTGACATTCAGATCTCCACTGTATATTTGTGTTAACTTATCCCACATTGCTTTGGCAATTATGCATGTCTTAATATCTTCAAATTCAGTGCTGGTACAACCAGCAGCAAGTTCCATCATAGTAACATTGTCTTCATGCTTGTCCTTCAATTGATCAAGAGTCAAGAGACCAGTGGGCGGTTGTATGTAGCCATTCTCCATCAGATCTAGTGTAGAATTCCCAATTCCAGATATGCGCAACTTCATTCTACTTTGCCATACTGTGAAGTTCTCTTTGTTCAGTTCTGGTACTTCCCTCTTATACATCTTGAGACCTTTGTGCTTAAGTCCTTAAAACTCTATTCCAAGCAACCAACACTCTGATACCAATTGTTAGAATAATTGAGAGGGGGGGAATCAGTTATCCAGTGTCCCAAAACAAAAAGTATAATCCAAAACAACTTCTTTTATTTCTACTCCTCGGTAAATAATAAATACTTTCACTATTTGTGCTTTTACCGATTACGAGTCAAATACTATAACAGTTACTGATCAAATCTAACATGTAACATGTAAAGAATGATAACAAACAAATATCACAATCAACACATAACACAAGAGATTTAACGTGGAAACCCTATAAAGGGAAAAACCACCTGGGACCGGCAACCCAAAATTGTTCACTCTTCTGAAGTGAGGTCGGTTAAGACCCAACCCTGTTAAAGGTTACAAACACACTATCAGGTGTGACCTTGTTAGAGGATTTTAGACTAGAAGTTATCATCCAACCAATCATTCACTATGGGATTGACAGGATAACAATGTTCATTCTATGAATGATACATCATAAGACTTTCAGAGTTCACTCGGTTAAGAGATTTTGACTGTATACAATGGTTAAATATGTAACAGTAAATGACCTGCCCTAATACAACTTCAATTGCAGATTATAGATCAATATTCAGTCCATAGAAATCCTTCTGATCAATATTTCACTTCAGATTCAATAGTGTATCAACTTACTGTCCGTTGGTAATTGCTCTTTGTAGCTCGGTAATTATTTTATAGCTCAGTTCTTACTAACTAGTATGATCAAAATGCACAAAAGCTTGTTTCACATGAAATTCCTGCAGCTTCTTCCGCCGTCTTTTACAATTGAAATCAATGCCTCTTATATAGATGAGCAAATCATTTTCTTCTCCACCATTAGATTTTTCCGCTTAACCACATTCATAGATTTTTCCGCTTGAAAATTTCTCAGCACTTGTGTTAATAACACATTCCAATCTATTCCGTTAGATCTTCCTTTAATTTTGTTAGTCGTTGATATGTGTAACAAACATTATCCATTACCTCAATGTTATACACTTGCCAGCTTATCAATCTTATCGGCTAAACTAATCATTTGGTTCATTTTTTTCTGCTTGGTTAACAAAGAAATGTGTCGGTGAACACTTCTTGGTTAATACTACGGTCGGTATACACTACACTCCATTGGTGTATACTAGAAATGTTTCATTTACTGACAACACTACTTTGTGTCTTTCAACTCTATACTTCATCATAGATGAATGCAACATAACAAAGTCAATATCATCGAGTCATAGACTCATCAACAAGTTACTCAATGTGTTCCTTATCCTCATCTGTCATGTACATCTTTCCTCATGTAGATTTCTTTGTTCTTCATCTCTTTCACCTTTCTTCAGATGTCTTAGTATAGTAACTTACAAGATAAGTGTTGTCAAACTAGTTGACATCAATGATAACATAATACTGATTTAAGCATATTACATATCTAATCAGAAACTTCTCAGTGATCTTTAATCACAGATTCTTTAATCAGATTCCAAATCAGTTGTAGTTCAACATTCTCGAGTATCAATTTTTAGCCAATTTCACGCCAAACATGGAGTTTTTCATCTTGCATGGTTCTGTATGATGAAATGGGGCCTTGCTAAGTTAGTATCATGTTCTTGGATCATGCATGGACCTAAATGTAACTTTTCATTAAGTTTTGTTCATTCTTTCAATAGTTTTGGATTACTCTTCCAAGCTGGACCTATAATGTAATTAAATGTCTGACTCGCTAACTTGTGTCTTAGTTGTCTATATAAGGAGTCTAGATTGATGTAGAAAAAAAATGAGGAAGGATGATTATCAAGATACATCATTGGAGAAAATAAGATTGAGTGCAAGTTGTGATTTTGATTTCATAATTCATTATGTAAGGCCGAAACCCAGAAGGCCTCACAGTCAGGCATGTTGAAAGATTTAATATAATTACTCTATTGTTGATGCCAGTTGCTTGTCTCATATCTATTGTTTTTGCATTGATTTCATGTGGTATTCATATTTCTTCTATGTGTAACTCTGAGCGGGGCTTGTTGATTCAAGTGGAGTCAATTCTTCTTGATTCTGCTTGTATTTACCCCGCCCCTATGTCAAGTGGTATCAAAGAAAGTTCTTTCTTTTGGATTGGATCATGGAGAACCTTATTAGATTGGTTGTAGGGTAGCAGATCTAAGATCTAACCTATAACTTACAAAAGGCTATGATCTTGCTAGAACCTGATTGTCAAGATGGTTCGTGGTAGAGGAAATGATAATGCTATCATAGATATGTTGAAGCATATTGCAACTAGGCTTGAAGCTGTAGAGATAGCACAAAGAAGAGGCACATATCTTGAAGATGTTAGTGATGAAGAAGAGGTAGCACCTAATCCTGAACTTGAAGTTGAACAAGATGAGGAAAGAATCTTGAGAGTTTTGTCTAAGGCTAACTCCAGACCTACAGCTAAAGTTGCTTGTTATGATCAAAGACTTGAGATCGATGTACTTTTGGATTGGATCTCTAAAATGGATAAATACTTTGAGTAAGAAGGTACTCCTAATAATAAGAAGGTTAAGATAGTAGTCACAAAGTTGAAAGGTCATGCATCTCTTTTGTGGGATCATTTGCAAACTGAGAGACAGAAGAGAGAAAAAGAAAAGATCAAGATATGGATGAAGATGCTTGGAAAGATGAAGAAGAAGTTTCTTCTAGCTGATTACCAAGTTAGTTTGATGAGAAAAATGCAAAATTTGAGACAAAGGGACATGAGTGTGAAAGAATATACAGAGGAATTTTATAAATTGTATATCAGAGTTGGACATGTGGATGATGAAGTTGAGAAGGTGGCTAGATACTTGAATGGTTTGAGGACATCAATTCAAGATGAGAACAATTATGTTAAAATAGATAGTGTGGAAGAAGCATACCAATTTTATTTGAAGGCAGAAGAGAGATTGATAAAAAGACATGATCAAAGATAGAGAGGAAGAGGTTGCAGATTTCAAAGAAGTATAGGTAGATCTTATGGAGAAAGTAGCAGATCTGACAATGCAATACAAGATAAAGGATGGAAAGATTAACCTACTAGTAGAAGAGGTAATTACTCTAGAGGTAGCTATACTGGTTACTCTAGGAATAACAATAATGGGAAAAGAGAAGATAAATCTTGGTTTAGAGGTACTTGTTACAAATGTGGTGAAGAAGAACATAGAGCATTTGAATGTACTAACTCTGGAAAGAAGACTCGAGGTAATGGAAGAAACAATTTGGCTTGTGAAGAAGTTGAGGAATTATCTAATGAACCTGAACATGGTGAGAACTTGATGCTAAGAAGGATATTGCTGAATGGAGAAGTTGACGAGGAACCTAATCTAAGGAAAAGTTTTTTCAGAACCAGATGTAAGATTACAGGTAAGTGTTGCAAGGTAATCATTGATAGTGGAAGTTTTAATAATTTAGCATCCAAAGAGCTGGTTAACACATTGTAGTTGTAGAGATTGAGACATCCTAAGCCTTACCATATTGCTTGGATCCAGAAGGAAGATAAACTACTTGTAAGTGAACAATGTCGTGTTAAATTCAAAATTGGGAATTATCATGATGAAGTCATGTGTGATATTATGCCTATGGATTGTTGTCATATTCTTTTGGGTAGACCTTGGCAGTATGATAGGAAAGCTTTGCATGATGGAAGATTGAATCAATATACTATTTGGATGGATGGAAAGAAACAAGTATTATTGCCTTTGGTAGAGAAGTTTGATGAAGGTCACTGTCCTATAGTCTGAGTATGCTTGGTTGAGGGTAAAAAGTTTGCAGGAGAAATGAAAGAACATAATATAAATGTTTTTCTTTAATTCCAAGGAAAACTGAGAAACAAGATGAATTAGAACATGCACCTGAGGTTAGACCTTTATTGACTGAATTTCATGACATCATTTTTGATAATGTACCTGATGGTTTGCCTCCCATGAGAAGTATTTAAGTCACTGTATGGATTTGATACCTGGAGATAGTTTTCCTAATAAAGCACCACATAGGTTGACACTTGATGGAAAGATTGAGTTAAATAGACAAGTGCAAGAATTGATTGAGAGAGGTTTGATTAGGGAAAGTTTGAGTCCTTGTGCAGTACCTGTCATATTAGCACCGAAAAAGAATGGAGAATGTTATTGGAAAGTTGACTATACTGATGTATATGACTATGATTTAGTGTTGGCATTATGGAAACAAAGTCATATGAAGTTATGGAGTCAACACAAGTAGTTAGAACATCAAAAATTGACTAAGTATGAAAGAATGGATAGTTAGTAGAGCACCAGGTGAACAGAGCATCAACACATGTGGGTATGACAAAGTTATGACATGCACCCTTGAAGATAAACTTATTGGTATGTAGTTATTCTAAGTCTATGAGCACATGATCAGATCAGTCAGTATGATGAAGATACAGCTGGGTGAAGTGACATAGTCAGTGAGTGGTAGAATAGAACAAAGTATGGAGCTGACTATTTGTATTTTGATTAGCGATCATAAAAATTGTTTTGTAAAGGCTATGTGCCTATTGTATTTAGGTCATAGACATGTTAATATGATTATATGTAAACACACTTGAGCCAATTCAATTGGAAGCATTGTATGTAATTAGTTATAGGCCAACTTGATAAAGAGTTTTGTATGCGCATATAAATAAGACATGCACCCTTGTAATTAAGCATGGTATGAGTCAGAGAGATTAGTAGAAGTAGAGAAGAGTATGTGAAGAGAAGTTGAGATGTTTTAATGCTTTACAAGAGGCTAAAGCATCAGCACACCAAAGGAACTAATCAGACAAGTAGTGTCATAGGAACAGCTCACCAAGATCTAGATATAGTGTGTATCTGTTAAACCAAAAGGTTGTAGCCTTCACCCCTTAGAGAAATGTGCTCCCGGACAATGTGTCCTCACCCCTAATAGGGTTAATTGTAAAAGACTCCTAACAGGGTCTGACCCTTGACCAGGTCACTGTACTAAAAGCATTGTAAAGAACAAATCCTAACAGGGTTGCAAGGTCTCGTAACATGGATCATAAGACACTAGTGCAATTCTTAGTGGGTGTAATTCCCACTAAGGTTTTTACCTATTTGGGTTTCCCCATAATTATATTTGGTGTTATGTGTTATGGTCATTTATCTTACTTGCATTGATATTCAGTTCAGTACTTAAGCAATAAAGTTAAGATTCAAGATATCAGAAAAAGTAATAATATATAGAACACTGATTCACCCCCCCCCCACACACTTAGTGTTCCCATTCCTAACAATTGGTATCAGAGCTCTGGTCCTCAGCAAAGAAGTTTAACCACTTGAGGAGATCATGGATAAGGGAGAAGTGAAATATCTAAAGAAGAATCTTGAAGAAACTCTTGAAGACTTGGATAGCTCTAAAAAATAAATTGAAGAACTAAAATCAGAAGTTGCTAAATCTAAAGTTTTCATCAAGAAACTAAGAAAAGACTTTAAATATTGTTCTATAAGTGATTTAGAGAAAATGGTCAAAAATCTGAATGAGGAAAACACATCTCTAAAAGATCAGATTGAAGAGTTAGATGAAAAGTTAATGAACAATTAGGAAGCCTATGAAGAACAGGTCAAAGAAAATAAGCAGTTAGATGAAGAACTAAGGAAAGAAAACATGAAAATCTTGGAGTTAGAGAACATCAAGAAAAAGATGGAATTTGAAATAACTGAGGCAAAGAATCATATTGACAAGTTGCACACAAGCAAGGATCTAATAGAATCACAGTTGTATGCACAAAAGATTAAAGGAGACACCAGTGGTATTAGATTCAATGAAGCACAAAATCATATCAATGACATGCGAGCAAGAAAGAAAGCATTAGAAGAATTTGCAGAAGCTAAGCAGATAGAAAATCATACAGAAGTTGAAGTTGAACCATCTAAAGATGAGCGCAAGCCAGTAAACAAAACCTATTATGCTTGTAACAAGAATGGTCACATAGCAAGAGATTGTAAAGAGGTAAGACCTTTCAATGGCTATTGTTAATATCATGCAATAAGTTTGGTCACAGAGCTATGAATTGTAGATAAAATCAAAGAAATCAGAATCAACAAAATCAAAGAAGTCATCCACAACATAATGTAAGAAGTCATCAGAACATCACATGTCAGATATGCAATTATGTTGGTTAGACAGCCAGACAGTGCAATATGGTAACCCACATGAATGCACCGAGGAATATTAGGCCTCCAATCATTTTTCACTCATGTAACAAAGATGGACACATCTCTAGGTTCTGTAGAACAAAAGCACAAAGATAGGAAAGCCCTAAAAAGCCAAAAGGATCAATATTGGATGAACCAGGAGAAGTCAAGTTTTTGCAAGCCACAGAAGATGCAAGATGGATTTGGAAGGAAGAAAAGAAGGACAATGTTGATTAAATAGTTGAGGATGCATTCGCAATGGATGCACCTCCTATTTGTGGTTAAAATGACCGTCATGGTCATAGGGGGAGCTAGATTAGCTTTAGACCCCTGGACAGTTGGTATACTCACTCTCAAAGTAAGCACCTTGGACTACAATTATTTGGAGACTATGTGATGTAGTATGCAAGAGCCCACTGTCTAATTGATAGTAGAAACATAACAAAATTCGCAGTTGCATTCTATGTTTATGTGACAAGCATTAATGGCAGAAAAACTACTTTATAGTCACTGAAGATTCATTGTTCACACATGTGCAATCAAGATTGAGTGTTTGGAGATCACAAGAGTTATAGCAATTAAATTGAGAAGTATTGTAGTTGGATTTATCAACAAAGAAGGAAGATAGATTGTTGCAAGCCCTAGTTTAGACGCGACAATTCAAAAACCCTTACAGACATATTTGAGGGATATACCAAGTAAGTTATGGCTACTCTAGTCATTTATGATGTTGTTGAAAGGGAAAGATATATAATCAATAAGCATCCATTCAAATCCACCCTAGATGACCTAGAAGGAGCATTTTCTAGAACCCCAATGGGCGTTATGCACGTAGAAGACATACACGCATACGTATATTGCAAGAAGGAACCAATTGGTTTGGAAAGAATGAGGTCACACCTAGAAACAATGATGAATCCTAAAAAAACTTTTATGGATGAGTTCGCACACCTTGAAAATCAACCAATCATTTAGTATTCCATAGCGTACATGAGTTCTATGAATCTGAATGGATTAAGATCTTGTTGAGCAGAATTCATGATGACCTATTCTGGATAGGTGAAGTTCATGTTTGCATCTTCTCATACCTAATCCATGAGATGACTTGCCTATCAAGAACAGGCTCCATTCTTCATGTTGGTAATGATGTAAGGAAATTGGTTGAGAAGGCTTGTAAGTCTCGCAATGACAAGTGTGGTATGACCATAGAGCCAATTGAAGAAAAAGACATCAAGTTAATGGCTATGATTCTTGGTTATAGGTTTCAAAATGCAAACAAGGTTAATAGTGTGTCCACAGCCACTTTTCTAGCAGCCATCAGAATTGTGAAAGATCATGGTGAATTCAACTTGTGTGAGATCTTGCGCACACATTTGATGGACAACATAAGGGCCATCAAGCATGACAAGACCAAGATATTTAGGTTTGGGTCTCTGATTATCTATATGTACTTTCATATAGTTGGAAAAGTTTCAGACTTATACCTTGATCAGAACATGCCTACAATGCCACAAATATCACTCAAGGCATCAACTGAGAGTACCCTAAAATATTATATGGAGTTAGAGATCAAAACATTCAGGATAAAGATGCAGATGAGGTATAGGATACCTGAGAGAATTGTTGAGAAATACAAAGATAACATTTACTTCATGGTGGAAATAGACATAACTTGTATGGAGGTTGTTGAGCCTAGAACTAAGTGGATTCATCCACTTGGCTATGAAGTGTAGGAGCAAGTTTGGAAGCCTATGCACAAGTTTTACTATCAGCGCTAGAGATCCCAATGAGCCAAGATGGGGAACATATGAGGAAAAGACTAGACAGGTTGATGCAGTCCTAAATAGTGCTGCAACCAAGAGGAAAGCCACAAAAATCACCTCTAAGATTTTGAAGATTCATGGTGTGACCCAAGCAGACCTAGATAAAGCTATAGAAGCTAAGATAGCAATGCAAATTGAGAGCGCATCCACTACTGAAGCCAAATCAGAGAAGACATATGACCCTAAGATGAAGAAAGTAAAAATTGAGAAATCTGATATTCCAAAGGATGATATCACTCCTACACCCATATCTGCAGATGATAGCACTCATGCACTCACTCCTAGAGATACTAATCCACCACAAGAACCAAGTAAAATGCCTAAAAGGAAGAAGAAAACAACTACAATCCATCCATCAGCAAGAGCCACAAGCACCAGAGGCCGAAATGTTCAACCACCTCCTGAGGTAGGATTCCTACCAAATCTTCATGTGTTAAGATCCAGAGTGGTAGAGGAAGGAAGGATTGATCAGATGTCTAAGTTCTATGATAGATATCATGAGGTTGACAAGCCTAAGATTCATGACATGTTGATCAAATATATGATAAAATTCAAGAAGATAGTTCGAGAACTGAAGATAGTAATTCCAGACTAAGTATGGGACATTCTGGATACTTTGAAAAGACAAGCTACTAAAGAAGACTTTAGAATTAGGGAAAAGACACTAGATGAAAATCTTCTAGTGTGTTCAATTGAAGAAAAGGCCCTATTAATGGATTTGGTAAAGCCACACCTGAGAACTAAGATGAGAACACTCCATATCATGAATAAGGATTATGAGTTAATAGCCAAGGAGACTGAAAAAGCCTTTGAGAAGGTGTCCCTTGAATAGCGCATGAAACCAACATCTACGTCCATCACTCAAGAACCTATTGAGAAATCCAAAGTAGTAGAGGGCACAAATGCACCTATGATAGGTGTACAAGACTTGACATCCATAGTGACAACACCCACATAGGCTATGGTATCTGCGCACATGCCTAAAGTCAAGAAAGACACAATAATGATTGATAATGTTGAGATATCCATGTTGGCCATAGATAAGGACTTGGACAAGTTTGAAGAGGCATTTGTGAGCACTAAGAAAGCATAAATTCTTTGTGGTGATAATTCACCCAAGAAGCCAGAAGAAGTATAGATTGAAGACTTAACCGATCAAGAAGAAGAGGAGGAGAAAGAAGAAGAAAAGGAGAGAAAAGGAGAAGGGGAAAGGAGAAAAAAATAAGAAAAATGATCCAACAGATAAGCCATCTATTGAAGTACCTATAAAGTAAAGACAAAAGTGATAGATAACTCACCTCTCACTCCATCAGTGTCATTGTTGTCAAGTTTGACCCCTGACACATCAAATCTAAACTCATGGGGAGAAGAAGACTTAATTAAAATTAGTGTGCTTACAATGGAAAAGGAAAAAGAAAAACAACTTATGAGGAATCCTTTGTTTGTTGAGTTAGTCAAAATTCTAAATAGCCTATTTCCTGCAGACAAGAAAGTGTCAAGCATACACTCAATAGATGATGTTAGTAACATCCTGACAAGCTTCAAGGAAAACTTATCTTGCCTAGAAGAATCAGTAGCTAAGGTGGCAGAAGGAAAATATCATAAGAAGAGATTAAATGTGCTGACAGAAAACTTTTCACTTGACCTAAGCTCTTTGAAAGTTGGTCAAACCTTGTTAAAAGACTTTGCAGCCAAGAGAAGAAGGATTATAGCAGACTACATGAATAAGGATAAGCTTACCACAGATCTTTCCAAGAAAATAAAAGATGTTGAAGCTATGATGACACCTATGAGTAAATCAGTATTGGATCCCTCACAAGATGTAAATATGTGCAATAATGTCTACCAAGGAGAAGTGGATAAGATAGAGAACGCAGAGCAAGAAGTAACCAAGATAAGGGCTAGGAAATCACAGTTGAGACATGCACTTGCACCCTCCTTAGATGTGTTAAATCAGAATATCAAGGAGATCGATGCCACTATGGTGACATATGATCAAGGTCCTAGCTCAGATTTGGAGAAGATGGAGAATTTGACATATGCTTTGTGCGCCCATCTCCAGACTATAAATGCACTGACAATATTTTAGCAGCAAGAGATCTAGAACCTAAAGATAGCATATCCGGATGTACTCACCTTGTAAGCATTTGTAGATACACCTTTTTGAGAACCTTTGTCATTAATGTCAAAGGGGTAGTAGAGTGTACAAAGGATAATATGGAGGTTTGTATATAATATAAAGGGAAGTAAAGTATATAGTAGAAGGGAGATATAAGTTAGAGTATTTGTTAGAAAATTTTGTGTAAAGATACAGTTAGTAACTTGGCCATATTCCTTTGTTGCCATTAATGATAAAGGGGGAGATTATCAGAAAGTTGACTACACTAATGTATATGACTATGATTTAGTGTTGTTATTGTGGCAACAAAGTCATATGAAGTTATGGAGTCGGCACAAGCACTTAGAACATCAAAAATTGACTAAGTATGAAAGACAAGATAGTTAGTAGAGCACCAGGTGAACAGAGCATCAACGCATGTGCATATGACTGAGTTATGGCATGTGCCCTTGAAGATAAGCTTATTCATATGTAGTCATGCTAAGTCTAAGAGTTCATGATCAGATGAGTCAGTATGATGAAGATACAGCCAGATGAAGTGACACAATTAGTGAGCGGCAGAACAAAATAGAGTATGGAGCTAACTATTTGTATTTTGATTAGCGATCATAATATTGTTTTATAAAGCCTATGCACCTATTGTATTTAGGTCATAGACATTTTAATATGATTATATGTAAACACACTTGAGCCAATTCAATTGGAAATGTTGTATGTAATTAGTTATAGGTCGACTTGATAAAGAGTTTTGTATGCGCATATAAATAAGACATGCGCCCTTGTAATTAAGCATGGTATGAGTCAGAGAGATTAGTAGAAGCAGAGAAGAGTATGCGAAGAGTAGTTAAGATTTTGTAGTGCTTTACAAGAGGCTAAAGCATCAGTGCACTAGAGGAACTGATTAGATAAGTAGTGTCACATCAATAGTTCACCAAGATCTAGATATAGTGTATATTTGTTAAACCAGAAGGTTGTAGCCTTCACCCCTTAGAGAAGTGTGCTCCTGGATAGTGCGTCCTCACCCCTAATAGGGTTAATTGTAAAATACTCATAATACGGTCCAACCCTTGACTAGGTCACTGTACTAAAAGCATTGTAAAGAACAACTCCTAACAAGGTTGCGAGGTCTCCTAACAGGGATCATAAACCACTAGTTCAGTTCTTAGTGGGTGTCAATTCCCACCCAGGTTTTTACCTATTTGGGTTTCCCTGTAATCATATTTGGTATTATGTGTTATGGTTATTTATCTTACTTGCATTGATATTCAGTTCAGTACTTAAGCAATAAAGTTAAGATTCAAGATATTAGAAAAAGTAATAATATATAAAACACTGATTCACCCCCCCTCCCCCTCTCAGTGGTCCCATTCCTAACAAATATGCACTGATTCTAGAGCTATAATCAAGATAACAGTAAAGTACAAATTTTTTTTGCCTAGGATGGATGGCACAATGGATAGTTTGAGTGAAGAAAAGTATTTCACAAAGATTGATTTGAAGAGTGGATATCATCATATTAGGATTAGAGAAGGGTATGAATGGAAAATTGCTTTTAAGACTAATGAAGGTTTGTATGAATGGTTGGTTATGCCTTTTGGTCTGACTAATGCACCTAGTACTTTCATAAGGTTGATGAATGAAGTTATAAAAAGATTCTTGGGTAAGTTTGTGATTGTATATCTTGATGACATTTTGATATTCAATAAGAGTAAAGAAGAACATCTTGAGCTTATTAGACAAGTAATGCAGAAATTGAAGGAAGAAAATTTGTTGATTAATTTGAAGAAATGTTCATTTATGAAAGAGGATATTGTGTACCTTGGTTTTTTAATTTTAGCTGATGGATTGAAGATGGACCTTGATAAAGTAAGAGTTATACTTGATTGTCCTACACCAGAGAATGTTGGAGAGGTAAGATGGTTTCATGGATTTGCAAGTTTTTATAGGAATTTCATCAGAAATTTCAGTTCTATTTGTAACACTATGACTGAAACTATGAGAGGGGATAGAATGGATTTCAAATGGACACATGGAGCACAAAAAAGTTTTGAAACATTGAAACAAAGAATTACAAAATTACCTACACTTGCTTAGCCTGATTTTAGTAAAGTTTTTCAAGTTGAATGTGATGCTAGTGGAAGTGCAATAGGAGCTATTTTGAGTCAAGAAGGAAGATTGTAGCTTTCTTTAGTGATAATTTGAATGATGCTAAGAGAAAATATTTAGTTTATGACTAGGAATTCTATGCTATTGTTCAAGCTTTGAAGAAATAGAGACATTATTTGATGCCTAAATATTTTGTGTTGTATACAGACCATAAAGCTTTGAAGTATTTGGGAAGTCCGAATAAATTGAATCAAAGACATATGAAGTGGGTTGAGTTCTTGCATAATTTTTCCTTTTCATTGAAGCATAAAAGTGGATAGTCAAATAAAGTTGTTGATGCCTTGAGCCAAAGAAGAAATTTGCTGACAGAAATGAGAGTTGAGGTACTTGGTTTTGATGATTTGAAGTGTTTATATGAAACTGACATTGATTTTGTAGAGCCTTGGAAAGCTTGTAAGGAACACACAGTGAGTGATAAGTGGACTGATTATTGCATTCAAGAAGACATGTTGTTTAAAGGAGTTCAGTTGTGCATACCTAGAGGATTTATGAGAGAGAACATAATGAAGGAGAAACATAGTGGTGGACTTGCTAGACATTTTGGGATTGATAAGACTGTGAAACTAATTTTGGAAAGATACTTTTGGCCACAAATTTATAGAGATGTATAGAGAAGGGTTAGAGGTTGCAAAATTTTCCAAACAACAAAAGGAACTAGTCAGAATTTGGGATTGTATACACCTTTGCCTATACCTGATAGACCTTGGGAAGATGTGAGTATGGACTTTGTTCTTGGATTGCCTAGAACTCGGAGAGGTAATGATTCTATTTTGGTAGTGGTTGACAGATTTTCTAAGATGGATCATTTCATACCTTTTAAGAAGACAGTTGATGCATTGCATGTAGCTGAATTATTCTTCAAGGAAGTGGTAAGATTGCATGGTTTGCCTAAGTCTATTGTTTCGGACAGAGATACTAAGTTTACTGGTTACTTTTGGAAAATACTTTGGAAAAAGATGAATATAGAGTTGAAGTTTAGTTCTACATTTCACCCTCAGATAGATGGATAGACTAAAGTTGTGAACAAAAGTTTGGGAAACTTGTTGAGATGTTTAGTTGGAGATAAGCCTGCTAATTGGGATTTAGTTTTGGCACAAGCAG